>CP106729.1:17804056-18404056 GCA_025506655.1 Gossypium rotundifolium
GGTGGCTCTGCCACAAATAATCAAATGGCTTATTGCCTCTAGTTCGGTGGCTTTGCCACAAATATAAAATGGCTTAATGCTCACGACGGTGTGTTGGCGGGTGGGTTGACTTGATCCCACAGGTGTGATGGTTGGTACGGGGTGTCTAGCGGATGGAAATTAGGCTTGGTTTGGGAATTGCATATCACATGCATATTATATACATGTTATAATTGTAATTGGGCTTAGGCCCAAAATATTGCTATGTGTTCACCCAAAGGATGATGGTAAGGGATTATACACTGGTTCTTGTAACTCACCCCTTTTCTCTTAACCTCAGTAGGTAATGCTCGTGAGGTGGACTTGGGCCATGGATGACTTATGGAGGCCATTCTTTAGAAATAGTGTTATTAAATTTTAAATTTCTATTCCTGTTATTTTATTATTTTGGTTTAAGTTGTAATAAGGCCTCGAACTATTTTATTATTTGCTTTATGGTTGGTTTACTTATTATTTTGCTTAAATTGTTTTAAACTGAATTTTCTAAGAACGAAAATAAAAGTTTTTCCGAAATTTATTAATAAATGGATTTCAAGATTTATTTCAAATATGCTTTCATGAACCGAAAAGGTTTATTAAAGATAATTATGTTTTCACGTAGATGTAATTGCTTTAGTTGTATTGGGTTTTAACAAAGAGGTCGTGATTCTCAAACAAGTTGTTAACAATTGCAAAGATGGTTTTGAAAAACACTTCCATGTGGCACGCCAGATTCGGGCCTAACTTCTAGGCCGGGTTTGGGGTGTTACATTATAGAAGAGATGTTGCTGAATAACTATAGTGGCAAGTTACAAGGACAAGGCTGACTAAAACAGACGGAGTCTTCAATCTCGACGAAGTAACCATGCTATCAAATCAGGTAGAGATTATGAATAAAAAGCTTGATAGTTTGTGTTCTTCGCAGTACATCCAGTAATGCAGTATGACGCAAGTGGAACTGTGGCAAATCCTGAGTACCCACCTTATCAACTAGAGAGCGAGCAGAGTATATAGGTAATAATTTCAGATCTAATAATAACCCTTATAGTAATACCTATAATCCAAGTTGGAGGAACCACACAAATTTTTCGTGGGGAGGTCAAGGAAATCAAGGAAATTAGAGACAACAACCTCCTCCAAATTTCCAAAATCAGCCCTATCCACAAGAAAAGAAACCGAACCTTGAAGAGATGCTGACAAAATTCATGGCAGCCACAGAAAACCGTTTCCAAGACACTGAGACAACACTTAAAAACCAATAGACATCAATTGAAGGGATCAAGAACCAAGTTGGGGAACTTACTAAGTTAGTTGGGGAAATTACTAAGTCAGTTGGACAACTTGCAAAGATAATTTCTGAATGACCACAAGGGTGTCTACCAAGCAACACTGAGATTAACCCAAAAGAGCAAATCCAAGCCATAACAGCTCAGGAAAATGTAGGGTTAGAGGAACCCAATTCAATACAAGAAAGTGAGGTAGAAGAAGGTAAAGTTGAGGTAACCCAAGAAAAGCCAAAACCGGTAATCAAAGAATACCAACCTCGCATACCTTATCCCAGAGCGTTGAAGAGAGACGATACATAGGAATAGTTCGGTAAGTTTCTTAAACTTTTAAATAAATTACATATTAACTTACCGCTTCTTGAAGCTCTTTCACAGATGTCAGATTCGAGGAAATTTTTAAAACTACTCTTGACGAACAAGCGTAAGTTAGACGAGGAGTTGCATGTGGAGCTAAACGCAATGTGCTCAGCAATTCTACAAAGTAGACTACCGCGAAAGCTAAAAGATCCAGGAAGTTTTACAATTCCATGTTTAACTGGTAGACTAACTGTTGGTAATGCTTTGGCTGATTTAGGGGCAAGTATAAATGTCATGCCTTATAAAATGTTTAAACAACTAGGTCTAGGGAAACCCAAACAAACTAGGATGAGTATACAATTAGCTGATAAAACTCATAGAATTCCTAGGGGTATTATCGAAAGTGTTCTCGTAAAAATTGATAAATTTGTTTTCCCAGTAGATTTTGTTGTCTTAGACATGGATGAGGATAATTCGATTCCTTTAATTTTAGGAAGACCTTTTTTAGCAACTGCTAGAACTAAAATTGATGTTAGCACAGGAGAACTCATTCTTCGTGTAGGTGACGAATCGATCAGTCTACAAGCTCTTGACTCAACCAAGACATCAATTGATGAAGCTGAGAAAGTAAATTCAGGTGATGACCAATTTGTTCACCTTTCACCACAGGATCCACCACAAAGCCGAAGACTTGAGCCGGATCACAGACCTCGTACAAATAAAGAAGAACTATATAAGAAACGAAGCCTTAAGGTCGACTAGTTAGAAGTATGGAAGACACACTTTAAAGAAGAATCGGAACCACACGAAGAAAAACCAAAGGAGCCCTTAGAAAAGATCATAGGAACGTCGAACCACTTCAAAATAGGAGATCAGGTATTGTTAAAGAAGGAAGATCCACGAATTACCACCCCAGACCTAAATATAAACGACAAAATCCTCTTGAGGTATGCAATATCTTCCTATATGGAACAGTCGAGGTAAGCAATCCTATATTCGATACTTTTAAGGTAAACGCTTCTCGACTTAAACTTTATCAAGGAAATAAAACTGATAGCATGAGGGAAGATATTCAAATTTTTAAACCACCCTGATTTTTACGAATACGAGGAAAGTCTAGCTTAAGACTTTAAATGAGCACTTTTTGGGAGGCAACTCGAGCACTAACGCTATTTATTTACACATTTGTTTTCATTTTAGTTTCTTCTCTTCTCTTCGTCTTAAACACATAGTTTTAAACTAACCAAAAGTGCAGATTTCCAAACCATACGGCCTTGCACACGGTCATGGCCGTGGCCGTGTGGAAGTACAGAATCTCTGTACTGACAATGGCAGAAGAGGTACAGGTCAGAGGGAATCAAATCTTCGAGTCACGGACTCCAACCACCACCCTATAGGCACCGACAGAACGCCACGAGCTGTGCAACGCGACGTGGACGACACTGACTTATCACCAACAGCGTGGCAATCTAAAAAATGGGCATGGAAAAACGATACGACCCATAACACGGCCGCGCAAGATGGCCGTGTGAATCGACACGCCCACGGTCCACAGGCGTGGAGAGCGTTAAACCTCAAAACTCTATTTAAACCGTGTAGAAGTACAAAATCTCTGCACTGACAATGGCAGAAGAGGTACAGGTCAAAGGGAATCAAATCTTCGAGTCACAGACTCCAACCACCACCCTATGGGCACCGACAAAATGCCACGGCTGTGCGACGCGGCCGTGGATGACATTGACTTATCACCAACGGATGTGGCAATCTAAAAAATGGGTGTGGGAAAAATGATACAACCCATAGCACGGCCGTGCAAGATGGCCGTGTGAATCGACACGCCCACGGTCCACAGGCGTGGAGAGCATTAAACCCCAAAACTCTATTTAAACCTAACCTCCATTTTCCCTTCTTCTCACCAACTCCTCATATTTTCCCTTTTTCTTCCTTTTCTCAAATTTCTCTTCTTTCCATAACAAGTCTCTAAACTCTTGAGCCTACACATATCCATGTCAAAGAAGTGAAAAAAGCCAAGCATAATCTCCTAGAGGGAGATCGATCTACATAAGTTCATACCAGCCGCTTCATCCAATCTACAAGCCAAGGGTCTTTGAGACCATTTAACTTTTATTCTACTTTTCTCTTTTGCTTCAATTTCCTTCTCTTTGACTTTCTTATGCTTAATTTATTTTATTTTATTCTAGTTTCTTGGTTTTAGGTTCTTCAGGCTGCTAGGGAATCACACCGGAACCACGACCACCGGCTCAACACAGCCTTAGGAATTACACCCACCTCGCGAACCATCCAACAGTAAGGACTTCTCCATCCATTAATCTTTTCTTTTACTTTTATTTTCCTTCTTAGTTTCCTTCTCTTTATCTTTCTTGTTCTTAAATACATAATTAGTTTATTTTAAATGTGTCTTAATAATTCTTGGCTAATCCATCATGAGTTCCCCAATTTCTTCATCTATCACAGTGACTGTTGGCATCCACCATAGCACCACCGCCTCCTCCTCCAAATCGGGTCGAGAATAGTGATCCCAGAAAAAATTCAGGAAGTGTCACTTATCCCCTTCTCTTTTGATTTCAGTATCACATGATTATTTATCTATCTTTGTACATTGAGGGCAATGTACATCTTAAGTGTGGGGGGTAAAAGTGCCTAACTTTTTGCATTATTCTCAAATCCCTGAATTATATCTAGTTCTTAAGTAATTTCCTCATATTACTAATTAGGATGAAATTTCTGATGATTTATTATTCTTATTGATATGTTTTTGAGTAAGTCATAGTTAATTGTGCATTGATGATTTATACTTTAATATACTAGAGAATCAAGCATGATAAGTCTATTTTTCAAAATAATATAAAAAAAAATTTAGGTTGTCTACCTGAATTTGAATATTACTTTGAAGTTTGAAATTTATGAGGTTGACATCAAAAAAAGCCATAATTTTTGTGAGATTTTGAGCCTTACAGAGCATACATTCTTTTTCGTGCTCAGTTTTTGATTATGAGTGTGTCAACATTGAACTGTTATTCTAGAACTTGCCTCGATTATACATGTTGAGATCACATTTTTTATTTGATATACTGAGATGATAAAGGCACTTAGGTTTTAACCCACTTACTCCACTAAAAAGCCTACCTTCATAATTAACCCCTAGTGAACCCCGTTGATCCTAACAACCCTTTTTTTTTATTCACCCGCTAATATTAACCCAAAACCCCGCTCATATTTGTTACCACCATTCCTTTTGACTACCTTTTTGTCGAAATTTGATTTGAGCAGTTGCCTAACTATGTTCTTTATTTCATTTGTTAAAGTTCTTTCTTATTAAATTTTTGATTTTTTGTTAAAAAAATCGAAGTATATTCAGTATTAATTCTGTAATTAAGTGAGCTTGCATGTTTAAATTCAATATCTTGAAGAAGAAGCTCGTATTATTAGTATTTTCATGTGATGTAATTATTTAGGTTATTAGTTCATTTTTCTAAAGTTAGGTAACTTGTCAATTCAATCTTGATTTTAACCTTACAATTCAGCCTTTATCCACACCTTTAACCCAAGCCCCGTTACAACCCTGTCAAAGACCTTTTGATTTGTGTATCATCTCATATTACAGTGGTGGAGATTTGATTTTCAGGCAAGCCTATGGGATTAACTTCTCAGGTTCGACTTATGAGTGCTTTTTCCTAAACCTTAAACACTTCGAGTGCTTTGAGTGAATCTTTAGTGAGGATGTCAATCCTTGTCGATTTTGAATCAGAGGTAATTATTTAGATAAAGGGAGACACCTATGTTTTCGTGTTACAAATATATGACTTAGAATTGTTTGAATCTTTAGGAGTCTTTGAGTTAAATTATCCATGTATGAATTGCCTATGAATTATGATGAGAAATTTTTAATGAGAATTATGAATTGTGGAAAGTTCATTTTAATTGTATGTTGAGAATTTTGCTTGAGGACAAGCAAAAGCTTAAGTGTGGGGGCATTTGATAAACCGTAAAAGTAACATATTTTAATCCCACATTTAGCATACTTTTGGATGATTTATTCCCTGAATTGTGTAAAAAGGTGCTCTTAATCCTTTCTTTTCATGTTTTATACTTAGGAAGCACCTAGGGATGAAAAGAATGAGAAACGGGCCAAAAACGGAGAAAATGGGCCAAAGTACAAAATCCACACACTGGGCAAAAGACCACATGGCCGTGCCTCGTGTGAAAAGTTGACCACGGCCTGGACCCCGAAATACACGGCCGTGCCTCATCAACAAGATTAAACACTGTCTGGCTACGACTTACACGGGCATGTGTCATGGCCGTGTCCCTACCGCGGCCAAGAGGAGTTTTACTCGGATTTGGATACTTGAAGGCAAAGAAACACATTCCAAAGCCTATTCAAACACCCTAATAGGAATTCCACTCAGATTTGGATACTTAGGGGCCAGGCCAAGGAGTCGAGCCAGAAAGGTCAGATTTGTGGGAATCACTCGAAGATAGCCAGTTGATCCATCTCAAGAAGCCGGAATTATACTCAAAACGGCGGATCTCTCCTTCAATTCCTTTAGGGGGTTTTAAGGATTTTTATGTTTTTTTTTTATCTTTTCTTCTGAGATGTTTTCTTTTATTATTATGAGCTAAACCCTTCAGATACCTGAAGGGGATGAAACCTAAGACGGATCTTGTTATTGTTTTCTAAACTATATGATAAATACTTGATTCGTTCTTAATTATGTGTGTTTAATTCTTGTGTTAATATTTTTGGGATATTGATTCAAGTTGAATGTGCTTAGGTGGTGGAGCAAAAGTCCCTGTCTAAGAGTAGATCTAGCATAATTAAGCGGAGTTGATCGCGTGCCTAGAGATAGGGTGATGAGATTTTGCCGGATTAGGGTGAAACCTAATATGGGAGTCCATAGATCGAGTTAATGCGATTCTAGGGGTTTTAATTAGAAAGAGATTTCAATTAATCAACCTAGGGTTAGACGTTATTCGCCTCGAGAGAGGGTTTAATATAAATTAGGGAATCCTACGGATCAAGTCAAGTGAATAAATCGTCTAGTTCAGTGTTAGATAACAAGTGAAGTCTAGGTGGATTCTTCCTAAGGGTATCGTCTTAGTCAACTGAGTTTTCCTAAAGTTATTTCTTCAATTCATTCTTTTTTTCTTTGAATCTTAGCTTAGTAGTCAGTTAGTTTTAGATTAAACAACCAATCACTTAATATTTAGGCTAAATAATAGAAAGAAGGTTAGTATTAGTACTTTTAGTTCCTTTAGGTTCGACAATCTGGTCTTGCCTAAGCTATACTACTGTTCGATAGGTGCACTTGCCTTAAGTCGTTGTTAGAGTTAGTTTCCAAGTTCGATCATTCTCTCTTTATAAATTTTAAAACTCGACAAAACAACGATCACATTACTAAACTTAACAACTAATTCGGGGCATAAAAATTGAAACTATCCATCTGCGTCATGTTGACTAAATTAACTATAACTCGAGTTACGAAACTCAAAATTTAGATCCGTAAATTTTCCTTGAAACTAGACTCATATATGTTCTAACTATAACTTTTCCATAATTTTTCTTGTGACCAATTAGTACAGTTTATTCATTAAAGTTTCCCTTGTTTCACCATTCGATGGTTCTGACCTATCTTTACAAAAACTCAGTTATCTTGTTGTAAAGATTTCAATTAATGTCCTTGTTTATTCCAGTAAAAAATAGACTCATAAAGGATTCTAAGAATACAAACTATGCTCCATTATTATTTTTGTACAATTTTTAATAATATTTCCAAGACAGAACAGGGGATCACAAAGTCTTTCAGAACCAGTCTCACTAAAATTTAAATATCTCATAATATAAAATTCCTTTTCCTACTCTGTTTCTTTCATATAAAAATAGACACAATAAGCTTTAATTATATATCTTATTCACTTTCTAATTCCATTTCTCATATTTTTGGTGATTTTTCAAAATCACGTCACTGCTGCTAACCAAAAACTATTTCATTGCAACATATGGTTAACAAGTTTGTAACATCTTTACTCCATTTCATTTAAACTCTATACATTAACCAAACTTATATATACCAAAATCAAATCAACCAAAATCACAACCAAACATAATCATCAAGCCAAAATATAAATTCAAAGATTAACAAGATGGACAAGACATTTTAGCATGGCTTATACAAATATATATAACTTCAAAACCAAACATAATATTACTAGCCTATACATGCCATATATGTTCATAGCTTCAAAAATTCAGTTTATAAAATACCAAAATGAGTCGATTGTGTGATAGACTTCGACGATGATCCCCGAGCTTGTAGTTAGACTTCAAAATCTATAAAATAATCAAATAAACACACACTGTAAGCTAACATAGCTTAGTAAGTTATAAGCAATTACATAACAAAGCCAAAATACATTGTAATAGTAATTTACACACTATTAACTCATAAACCGAATATCCCAAGCATTTAAAAAAAATAGACTTCTCATAAGTCTTAAATTCATTCATCACTTGAATACAAAAGAATATTAAACTATCACCTTTCATATTTCTAAAATCGAACATACATAACTTTAACAGTCAGTTTTTATTCATAAATTACTTATGAGATTTATACTTACCATTAAAAAAAAATAAACTCTCATAGTATCGAAAACTTACCGATTTCAACTATTACATTAGTGTTTACACTCACACCTTCCATACTCATCGACCGAAATTCCTTTTGTACCAAACGTGTTTTAAAGTTCAATTCATGCAATTAAAATTCTTTGTCTGATTTCGAACACTTAGAGCTCAGAAAATAGATTCGCACACTTAGTGCTTATTATCCGATTTCGTACACTTAATACTCGAAAAATTAAATTCGCACATTTAGTGCTTACTATCCGATTTCGGACACTTAGTACATTGATGTTAAAATTCGCACACTTAGTGCCACATGACCGATTTCGCACACACAGTGCTCGATATTCAAATTCACTTACTTAGCACATTTCTTGGTCTTGATACTTGTCTAAATAAACACACATATATATATAAAAATTTGAATCCCAAACACACACACACACACACACACACATATATATATATATATATATATATATATATATATATAAAAAATAATTTATTCTTTTCTATATCCTTCCACATTCGCTAAATATTAATAATAAACAATTATTCATCATTTTCAACTATATTCATTTCTTGACATCAATGTCTCACTTAGCCATGTCATGAGCATATATTTTATACTTCACATTCAACTAAATTCATCTTCCAACCAATAATACATTCGGCATTGACATAATGTACATATTACCTTTATTTAATTCATGTACTTTGTCGAAATCATTTTTAAAATCGATTTTAAAAACGATAGGGATCGACTTTAAAAACAAAAAAATGGGAGTCGCCACCAATCTATTTTTATTTAGGTGTGATTGGATCACCTTGTAAAATGTTTCATTTTAAAACATTTGATTTTGGTCTACGAAAAATGAGAAAACGGGTTCGGGAGTCGGTTATGTATGAGGAAGGGTTAGCACCCTCATAATGGCCAAAAATTGATACCTAATTGATAAAATAGTGTCCAAATGTTTGAAATTTAAAAAGTTTAAAATAAGATCCCTTATTAGAAGGAAAACCAAGACTTACCTATTTCAAAGAAACAAAAATACCACACCCAGTAAGTTAGGATACAGCATCTTATAACTTCGAAGCTAGGTGCATCTTTATTTTAGAAAATTCTTACCTCAAGACACAAAACATCACACCAGTAAGTTAGGATACAACATTTTGAGTTCTCAAGAATAAGTTTTTTTATTTGAAATTGGTAAACTTCAATTTTAAAAATGAAGGGATATATAATACTTTAAGTTCTACGAGAAAAATCACAACCTAGTAAGTTAGGGCACGATTCTTCTCGAAGACCCCAAATATCACATATCACCTTTAAAAATTATTTTTAAAAAAATCTTTAATTTAAAAGGTATTTTTATAAAAAATGGTATGAATAAGACATTGTAACATACATATCAATTGCCATTCTATGAATTATATTAACAATAATAATAAACGAACATAAAGATACAAAAAATGTATATAATAATTAATAAAATCATATAATAAAATAATATAAAATAATTAATAATAATATATAAGGATTATACATAATGAAAATAATTAGTAAATAATATATATAATAATTTTAAATAAAAACATATATGTACATATTATACTAATCATAAAATTATATATGTAATAAATAATATAAATGAAATAGGTTATATGATATAATAGACTTTATACAAAACAAAATTTTAAAAATAATATAATACTATATAATATACAAATTAAAAACATAGTATAATAAATAATACATAAATTATAAAATAATATATATAAATTATTAAACCAAGTAAAATAATATATAATAATAATGAAATATATATATAAAGATAATATACATAAAATATATATAAATGGATTTTATATTATTAACAAAATTAATAAAATAATAAAAATAATATAACATTTTAATATGATAAAAATAATATAATATTAGAATAATAATATAATAAAATAAAATGAAAACAAAGAGAAGAAGATTAAATAAATATAAAAGGATTGAATTAAAACACGCATCACATTAAAGGGATCAATATGGAAATTATGCCAATTTTTAAAATGACATCGTTCCGATTTTGGCTTTTAAATTGCCCGTGGATTCAATTGAAACAGAATATGAGTTTTAGGGCCAAATTAAAATAAAAATAATTTAGATTAAACGAAATAAAAATATGGGAGGACTGAAATGGAAATTAGGTCATTTAATGAAAACGCGCGGATCCTTCTCCGGGTCGGGTTAACGCGTAGGTCGTCCTGTTAAACAACGTCGTTTAAATGCTTATTGGCCTAAGCGAAAACGGCGTCGTTTTATAATGTTATATAAGTTAAAACTTAGGCAAAAAATTCATTTAGAAACCTATTTTTTAAAAAATTAGAAACTCTCTCAATGCTTCTCGTCTGGGCTCCATCGCGAATGTTCGGACCACCGCTCAACGCGCCTCACGTGCCGTCACCTTCGGTGGCGCACAGGTAAAAACTTCGCCTTTTTTATTTTAATATTGTTTTATACATGAAATATGTACGAAACACAAAAAAACAAAAATAAAATAATAAGAACACAATGTATGAATCACCTTTGTAAATAAAAAAATTATTTCTTTGTATATTTCTTCTGTATTTGTGGGTATTTTTTTTGGTGTTATTGTTTCTATATATCCCCCTTCCTTTTTACAAAATAATCAGGCTTTTATAGCCTTGAAAATAAAAATAAAAAAGGAATTTGCTATTTGTTTTCCTTGTTTGCTGCTGGGTTTCCTTTCTTTTGCAGGTAGACGAGGATTCTAGCGTCGAGGGACCTCCGCGCGTTGATGACGGCACGACTGGGTGCATGGATTCTTGATCAAAAGCGATTATGGGCAAAAGGAGTTGGGGTGTGATTGCGGCGCCTAGGGTTTTAGAAACCCTAGGTTGAGACTGTTTGGTATTTGGGCTCCTTTCGTATTGGGCCATTTAATTGGGTCTGAGTGTTGGGTCAATGGGTAGTTTATTTTAGGTTCGGGTTTGAGGGTATAATTGGGCTAATGATGTAATGGGCCACTAAGTTGTCTATTTGTGAATGGACTGTAATTATTTGGACTTTGGTTTTATTATTTTGTTTTTCTTTTTGGTTTTGGTTTGTTACAAGCCCAGGCAAAACAGGTTGTTTGCATACTTCATTATAGATAATAATTCAATTCAACCCAATTGCTTAAAAACTTACCTCGGATATCGACGGGCTATGTTTCTCGACTATTCGCTCAACTTTACTTTTCCCCGATCCAATCCCGATCCTTTTTGTTCTTGATCTATTTAATTTCAAATTAAGCTCATTCAATCATATTTTCATACAATTTAATCCAAAACGCATAAGTGGGCAAATTACATTTTACCCCTAATATTTCACATTTTTACAATTTAGTCCCTATTGCGCAAAACACAAAGTATTCAAAATTTGACTATGTCATGCTTAGGCCGAATGTTCCATAAACTCATACAAGTCCATACATTTCATTTGTTTTCACTTTAGTCCTTCAAATATTTATTTTTGCAATTTAATCCTATTTACTCAATTTCATAAAAAATTCAAAGACAAAACTTGTTAATCTAACACATATAATTCATATTTCTTCATCAAAAATCAAGAATCACAAGGTATCATCAATTGCAAAACACAAAATCATCATCACAATCAAAAATTAAAACATGGGTTTTGTTCATTTCTAAGCAACGATCTCAAAAAAGTAAAAATTATCAAAAGCCGAGCTAAAACTCACCTTAAATTAAGCTCAATTCATGGCCAAATGTTGCAAGGTTTTCTTTCTTTTTCTTTTGCTAAGGTTCGGCTAAAACAACAAGAAAGATGAACACTTCATCTTTTTACCAAATATCATATTTTAACATATATTAAAATACCACATTTATCATAAAATAATATAAACAATCAAGTCACTATTACATGCAAATGATGACCGGCACTAAGCTTTAGTTTTGGATAAATTACACTATTAATACCTCAATTTAAGAAGCCACCTTCAATTTAGCACTTACACATTCAACCACCAAATTTTCTTTTTATGCAATTAAGCCCTTTTTCACAATTAAGCACCAAAACGATCAAATTTTAATACGAAAATTTTACACACACCAATTCACACATAAAGAACATAGAAAATAATATTAAAATATTTTTCCAACCCGGATTCGTGGTCCCGAAACCACAATTTCGATTAGGGTCAAAATCGGGCTATTACATTCAAGATGTTGTATCCTAACTTATTGGATATAATGTTTTGTGTCTCGAGGTAAGGATTTTCTACAAATAAATGCAAAATTAGTTTCGAAGTCTTGAAATGTTGCGTCCTAATTCATTAGGTGTGACATTTTATTTCTTTGAGATAAGCGAGTCTTGGCTTACTTTCAAATAAAAGGATCGTATTTTAAATTTTTTAAATTTTCGATATTAGGACATGAGTTTATCAATTAGGTACCAATTTTTGGGCGTTACGAGGGTGCTAACCCTTCCTTGTACGTAACTGACTCCTGAACCCATTTTCTTGAATTTCGTAGACCAAAATCATTATTTTAATAAATCAAAATGTTTTTTATTAAAATGATCAATTTCAAGGTGACCCGATCACACCCCGAAAAAAGATTGGTGGCCTCCCATTTTTATTTTTTTTAAAGTAGATCCCTTTTTAAAAAAATTAAAAATGGTTTCGACATTGTAGAAAAGGGAAACAGAGTCCAAGATTTATCGGACCATATGAAACATTGAAAAAATCGACCCAGTAGCTTATAGATTAGCTCTGCCTCCAGAACTTAAGACAATTCATAATCTGTTTCATGTATCAATGCTAAGGTGGTACAGATCTGGTCCTTCGCATGTGATTCCTTACAGTTAAATTGAGCTACAATCGGATATGAAGTATTTGGAAAAAACTAGTAAGAATTTTGGCTCAGAAGGTTAAAAAATTGCGGAATAAATGAGTTCCACTAGTAAAGTATCATGGCACCATCATGGTTCAGAGGAGGCTACTTGGGACAGAAGAATCTATGAGATCACAGTATCCGAACTTATTCTCAGGTAACAAGTTTCGAGCATGAAATTTTTAAAAAGGGGAGGAGAGTTGTAACAGCCTAAATTTTAGTAGTGTCGAAAACAGTGGTTCGAGACCACTAAATCCGATGAGTGAGTTTGAAAATTTTATTATTGATTAACTCTGAGTTAAATGTGATTTAGAAAGACTTTTGAAATGGTGATTTAAGTTTTAGAAGGATTTATTAGGTAAAGTGGTTTTGAAAACGAAGTATCAAGACCTCAATTTCATAAATCAAATCGTAAATATTTATAAAAATATTTACAGAGTTTCATTAAGTTAGTATTAAAGTTTCGTTAGAAAATTTTAACGTTTTGATAGTTAATTAATTAAAAAGGACTAAATTGGAAAAGGTGCAAAACTTGTTAAAGTGATTAAATAGCTTAAATGTTAAATAAATGAGGACTTGAAGGATAAATAAGAAAAATAGGATGGCTTGGACGGCATAAGCAGAGAAAAATCATGAAAATTAGGGGAAACAAGGGCAAAATTGGAAATTTTATAAAATTAAACAAATAAAACAATAATTAAAAGATTTTCTAGACATTTCTTCATCAATCTTCAGCCAAAAATAGCAATAGGAGATCTTATAAAGCTTTTTTTTTTTTTTCATATTTCTACTCCATGTGAGTTCAATTCTTGTTTATTTCTTGTAATTTTATGTTTTTGAGAATTTTACAATTAGGTCCAACTATCTATTGCATTAGTTTTTAATTTCATGGATAATTTTGAAAGTTACCATTGATGAGTGCTGAATGTTTATGATGAATTAACATGGATTTTAAGCTTTAATTTTGTTATACGATGATTTTATCAAGTGATTTCAATAGAAATTAATTTTAGGACTAAATTGTAAAGAATTAAAAATTACGGTTTTATATTAAATTTCTGTGTATAAAAGGCTGTAATATAGCCTAGAATAATTATATAAATTGTCAATTGAGAAAAAAATTAGCTCAATTGACGGGATAATTGGTAAGGACTAAATTGCAAAACCTATAAAAGTTGAGGTAACTGTGTAATTTCAAAATTTGAGGGGTATTAATTGTGAATTGAATTGAAATTGAAATATATGCTAAAGAATGAATAATTTTACATTTTAGATCAAGAGCCTCTAAATCAATGAGAGAAAGGGAAATTAGCAGAATAGTCTTTAACTACTACAAACTTACAATTTAGCTCAGATAAGTTCGTATGGTTAAATTTTTAATGTTATTTGTTAAATTGATGAATGGTAATACGTATTTATTCATATTATTTGTTGAAAATAAATTATTGTAAAAATTATGAAATTGGATCAAATATTCAAAGCGAACGAAACGCAGGATTGAGTACAGTCGTGATCAGTACAAAAGAGGAATTGACGGTAGATTACCCAAGTAAACCGAGGTTCAGCATTTGTTGCGAACTCTCGTGTTTACTTTCTATTTAGCTCTCATGAGCTTCAGTTAACTCATATGAGTTTCAGTTTAACCCTTTTGGGTTTCAGTTCAGCTCTTTTGAGCTTCAGTTTAACCCTTATGGGTTTCCGTTCAGCTCTTATGAGCTTCCGTTCAACCCTTATGGGTTTCCATTTAGCACTTATGTGCTTCTGTGCAGCCTTCAGGCTTCCGTATACGATGTACTCATATCCGTAAGACGTTCTTCAAGTTAACAAAGGTTGGTAATTCGGTAAGTGACATATGGAATTATTGTTTGTAGACTCAATGATATTATTGAATTTGAGATAAAACAAGTGAATTCATCAATTAAATTTGTGGTTGGCAGGAAACGCGTAATGAATGATTTATTTAAATGAATTGTTATAGTATGTTCGGTAAGATTTATGTTTAAATCCAATGAACTTTCTAAGCTTCATTAAGCTTACTTGTATTGTTTAATGTTCTTTGTAGATTTACGAGAAGTTGGGAGGTTGGACCAACACATTGAATCACACTATCCAACTTGCCGGTAGATTTTGCTAAATATACTATGTTTTATATGGCATGTTTAGGGATTGAAATGGTTGTGTAAATGTTAAAATTACATTTTGGTTATGTTTCATGTTAAATTATATATGTATGGTTTGTCATGTTTGGTATAAATGTTGGTATAAATAGGTAAAGCATGTTAATATAGGTGGTTGCATATGTGAATTAATTTATGTTCTAGTTTAGATTGTTGAAATATATGTGAAAATATAATCATATTAAAGTTAGGAATTGGTTGTTTTGGAGATCTTATTATGGTCTATATGTATGAAATTGGTATGTGTAGGTTGAAGTCAAGAATAGGTGAAAAAAAAAAGGCCATAAAATGGCCTATTTTTGTCCACACGGGCAGAGACACGGATATGTGTTTCAGTCGTGTGTGACACACGGCCTAGCACATGGGCATGTGGTCTGGTCGTGTGTCCCCTGCACCTTAAAATTTCAAAACAAAATGCCCAGGTTTTTGCACACAGCCTAGCATACAGGCGTGTGTCTTGGCCGTGTGACCCCTGCACCTTGCACACGGCCTAGCACGCAGGCTTGTGGTTGGCCGTGTGACCCAAGTCAGAAAGTTACATGGGTAAGGACACGAGCTAGGACACGGCCGTGTGCCTTACATCGTATGCCCACACGGCCTAAGACACGGGCGTGTCTTACACGGTCGGCTACACGAGCGTGTATCCCCTGCTCTTAAGAAAATTTTTAAAATTTTTGGGAAAAATTCCCTGAGTATCCGGTTTAGTCCCGATTCACTTTTAAGGTGTATATTGAGCCTCGAGGGCCTATCTAAGGGACAATATGAGTGTTATATAATTGATTCTTGATATGTATAATAAAGGTTGTGAAATGTCCGTATTTAATCCGTAAGGTTCGGTAATACTCTATAACCTTATTCTGACGACGGATAAGGGTTAGGGGTGTTATATCAAATTCTTATTTCCAAGGTTGTATGAGACCCTATCTCTATTTGCATGTTATGGTCCACATTGGTCTCATTATCTGTGACCTTAGTAAAGTAACCCATTAGAATGATCATATGGTCTTTGACCAGAGTGTTAGGTTTTTTATGAGCATTCATCAAACTAATTATAACCGATTGTCGAGCCAAGGCAACTTGGCCTTCGAACATGTCCTCTAGTTTGTTTAGAATTGTTTTGGCAGTCTTACAGCTCTCCAACTGCTTATAGAGGGTGTTGGTCACGTTTGCCAACATATAGCAATGAGCTATCTCATTAGACTACTCCTAGCGTTTTCTAGCCTCAAGTCGAATGGCTGGTGGGCATCTATCATCAAAGACTGTCTTGAGTTTTTCACAACTCAAGACAATCGTGAGGTTCAGTTTCTATTCCTTATAGTTATTTCCGTTTAATTTGTTCTCAATGAGTATGTTTAGTAAGAAATTAGGTGTCATTTTTCGAACTGAAAAATAAAATATTCATTCATTAATAACTTTTTATTTAGAAAATATTAAGATGTAATATGTATACAAACCATTTAAACTTGGCTTAATGCTTTAGTTGATCTTGTTAGGTTGGAAGCATGTAAAAAGATTTCCTCCTGACATATCCAAGGAAATGTCCTAGATGGAAGATTGCCTAAATAGCACCCATCACTATATATATATATATATATATATATATATATATATATATATATATATATAGTACTGCATGCATCAAGAATAAAAATAAAATTTTTATCAATAAATTTTTTTGACTAATATTGATTATTAGTATCGAACTACCACGTCAAAAAAAAAATTTAAAAAATAAATGCTTTAAAATTGAACTAAATAAAAAAGTAAAAAAAATAATGGTTTGATTGTAAATTTAATGACTTTTTATAATTTTATAATTTTTAATTATTTTTAAATATTTAATAATTTTTATTATTTTATGTTTTAATAATTCTAGAATGAGTTTTGACATATGGGTGTCCAGATTCAAATGAACCTAAACAATTATTTATTTAAGTTTATTCTAAAACTATTTTTAAATTTTTAATTTTTTATTGGTATAGCGTCTTTTAATAACCATATTAGAATTGTCGTTAATTTTAATGATCAACGTTGGTAAAATAATATTTCAGAGTTAAGTGAAAAAATTAAAGAGAAGTTTAATTGATTTTATTTTAAATTCTCCAAAGGCTTTTTATACTATTAGTCCTTATTGGTATTTCACAATATTTAAACCTTCAGGCTTCAAAATTGGTGACGCCTTTGGACTTGAAAGTCAGTAATGTGTCAGATTATGTGAGGTTGAAATGAGAAATTAATGGTCAGTTACTGCGATGACCCACCGTCAAGAGCAATGTACCCATTACTTAGAAGGTAGTCCCTTGAATTAAAAAAAAAAAGGTTGTATTGTTTTCTGCTGCTCTGTAATAAAAATTAGAGCATCATTAAGAATTGTACTATGGGAACTCTGCTCATTTTTTGCAGCACAGGTGTGGCAGTGACATCAATCCGAAAAGATCAAAAGTGGGGGGAAATTAAGTCTGCAGCAGAGCCTCACATGTGCTGCTTTGATCCATCCTTTTAGGCCGTGCGAGGGATATGTATATGATCCTAGGGCAGTAATTTGATTGGTTGATAAAAATAAAGTCACTTCCCCATTGTCAAGAATCATTCAAGTTGCAAATCTTGTAAACCAAATTTTTAGAATTTCAAGATCTGGGCTTTTAGATTGTGAAGGATACAATCATAGTCTACCAACGAAATAAATGAAGTTCATGAGCACAAACAAATTATCATACCAGATTATTTACTGAAAATATGAAAATGAGCAAGTGCAAGCTCGTGGAATTTCAAAATGTTGGGTCGTACACAGTTGGGCAGTTCCCGGTTGTGGTCCCAAATCTCCATGGCACCAATCATCAAGCAATCTTTCTTTTACCTTAGTTGACGTGGTATCCTAACAAGAATCCTAAAACAGACATAAGAATGGTCGAGAACAATGCAGCACCCAATTCTCCATACGATAATGCAACTTCTAATTCTAGCCAATTTCAAATGTTGAATGCATGGCTTCCTCCCCAATAGGTGGTCTAACAAAGGATCAGTATGACTAGCTTATATCACTTCCAAGGGTGTCGATTCAATGGCCGATTTTGATAGTGAGGTCGTTACTTTTCTGCAGCTGATTAGATTCAGGAGCTTTTAATCATATGATTTATCAGAAGAAGTTTTTTTTAATTAATGAAAGGAAGCTTCAATTTGACTCTAATATAAGCATTGCATATGGTTTACTTGTTACTACGGAAACTAATGGAGATTTGGTACAGGACCAGATGGCATTTATTATTTCTAAAATCAAGACCCACGGCTTTTCTGTAAAATAAAGGCCAAATTGTATTATGACATCAATGCCTTGGTCACATATCCTTTAATCATTTGTCTCTCATTTCTGAACTTTGTTCTTGTTCTAGATACCTCTCCATAGTGGTGCTCGCCGCCACTACCTCTCCACTACTGGTATTGTTACCTTGCCCGTATGAAAGTCGCCTACACTTAAACTATATAAGAGGAGACTAAGTTAAATTGGTTATAGAGTCGAAAGTTAATATCTCGGGTATACTTTTTTTCATAGTATAATTTCATTTATAATAGTTGAATTCATAATCACATAAAGAGTAAATAATATTCTTTCACTCACATTACATGAGAGATTAAAAAATAAGGTACTCACGGGTTATTTATTTAGAACAAATGATTTAATTATTATTTACTAATAATTGATTTTTCATGAAATAATATATAATGATTACCATAAGATAAAATAAAATCATATTCGTTCAACGGATTTAACCCAAAGAGATTAAGAATATATTATGAAGGTAACACATGTGACAAGGTCATTGAAAGAACCTAAATAATATTGTAATTAATAAACAAAGAGTCGAAACTTAATTATCAACTGTTTGAATCTTATTTATGTATGTTCAATCAGTCTTCACTAGCTCGGTACAACCTTTAACAGTTTGCATTTGAATCAATTTAGAAAAATAGATCGCATGTATCACTCTCGCAGTGAATGTGTTTCTCGTTTTAAGCAAGAGATGACTTAAAGATTAAATTAATTTCTTCAGATTATTATTCAATTTATTGTAATTAAATAATTAAATTTCAGAGTAAAAATTAAATTAATTAATCATCATAGTTTTATAGAAGAAGACAATTAAATTTATTTACTTATAGATTTTAGTACGATGAAATCATCATGATTTTAACAAAATTAGAATTGAGTTAATAAAATAATTTAATTGAGTGAATTATTTAAATTTATCTTAATTAATTGAATAAATAACATTTTGGGAAATATAAAATTATATTAATTAGTTAAAGGTTTAGATAACATATATAATTATACTCAACAACAAGCCCATCTTTCCCATCTAACATGTGATGGGTGGCAACCTTAGGTGTGCCGCCCACCTGCCTATATATAATTTTAGTAGGAGTTTGTATTTTTTATTAAAATAATAGTATTTGCTTTTGTTTAATTATGACTCTTGTGGTTTTTCTCTATAAATAGAGACTATAGGGTCAAATAAAACAACACAAAGTATTATTATTTTGTCAAATACCATTGAGATTTATGCTACAAATAAATTCTATTTTTGAGAGAATTTTCTTTTGGTTTTAGTTTATAAAGAGATATGTTTTTTCTCACTAGAAAATTAATAAAGTTTTCATTGTGGTTATTAGTTCAAGAATTTAGAGTCTACATTTTAAGTAAACTGAGGGTTTGAGAATAACGAAAAAAATCGTGTTGTTAGAAAGTTGAGACATGCATATTCCAAAACATAGGTACGGATTTGATAAATGATTTATTACTATAAATAACGTGAGCGGCTAAATTTTTGAAAAATTTTTAATCTTCCGCTATGTAACAAAATTATTTTATAAATCGAATTTTTCCACCATATCACTCTCCCAATTACATTAGAGATGGCGAGTGTCGTAACCATTTTTGAGGAACTTATGTTTCAAACTTAAAAATAGCAGATTTGGTAAATTTAATTTTATAATTTTCACCCATCCATGATGTATTACTCTTGAACCCTCTTGAGTTCATATCATGTAGGGCTTGGTTGTGAAATAGATGTATTTTGAAAAAAGAAACGGAAAGGAGAAGCTAAGGCGGCAAATCTTTATTTGGTGTGATCGGATCACCTTCGTTTAATAAAACATTTAATTTACTGCAACAAACCAACTGGGGCAGGTGGCTTTGGCTCGTTCCGTAGGGGAACTTTGAGAAAATGGATTGAGGAGGGTTACGTTTCGAGGAAGGATTAGCACCTCGAAACGCCCAAAATTGGTACCAAAATGATTGATTGATGTCCGATTTGTTGAAAACTTCAAGGATTGAATATACAATACCTTTTTATTTTTAAAGTTGGAAAGGACGAAGGCCCTCTTATTTTAAAAGAGGTAAAGCATCAATTAAATGTCTCTCAATACATCTTAAACTCTCAAACTAAGCATTTTTTATGAAACTTGGTTCTTATTTGAAGAGGACCTTGGCCGTTATTCGTTAAATGAGGAATCTAGGCTTTGAATAATACGGTTAAAAGTTAGGGCTCGATTTCGAGATTTCAAATACTTAGACCATTAGCCTCGTCTATTTATTGCCTCTATTTTAGGGTAAAAGAAACTTATCCTAAAGTATCTAAGTGTCGAGTCCTGAAGTTAGGGCACGACATTTCACCAAAATTCAAAAAGATTAAGTATTTTGTTTTAAAATTGCAACTTCAAAAGAGATATCCCGTTGTTTAACGAGTAAAACCAAATCCCTAGGAGTTAGGGCTCGATCTTCCCGATGTTTTCAAATACCGAACATTATCTTTATTTTGAAAATTTGGTTGATTAATATTAGACAAAATAATGACTACCGACAAATTAGACGAATACATGAATGAATCTAATTCTTATAAACGAATGAGCAAATAAATAATGAAATAAGAATAACAATAATAAAATCATAGAAAACAAATAGGATGATAATAATAATAACAATAAATAAAAAAGGAAAAAAAAGAAAATGATAAATAATTAAAGTGCTTTAAAGTATTAAAAAAGTAAAGAGCAAGAAACGAATAAATAATAAGTAAATGAAATGGCAAATAAATAAATAAAGTAACAAATAAATAAGTAATGAATAAAATAATATAAAACAAAATTCATAAATGGTGAAGATTAAACAATTAATAATGAAAATAATAACTTATTAACAAATGAACAATAATAAAATAAATAAGAGTGGTAATAATAAAATAAAATAGTAATAATACTAGTAATAAAGTAATAGTAATAGTAAAAATAATAATAATTAATAATAGAGGAATAGAATAATAATAATAATAATAATAATAATGCTAATAATAATAATAATATAACATAGTAATACGTAATATTATAGTAATAATAATAATAATAAAACAATAATAATAATAAATAAACAATAAAACATTAAATAACAATGATAATTAAAGGGGAGGACCAAATCGAATAAAATAAAATTTGGGAGATTTATAATAAGCAAAAAGGAAAGAGGACCCTATTGTGATGCGCGAAAATATGGAGGATGAGAAGCGCAAATTTACCCAAAACATCTAAACGCAGTGTTTTATAGGACTAAATTGTAATCGCATGAAGCTTCCGGGCGAATAGCAATATCGAAAACTTGATTGTAAAAATAAAAATGCGGAAGGATCACAAGCATAAATTTTCCATTTTTCGCAAAACACGCGGATCCTCTGGAGCGGGTCGGGTCGCTCATGGGTCACGACGAAACGACGTCGTTTGGGGCCACCGACGTGCCCTAAACGACGCTGCTTTTACAACCTTTATAAATTCAAACTTTTGCTTTTTTTTTTCATTTTGTGACTTCTTAAAAAAAACTTTTAACTCTTTTTGTTTTCTCTCAGGGGAGGTGGCACGATTTCGTGAGGCCGCCATCACGATCGTCACGGCTGCCTGAGTTTCGCCACCACCACTGGTAGGAAGGTAAAAATTTTATTATTTTTTATTTTGTCTCTTTTCCTTTTTAACTATATCTATGTTTTTTTAGTGTAGGTTTACTAAAAAAATATAAAATAATAAAAAATAACTTTCGAAAATAAAAGGGTCACCTTGGTTTCTTTTCGGTTTTGGAGGCTTTTGTTGTTGTTTTTTTTTGCGTGTGTTTGATCACCGCTTCGAAAATAAAAATTTTCTATTGATGTTCAAGGAAAAAAAAGGTCCTTTTTCGCTATATTTCTCTCCGTTTTTTTTTCTCCGAAAAAGCCCCTTTTTTCTTTAATACTCTCTCTGTTTTTTTTCGAAAGGAACCCCCCCACAATCCTTTTTTTGCTCGGCTTATATAGCCGAATCGAATACAATATTGTTTTTTTCTTTGCTTTTATTTTGCTATTTTTTGTTGCTGTCCTCTTTTGTTTGCAGGTGGTATGGCGCGTCAGGCAGGTGGCGTGCGGAGCATGTCGGGGAGCAGGAGCGGCGCAGAGGGGGGCAGAGTCAGAGGGTCAGAGTCAGAGCTAGGGTTTTTTGTTTCTTTTGTTTTGTTTTTTCTTTTTTTTTTAGTTTTCTGAGTTGGGTTGGTTTTTTGGGCTTGTATTTTGGGTTTTTTTTTAATTTTGTTAATGGGCCCCGGTTTTTGATTGGGCTTGTAATTAATTTTAATGTAATTGGGCCCGGGCAATTTGGGTTCTACAGCGAGCATACTATTGTTGAGTGCATGGATGTCTTTTTGGTTAACCAATCATCTACTTATAATGCTATTTTCGGTGTAGGCACGATTGTTGCAAAGTTAAGAAATAGTTCTTTGATCCATAAAAAACAACTCAATTTAAAAATATTTAGATCACATCCAAAAATGCATTCCAAATTCACTTATGTTTCAAACTTAAAAAATAGCAGATTTGGTAAATTTAATTTTATAATTTTCACCCATCCACGATGTATTATTACTCTTGAACCCTCTTGAGTTCATATCATGTAGGGCTTGGTTGTGAAATAGATGTATCACATGCCGATGTGGAAGAAAAGGAACAAAAACGGCCCCTACAGATGTAGAAGCTAAGGCGGCAAAATTACCAAATTTGAATTGGGATATCTTGGGGTTTAGATACAAGATTGAAGTGTTAGCTGCAACAGAACCAACTGGGGCAGGTGGCTTTGGCTAGGAAGTGTTCTCCGTAGGGGTGCTCATTGAATTAGAAATAGGTGCAGAGGTTGAGGTAAGGGTTTGTTTCGATGGTTGTGTTTATAGCTTCTTGTTTGAAACTTCTCACAAACAATGCCAAAATGTTTGTTTCTTCTAGAGACGGAGAAGGATTGCAAGAATTGAATATTGAATTACGAGTTTGTCTTGAACGAGTTAACTAAAAAGGTATTGGAATAGTTACTAATTTGATTGCTCTTCGATAATTAAATTAGTTATGGAAAATTACAAAATTAAATGTCTCTCTTACATCTAAAACTTAACTCAGATAAATCATTTTTTTATAACTAATTCATAGCTAAAGACTCTTCTTATTAGCTCATGTTTTTGTCCTCATCAATGGCCTAGTATGAATAGAGCAAGGATAGCAGCTGGCTAGGCTTTGTTTATAATACGGTTAAAAGTTGAAGGCTATCACTAGCCTACAATTTATTATCATCAGTCTCTTATTAATATCTTAGACCATTAGCCTCGTCTAATTATTTAGAAGTAACTTTTTATTATTAAGGGTAAATTATACTGTTAGTCACTAAACTATATGTAAGTTTTTATTTTGGTCACTGAATTATTAGGAAGTTTTCATTTAAATCACCAAACCATTCAAAAGTTTTCATTTAAGTCACTAGACCATTAATTTAAAAAAAAAAAGCTTCACCAGCAAGCTTCAAACGACGGTTTGACGATCGGAGTGGTGGATCAATATCCCTCTAGGAGTAAAAAAAATACCTTAGATCTAACTCAATATGATGGTCAATATTGGAGATTGAAGAAAAGAAACTATTTGAATTTTGGTTTGTAAATTTGTAATGTCCAAAATTATTTCATGAAAAAAACTAAACTATAGAAGAGAAGGAGAAAAAGAACTTTCGATTGGTGTAGGCAATGTAAACAAAGAAAGCTATATAACATCAATTTTAACAGCCTAGTGACTTAAATGAAAACTTTCAAATAGTTCAGTGACCAAATTATAATTTTTTTAGTTAAGTGACCGAAACAAAAATTTACCCGTAATTTAGTAACTAATGATGCAGTTTACCCTATTATTAATTAGTATAACACTATTATTTGATGAAACCTAAAAGTACTAGGTACCCAAATTAACTTAACTCAGATTAAAACTTAAAAATAAAAAATAAAAGAACCAAATAATAAGCGCCATTCAGTAGCTAATCCAAATAATAAGCGCCATTCAGTAGCTAATATTAGCCTTAGTGCAACATAGTGACTCATAAATCATCACTTAAGTCTTTATTATTATGGGATTTGGACTAAAAAGAACTCCTAATAATTCAATTCCATTTACTAATTTTTTAATTGTGAGGTATTAAGATATTGGAAATTATCTATATTTTGGAAAGTCAAAGATATGAGTATTAAAATGTTGGCACTAGAAATCTGAGATTTAAGGCACTAAAAATGGGATTGAGAAATTTAGGATTTAAGGCACTAAAAATGGAATTGAGATTTGGCATGAGATATTTATAATTTTTTGGTCCCTAATTATATAGAGACTTTGCAAGTTGATCCTTGAACCTCAACTATAAATAGGTCTAACTATTTCTCATTTTCATCAACCCATGTTTGACATTCTCTACTTAAGTCATTGTTCTCTCTCTTTGTAAATCTTTCCTGGAGTGAAATATATTTGGTAGTGCCCGAGGATGTAGGCAAAATTTGCTGAACCTCGTTAAAATTCTAGTGTTCTTTATTATATTATTTTGCATATTTTGTGAGTGTGATTGTAGTAATTTATTATGCTATTAAATTACGATAGAGAATATTCTGTCTAGGAAAGACCTAATATTTGAGCGATCCTTGTGATTCACCTCTCTTCCCTGAAAATTGAACTTAGTGTAATTTTTTAATATAATAATTTTACTATTTTACACGCTTCCGCACAACATAAGAGATGTGTAAAAACCCATATACCCATCACTACTTGGGGGAGGGTGAATCATCTTTTATAAGGTGATAACTAAGTTTGACCCTATAAATTTTTATACTCTTAAGATTAATTTCTGAATTGAAACAACAAAAATCATCAAAAGAATATACACTCAATTTCAAATCTCATATATGTTTTTAAGTATGACTATTTTTAAGAAAGAGATGTTAAGTTTCAAAACATTTTCAAACTCAAACCTTGTAAAATTTAAAATAGTATAGGATCTAAGTTTTTCAAATCTTAAACAAATATATTTTGAAAAATAATTATAATATACAAAACCATTTTTGTTTAGGTAAAAAATGAGAATCAAACTACTATTTTATCATAAAATTTGTTGCAAAGACAAACACACGTGACAAAGCACGTGAAGACTTTCCTCCAGTATCGCTGCATGCATGGAAGATAGCACTTCATTTTCAGATTTTTTTCAAAGGTCAACTACTGGTCTCCCAAACTCTTCTTTCATCTTTCCCCTTCACTGTAATAACAAAATTATAAATAAATAAACTTTTACATGCATTTAATTCACCAATTCAAAAAACCCATTCAAATATTGGAACTTTAGATTCAAAAACTGAAAGCATCAACAAGAACAAGAGGAAGAAGGAGATGAAGCAGCAGTGCAGCATCATCCTAGCTTGTCTCTCACCTTTCAAAATCTTCACCCTAGAGATCTTCGCCACCTTTAAAATCTTTCCTCTATAAATCCCTCTCTCTCTGTAATTTTTCCATTTCTGCGTTCCTCTGTTGTACTAAAAGCTGCTTATGTACTGATCATTCTGAGTCTATTTTAAATGCCCTCTTATCTTCTTCAAGTTTTCATCATCATATCATATCCAACATTGCTTACAGCTGTAAGTAACAATTAACGTATTACATAACCCTTTTTTGTTTAAAACCCTGCAACCTTTTTCACCCATCAATATGGCTTTGATCGGTGTTCCCGCTGATCATATTAAGCTTAGGAAAACGCTTTCGTTCGAGAAGAAACCTTTGATGCTCAAAGATTTCCTCCTAAGAGACGATCTTAGTTCCTGCTCTTCTAGTGGTTTCAAATCGTTTCCACGTCAACGTTGCTGCACCACCGTCAGGTTTCTTCTCGAGGCCGAGTTGAAGAAATCCAAAGATAATTACTCAAACACCACTAAACGGCTACTTTTCAGAAGCCGTTCGAAACCAGGTGCCGCCACCATTTCAGCTCTGCAAAGAGCTTCAGAAGTTGTTCTTAACGCCGTCAAGCTACTCCCTTTTCCTTCCATCAAGTCATCATCTTCATCGTTGTCGATGAAAAGAAACAGTTCCAGGAAAGTGCATTTTACCAGGAATTTTTCAAGGAAGCTCTTGAAAAGAAGCTTTTGGAGAAAAGCTGACAAGGAAGATCATCAGGGAGAGATCAGACGCTGCAAGTTGTTCCGTGAATTTCTTGAAGAGAAAAATGAACCGTCTGATCAGAATACAATTACCAACGTCAGTACCACCGACACCTCCTCCTACTCCTCAACAACCATTACTGCCAGTAGGGTCTCCTCCAACACAAGCAGTAACAGCTGGGCAGAAAGTGAATTTACTGCGGATGTTTTACAGACTTGGAGCAGTAATTCGGAGAGGTCGAGCGAAAACGACATCGTTGAGGCTGAAACAAGTTTACCCCAGAAGGAAGAAGTCAGCAATACAGTGGGTGAGGATTCCATCAACTTCACAAAGGTAAATTGGTAGGAGATGAATTGATTTGAAATCAATATTTTGCGTGTTTAAATTTTAATTAAAATTAATTTTATCCTTTGTCTATTGCTGGCGTTATCTGATTGTTTGATGTCTTTTAATCACCACATATATTTTTGGAATGATGAATTTGGTAAGGGATGTGAAGGGGATTTTGAGATTTAGTGAGGGTAGGATTGGGGAAGGGCAGAAACAGCTGGAAGTGGGATCGCAATCGCATGGATTCCTTTACTTTCCCACGAGTGGAATATTTATGGGGAAGTGATAGGGTACATCTCGAAGCTATGGAATTAAATTCCCAAGGACCATCCCGAGGCCTTGGATCCCCCTACACGGCGTAGAAACCCGAAACGAAAATGTAATAGTACATGAGATGAGATGTACCCACTTCTGCTATATATGCTTATGTGAAAGTATGAAAAGGAGTAAGATAAATATGTTTTCAACTAATTCTATTATAAATTTAGGAATAATAAAGATGGTTGTTGTTGGTAGGTGCTTTTATTTTAAATATTTAATTGAGTTTGGAATTAGGTTAGTTATGAAACTCCATCGTAGGCAGCTGATTTGGTATGGTATATGGCTCCTATTTTCATTTAAGAAATCAATATTAAATATCTTTGAATTATTTTTTATTGTTGCCAATACATAATATCAAGCAATATGGTCCCTTTACTGTTGTGTTATTAGTTAGCTTTATGAAGTTCCAAACATTATTATAATGGGTGAGCAGATGTCAAGTTAGTGAGTTGACTTAATCCAAATTTAACTTGTTCCTAGATTTTTGTCTGTTTTGAATTCAACATGCCAACAATAAAAGATGCACTGTTTATAATTTTTGGACAACCGGATCTTCTGTCACTAGCTAGTCCTTAAACAAACTCATCCTTATGGTTCTTGGTTTAAGCAGTTTCTAAAACGAAAGAGAAAACATATTATATTAGTTAATAATATAGTTTCTTTTACAATTTTATGTATTGGGTTTGTGATAAATTTAATTTTTAACCTTTGTTAATTGCATCGTTACTTATTTTTTAAACCTAAATTTTTTAAAAGAATTCAAATATTTATTTTTAAAAATGTTTAACATACGGATAAGATATCAAATACAGACATTATTACCTCATTTGGTTCCAAAACAATATATGTAGCCTATCTTATATCATTTGATTTGGTGACCATGCGGAGATTAAAATGAATATACAAGTTAGGATTTGAACCAAGATTTTAAAGGCGTGACTGCGTGTAGCTAGTATTAGTATTTTGATTGTGACTTCCCATCTCCAAACAAAAAATTTAGTAACTTAGAATTCTATAAAACAACTGTAGGAAGGTAATTAAAGATTGAAGTTGGACACGACTCCTTTGCTTGTTCCATTTATTGGTTGATTATACCTTTTTTTCTTTTTTTTTCTTCTGTTTTTGAGAGACTTTGTGTTATCGTTGGATACTTCAACTTTATCAACTGATAGTTCAACCATCTGAGACAGGAACAGGATTGGCCAAACGAGGAAGGAAAGGAACAGTTTAGTCCAGTGTCTGTTCTAGATTGTCCCTTCCGTGATGAAGAAGAAGATAATAGCTCTCCTTTCCAAGATGGCTTACCCCATGTGGAAGGTCCCTCTCTCTCTCCCTATTTTATCTTTATTTCTTACTCATATATCGTATGTCCCTTTGATTAACAAGTGGGGTTAAACAACAGGGACGAAACAAAAACTCATGCCAAAGGTTCGAAGGTTTGAGAGCTTGGCTCAGCTGGAGCCAGTGGACTTGGAGAAACGAATTGCAATGGCAGAGCTTGAAGATGAATCATCACTCCTCCGCTCAGTCTCTGTCAACAACAATGGCATGTCTGAAGAGAAACTGCTTAAGTTACTGAAAGCGAAATTTCCATCAGAGATTTTCAAGTTTAGGGCTGATAATCTATTGTTAGATTTCTTTTGGGAGACATTCATGGTGGAAGATAAAGGCGAACGACATGACATGGGGTTTAAAGATTTTGGGGTCAAATCTTTGAAGGTGGTAGAAGATTGGGTTAATGGGAATTCTCAGGAATTTATTCTAGGATGGGAGCTGCATGAAGGCAGAAAAGCATACCTGAAAGATATGGAAAGAAATGAAAACTGGAGAAACTTCAATGAAGAAAAAAAAGATGTAGGATCAGCTCTAGAGCTTGAGCTTTTCAGTTCCCTGGTGGATGAAGTATTAACTGATCTCTTTTGACATTGATTTTGTTGAGGGAATGCTGTTTTGGTCGGACAAAGTGGAATGTTGATCAGGCGAATCATTAAAATCGGAAAGTTCGAATACGGTTAGACTTGATTCTATGACCTATGACATATACCATTTGTGGAGAAAATGATACCGCTTGAGCGAAATGGTCTGTATGCCAAAAGTTATGAGGTTGAGTTCAACAGTGCTCGAACTTTTTAAATTTTCACGATTTGTCTATTCAAGCATTCTGAGATTGAAAAATAGAATCCCCACCCAAAATAATACATTCCGACCCTCATCAGATTTCTGTAGTAAGGTTTAAGACATGAATCAAGGTGGTTTTCGTCATTTGAGAGCTGCGAGGTTTGAATGACTAAAGCCACCTTGTAGAAGAAAATTTGAGCTGTATTATTGGATTTAGTTTTACTCCCATTTTTCTCTTTTCTCAAGAGAACAATATTAGGAAAATTTGTGAAACAACCGATTCTCTCTTTAGCTGTTCTTTTAAAGGGAAATCAGCCATTTGCAGACAATGGTTTATTATCGCTAATATGGAGAAATATAGAGTTTTGTTTTTCGCTAGGAGGCGTTTAACGTTCTCGGGAGTAACGTTTAAGAGTAGAGTATATTTCAAAATTACTTTTTAACTCGTAATTTTATTTCGTTGAGTTTCAAGATTGTTAGTCCTTTTCATTAGGATATCAACAAAAAATCTTTAACAACTACTGTCTTATGTTGTGGGGTCAAATTTGCCTTTAAACCATACTAAATAGTATGTTTTAATAATAAAATTGTATTTTTCTTTTTTCTTTTTTCGATCACCTTTTATTAAAAGAGAAGTCCTAATTACATACTATTTGTTTGAGAAAAAAATGAAATTAATTTACTAGGAAAATGCATCATTTATCAATAAAAATAAATTATTATAAGTTTTAATATTTGTGTAGTAAACAAAATTAAAAAAAATTACGAGGATAATTTAGTAAAACTTACTTTTAAGTAATATTACATGTCACCAATCAAATAAGAAAATCTTACATTTTAATCAAATGAACCAAATAGGATAATGTAATAGACTCAATAATGTGCTAAGAAATCTTACGTTACAATAATCCTATTACCAAAGATAATTGATGAGAGTCGAATCCATCAAATTTAATTTTCTACACCTAAAAACAAGATAAACTTCGGGAACTAAGGCTGAATCCCATAGAGATGGGATATGTAACACCCTATACCTGACCCAATCACCAGATTCGGGAACCAGATGATACAAAGAACCATACAATTTAACAAATTTTAAACCTATCTACTTCTACACTTGCTCTACTTAATTTTAAGGGACTGAATGTTTTTACTACCATACAGAACCACTATTGAACTCATGAAACTTGGTTTTCATACAAATATTTACAAAGTTTGAATTTAATACACCCATCTTAACCCCCGAGGCGAAGCCTCTAAGAGTGCCCCTTTATACGCATGTTATGGCTACCGCTCCCTTTTGCCTCAAGTTGGCAAAGTCTGGCTCAATCCTATCCCATGGCCACTATAATAATCTTCTACCTTGCAACTAAGGCAGTACAACCGTAAGTTTTGATGAACTTAGTGAGATTCAATGAAACAGTTCCACCATTATATTTTGAAAGTTTTTAAGAGACAAAATTTTAAAGTAGAGAATTTAAACTCCCTGATCATGCTTAGCCTTTCCACAGGTTTCACTGCTAGGTCGCTTCTGTAACACCCCAACCCGTATCCATCGCCGAAATAGGGTTACGGAGCATTACCAGTAATTACAGAACTGATGTGTCTCAAACTAACTACGATCACAATAAAGGTAAGTGCACCTATCGTTCAATAGTATAGTTATGGTAAAACCGGTAATATCGTATCCACAAGGACCAAGAGTACTAGTAATTACTATCTTTTTATTATCTAGCCTAAAAATTGGAGTGATTTCTTTTAAACTAAAACTTAATTAAAAACACGACAGAGAACGAATTTGGAAAATACTTTTAGATAACTTATATGATAAAGGCAATACCTAAGGAAGAATCCACCTAGACTTCACTTATTACTTTTGATTCATATGATTTATTCACTTGACTTAATCCGTAGAAATCCTTGATTTATGTTAATATCTCTTTCAAGACTAAAAAAAATTAACTCTAGGTTGATTAATTGAAATTTCTTTCTAAATAAAACCCCTATTGTCGCATTAACTCGATCTATGGATTCCCTTATTAGATTTGACTCTAATTCGACAGATTTTTGTTGCCCAATTTCTAGGGTTGCAATCAAATCCGCTTAATTGTGTTGATCTACTACTAAATAGGGACTTTTGCTCCACTGAATAAGCACATTCGACTTGAATCAATAACCTGAATTATCAAAACAAGAATAAGAACTCACAATTAAGAATAAGAACAAGTATTTATCTTATAAATCAAATAATAATAATATCCATTTTAGGTTTCATCCCCTTAAGTATCTAAGGGATTTAGTTCATACTAATGGGAGAAAACATCTTAAAATAAGGAAAACAACAAAACATAAGAAAACCCAAAAACATCTAAAGAACTTGATGGGAGATCTTCAGTCTTGATGGAGATCCTCCTTCCGAGCTGCTTCCGTTGGCTGTCTTCCAGTATTTTCTGCTTCTACTCAGCGTCCTCTTTTAGGTTGCCCCCTAAGGTGTTTATATAGGCTTTGGAACACCTCTCTTGGCCCACAATTGGCCTATTCCGAATAGAATTAAACTTTGATATGGTAGGGACACGCCCATGCGTGATGGCTTGGGCTGTGCTCGACTTTGCTTGCCACACACGGCCGTGTAGTCTACCTATGGACGATAGTCCAAGCCGTGGTTGATCCTGCTCATAACACACGGCCGTGTCCAATGGTCCATGCCGTGTTGATTTTCTAGGTAGGCCCATTTTGCCCATTTTTGGCCTGTTTCTCGTTCTTTTCGACTTCCTAAGCTCTCCTGAGTATAAAACATGAATTTAAGAGATTAGGAGTATTGAATTCATCAAATCCAATGGAAAATCATCCAAAATTAAGCCAAGAATTGGGTAAAAATATGTGTAAATTATGGTTTATCAAGAACATTTTCAGATAATTCGAGTAAATTATTGATCATAGCAAAACTGTCCACTTGAGTCATAGTCACTAAATTATTTATATCATGAGCTACAGAATTCTAAATTATTTATAGTCACTACTACCTATTTCACAGCCCGAGTTTTAAACTGGGCTCGATACCAAAATGTAACACCCTAAACCCAGCCCATACGTCATTACCGGATCTGGTATGCTACGGGTTGAAACTTAAAAACTTAGCTCTGTAGGGTTTTGAAAATCTTAGTTTACGATAGCCGTTTAATCAAATAATTGTGAAATTTTTGAAACAACTTTAAGCATTAGCATTGATTGTATTTGAAAAGCCCATTTATCATTTCATTTTATAATTAAGACTTTAAAAAAAAAGTTTATGAAAACTTAACATAAAAAAAATAAATCGAAAACCTAAGTTATGGAGGCCTTATTACAAAAATATTCCCAAAAACTTAAAACTCAAATGAAAAATCGAAAATAATCTATATAGATAATAGTCTCGATGGCCCCTCGAGTTCGCCTCGGCTCTCATGTCCATGATCTACTGCTAATGTGAAAAGTCGGGGAAAAATAATAGGGTGAGTCACAAAGACTCAGTGTGCAAATCCTGAAAAACACATCAAAGCCTTGAGGCCCACAAACACATTATGGGCCTTGGTCCGTACACAATGGCAACAAAATATTTCATGCAACATGGCCCATCCCAAACCTAAGAGTCCATCCTCTACACACCCCCGTACCAACCATCACACCGTGGGGATTTCTACCATCAACCCTCCATCCGCTACACACTATATCGACAGCTGTGTTGCCTGTCATAAAGACCGATCACTATGTGACCTATGTGGTAAAGCCACCAATCGCTATGCGTCCTCAGTAATACATTGTAGTATTTCAACAGCTATGCTGCCTGTCATAAAAATCGATCACTATGTGACCTATGTGGCAAAGCCACCGATCGCCTCGCGACCTGCTCCCCTTCCTCATATCAATCAATCCCATCCCATGCATACATACATGCAAAAATCAAAACATTAAGCCATCTAAATAGATCTCAGACGTTCACATACTTCGATACACATAGAGAAGTTTCAATGATTACGTACCTGGCATCCCTTGCCTACCCGATCTAGGTAATACGACTGTTCATACAGCCTCTCTTTCTGGCTTTTAGCCCATAGCATACATATAATACAACAAAACTTATGTGTTAAAGATCTAAACACCTGGTTACAATTAAGACGACACTCTCTATGTCGACACTATCAGAAGCCGATACGACTGCTATCTGCCTAAGATGCTGTTTAGAAGCCGGTCCACAACCCGGTGGCCAATCTCGAACAGCAGACACTGCTTGTTTCTTAAACTTAAGGATTGGGTTTACGGACCCAATCCTCTTCTTTCCCTGATCCATATTTGATTCCATCAAAAGTCCTTATCTGAACTACTATAACAAAATAAGGTTGTTAAACCATATCTTGTGATTTTTAAGATCTCAAATATGATAGCGAATCTAGTAGGAATCTAATGAAAACCCCTTACCTTGAAATCCCGAAATAGATAGAATACTTAGATATTAACAATTTTAGCTTTTGAAATCTGGATGATTTGATCTACTCCTATTTCTCGAAGTGCCGCCCCAAGATGTGAACACAAGAACAATCTAAGCGTTACTTAAAAGATAACCTTACCACGCCTATAAGCCTTTCGACTTTAGCCTCTAGAAACTGAATGAGAAGAAAATGAATAGAAGAAATCAGCACCTATCTTTTCAGAGAATTTGACAACTCCTAGAAGATTTCAGCTTCCGCGATAATCAAAAGAAAGATGGTGCACAATGATCTAGGGAGGTTTGGTCTTTATGAAGAAATCAAATGGGGTTTATGATTTCAGTTTTTAGAGAGGACTAATTGAGAGGGATGAACAATATCAAACGTAAAGAAGTGATAGAAATAGTATAGGAAAAAGAAGATTTTTGACAAATCTAGGGCAGAGTCGGCTATGACAGAAAAGTGTGGGGAAAAAGATTGCTTAAGGGAGTTTTCGGCTCTTATTCAGAAAAGAAGAAAAAGAGAAGGTGGAAACTTTAAAAGCTAGAAATAAAGAAGAGAGCCCTCCCTTGACTACTTAAAATTTCGGCACTTAACATCTAAAAATAAAAAATGCCCTTTTTTTAAAACTAAAAGTAGACTACTATACATGGGGAATTTCGGCCATCACTGTGGCCATCAGATAATTCCTAAACTTCCTCCCTTATCTTTATCCAAGCACACCTCCAAAAGAGGCATAGATAACACCACCTCTTCCTCCCTTTATTAGCATATTATCCACATTATCCAAGTCATTTAATCCCCCTATTTTTAAGCCTTGTTACCGTCCAACCTTACCCACCTAAATGCCAAAATTTAGCTAACTTTAATTTAAAAGAATTGGGCTTAATGCAACTTGAGTTTGGGCCTCCTTAGTTGACGCCACCTCTTTGCTCTCTCTAGGTGGCGCCATATTGCCACTGGGCCACAAGCCCACTTATGTTCTAAAACATAGATAACCTCCTTTAAGACCTATCCTTCCAGGCTTTCCACTAGAGTGTTCAATCAGAAAATTCGATTAAGGCCTCTGCCCGAACTTGAGCCCAATCTGGACCCCTAACACTCTAATTAACACATTACACATAACCACACACTAAACATATAGGCCCCCTTAATTCAGGATGTTACACCCCGTAAGTCTAGAGTGAGGTTGATGAGGTGACCTAAGAGATTCTTCATGATGAGCCTAAGTAGCGATCATGTGGTTTTAATCTAATAATGCCTCGAGCCTAGTTTTGATGGGAAATATGGGTAAGGGGTGTTACATTTAGTGGTATTAGAGCTATGGTTCAGTCGGTTCTCAGACTACCGTAGCGTGTGTAAGAGTCTAGCTATACATGCCATAAGCGTAAAACGATAGTGTGATGGCTTCTGATGATTTTAAACTTGTTTTTATATAGTGTATGGATCCCGATCAGTTGGCTACTGATGACGCAGCTAGCAATGCATCGGCTCCCACGCAAGGGACCGCGCTTGTGTAGAGTGGACCCGAGACTAGGGGTCAAGGAGAAGGGGTTTGGAAAGCCTTTTTCAAATGATGAGTAATTGGTACACTAAGTATGTACGGGCAAACCCCAACGCTCAACCTCCTCCACCTCTTCCTATACCTCAGCCAGTTCTAGTGGCTCCTCAAGGTATAGATTTAGTAAGGATAACAAAACCCCGGGGTGGACAAAATTCGAAAGCATGGGGTCGAGGAGTTCAGAGCCAATATAGATGATGACCCTGAGCGGGCAGAGTTCTGGCTTGAGAACTCAATGAGGGTGTTTGATGAGCTCTCTTATACACCTGAGGAGAGCTTAAAATGCGTGGTGTCTTTGTTTAGGGACTCAGCATACCATTGGTGGAAAACATTGACATTAGTGGTTCCTACGAAGAGGGTAACGTGGGACTTCTTTTTGGAGGAGTTTCGAAAGAAGTACATAAGTCAAAGGTTTGTGGACCAGAAATGGAAGGAATTCCTTGAACTGAAGTAAGGAAAAATGATTGTGGCGAAATATGAGCGCGAATTTGTTAATCTCAGTAAGTATGTGCAAGAATGTGTATCCACGGAAGCTATCTTATGCAAGAGATTTGAAAATGGGTTGAATGAAGATGTCAGACTCTTAGTCAAGATTTTAGAGCTGAAAGAGTTTATGGTATTGGTGGATAGGGCCAGTAAGGCCGAAAAATTGAGTAAGGAAAAGAGGAAGGCCGTGAGTGAGGTCAGGGATGCGAGAAAAAGACCGATGAGTAAATATTACCATGCTCAATCTAAGAGGTCCAAGAAAGTGAATCATCGGGTGACTGTATCACTCGGGTATTCGCAAAGGGAGCGAGGCAACACATACTCGGGTTCAAGAGTTCAGGCCACCTCGATGAAAAGTGTGGGCAATCCAAAGTTCAGACCGGAGTGCCCAAGTTGTGGCAGACATCACACTGGGGAGTGTTGGGGAAACAATCGAAATTGTTACAAATGTGGTTCCTCCGACCATTTCATCCGAAACTGCCCTGAAAGAGATGATAAGGAGAAGAGGCAAGAGATAAGGTCAAGCAGTGCATCCTCTAGAGGTAGGCCACAAAAGAACCCGGGAGGTGGGACTGGTGGTAGAGGTGTATCATGAGACTCTACTGTGAGGTCAGAGGGTCGAACTCCAGCAAGGACTTATACTATTCACGCTCGAGAAGAGGCACCATCGCCAGATGTAATAACGGGTACATTTTCTATTTATGACACCTTTGTTATTGCTTTGATTAACCCGAGGTTAACCCATTCATATATTTGTATAAGATTGGCATCTAGTTTAAGGATGACTGTTGAGTTTACTAAATTTATGGTAAAGGTGTCAAACCCGTTAGGTAAACATGTGTTATTTGACAAGGTGTGTAAGAACTATCCTTTGACAATTAGGAGTCATTATGTTCTGGCAAACCTTATGTTGTTGCCCTTTGATGATTTTGATTTGATCCTTGGTATGGATTGGTTAACTACCCATAGTGTTTTAGTGAATTGTGGTAGTAAATTTATTGAATTGAAATGTGAAAATGGAGATGTTATTTGAGTTGAATCAGGTGAGTCGGATAGTTTACCAGTGATGATTTCTTCCATGGTAGCTGAGAAATATTTGAGAAAAGGGTGCGAGTCTTATCTCACTTTCGTGTTAAATACTCGAGAGTCTGAAGTAAAGATTGAAACAGTGCCAATTGTATGTGAGTATTCGGATGTATTCTCGGGAAAGTTACCCGGATTACCCCTAGTTAGAGAAATCGAGTTTGAAATTGAGTTAATTTTAGGAATGACACCTATTTCGGTTGCTCCGTATAGGATGGCCCCATTAGAGTTGAAGGAATTAAAGGTTCAGTTACAAGAATTGACAGATAAGGGTTTTGCGAGACTGAGCTATTCAACATGGGGTGTTTTGGTACTATTTGTGAAAAAGAAAGATGGGTCGATGAGATTGTGTATAGACTGCAGACAACTCAACAAGGTGATAGTGAAAAATAAGTATCCTTTACCGAGGATAGATAACCTATTTGATCAATTGAAGGGAGCTACGGTGTTCTCTAAGATAGACCTGAGGTCCGGTTATTACCAGTTGAGGGTTAAGGAGCAAGATATGCCGAAAATGGCATTCCGAACGAGGTATGGCCATTATGAGTTTCTGGTCATGCCATTCGGATTAACGAATACTCCTGTAATTTTTATGAATTTAATGAACCGTGTCTTCCGACCATACTTGGATAAGTTTGTAATCGTTTTTATAGACGATATATTAGTCTATTCTCTGGATAAGATTGAACATGAGGAGCATCTGAGAACTGTTTTGCAGACTTTAAGAGATAAGCAGTTGTATGCTAAATTCAGCAAGAACGATTATTGGCTTCGAGAGATCGGATTCTTAGGACACATGGTGTCAGGAGATGGTATTAGAGTTGATCCGAGTAAAATCTCGACTATTGTAGAGAGGAAACTGCCAAGAAATGTGTCGGAAGTTAGAAGCTTTTTGGGCTTAGTAGGGTACTACAGACGGTTTGTGAAGGGATTTTCCATGATTGCTACTCCGATGACGAGATTGTTGCACAAATGTTAAGTTTGAATGGACTGAGAAATGTCAACAGAGTTTTGAGAGATTAAAATCATTGTTGACCGAAGCATCGATTTTGGTGCAACCCAAGTCAGGGAAAGAGTTTGTGGTCTACAGTGACGCGTCGTTAAAATGGTCTCGGGTATATGTTGATGCAAGAGGGTAAGGTAATCGTTTACGCCTCGAGACAGTTAAAACCGCACAAAAAGAATTATTCGACTCATGACTTGGAGTTGGCCACGATTGTTTTTGCGTTAAAGATTTGGTGACATTATTTGTATGGAGAGAAATGCCGAATCTTCACAGACCATAAGAGTTTGAAGTATTTGATGGATCAAAAGGATTTGAACTTGCGACAACGGTAGTGGCTTGAGCTATTGAAGGACTATGAGTTAGCGATTGATTACCATCCATGAAAAGCAAATGTGGTTGCGGATGCTCTGAATAGGAAATCCATGTATGCTTTGAGAGCCATGAGCACAAGTTTGGCATTGCCTGATGATGGAACTATATTGGCCGAGTTGAGAGCTAGGCCACTATTTGTTCAATAAATATGTGAAGCTCAAAAGAATGATAGTGAGATACAAGCTAAAAGAGCCAAGTGTGAATCGGGAAATGATTCTAATTTTCAAGTAAGTTCAGATGGGTGTTTGATGTTTCCTGATAGAACTTGTGTACCCAGAGATGAGGAGCTGATCTGAAAAATTTTACATGAGACACATAGTAGTTATTTGTCAGTACACCCGGGCAGTACGAAAATGTACAATAATTTGAAAAAATTTTATTAATGGCCGGGAATGAAAAGGGACATATCGGAGTCAACAAATGAAAGCTGAGCATCAAGTGCCTTTGGGATTGCTTCAACCAATGATGGTTCCCTAGTGGAAGTGGGATCAGATCACCATGGATTTTGTGACGGGGTTACCTTTGACTCCTAAAAAGAAAGATGCTGTGTGGGTTGTTGTTGATAGGTTAACGAAGTCGGCTCACTTTATACCGGTGCGTGTTGATTATTCGCTGGATAAGTTAGCCGAGTTGTATATTGTAGAAGTGGTAAGATTGTATGGAGTGCCTATATCCATTATCTCGGATAGAGACCCGAGATTTACTTTGAGGTTTTGGAAGAAGTTACAAGAGGGCCTAGGTACAAGGTTAAATTTTTGTACTGCTTTCTATCCTCAAACTGATGGACAGTCTGAGAGGGTGATCCAAGTTCTTGAGGATATGCTCGATCTGTGTGTTAGAGTTCGAAGGTAGTTGGGAAAGATACCTACCCTTGGTCGAATTCGCTTACAACAGTTATCAGTCGAGTATACGAATGACACCATATGAAGCCTTGTATGGTCGTAAATGTCGGACTCCCTTGTATTAGACTGAGCTGAGTGAGAAGCAAATTCATAGGGTTGATTTAGTTAGAGAGACGGAGGAGAAAGTGAAAGTGATCTGGGATAGTCTGAAGGCTACTTCGGATCGACAAAAGTCGTACGCAGATTTGAAAAGAAAGGAAATTGAGTTTCAAGTGGGCGACAAGGTATTTTTGAAAGTGTCCCCGTGGAGGAAAATAGTGAGATTTGGTTGAAAGGGTAAATTAAGTCCGAGATTTATAGTGCCGTATGAGATTACCGAAAGGATTGGGCCAGTGGCATACCGGTTTGCTTTGCCTGTAGAGTTAGAGAAAATACACAATGTGTTCCTTGTATCAATGTTAAGGTGTTATCTCTCCGATCCTTCGCATGTGATTTCTTCAACAGAAATTGAGATACGACCAGATATGACATATAAGGAGGAACCGATTAAAATATTGGCTCGAGAGGTGAAACAGTTGGGAAACAAAGACATAGCATTAGTAAAGGTATTGTGGCAAAAACACGGTGTAGAAGAGGCTACGTGGGAACCGGAAGGTGCCATGAGAGAGCAATATCCAAACCTCTTTACCGGTAAGATTCTCGAGGGAAAAAATCTCTAAAGGGGGAGAGTTGTAACAACCCGATTTTGGGGCTAGTTGGAATAGTGGTTTAAGACCACTAAACTGAGGATAAGGAAAATTATTTTGATGTTACTTTATGTGTTATAGTATTAATATATGGCTATGTGAAAATTTTGGTGCTTTAATTTGAAACTAGCGATAATATGTTTATTCATCAAAATTACCCTATTTCACTGTTTTAATTGTAAAAAGGACTAAATTGCATAAAGTGTGAAAGTTTTATTTTTCAAGGTTAAGGTGTCTAATTTCCATAGATTATAAAATGAGAGGTCCATAAATATAATGAGCATATAGTATAAAGCATAATTATTTCATTATGTAAAAAAGTGCAATTAGGCCTAAAATGGTAGGTTAGTTCTTAGAGAATGTGTTGGCACTAAGCCTAGAATATATCAAAGACGAAGCACTGCTAGCACTAAGCGAATATATCAATGTGATCAATCATTCCACACACATTTCATATCTATATTACATATCCAATTCAACTAAACTTATTCACCTTAAACAAATAAAACATTACTTCATCGTACAATCCCACAATTCACATTGATACACTTATTCATATCACATTATCAATTTATGCCATAGATAGTAAAGGGACAAATGCATTAATTGTAGTCAAAATTGGATGAAATTAGGTGAGAAAAGATGGATAAAATATGGTCCCGAAAAGAAAAGCTATCATCTTTCACTATTCACTTTTCATCCCCATCGTCGAAATAATGGAACTTGTACACCATGCAATCTCACAAAATTTGAAGAAAAATAGAGCTTTGGGGTTTAAGCCAAGCTATCTCCCTTGCAAGTAAGTGAATCTTTGGATTCAATTCTAATGATCTCACCGTTCGGTGTCTCAAATCAATAAGCTTTCTTTTGCAATTCACCTTTGCATCATCGAGTTAACGGTCCATTCCCAAAATTATATCAAACTCATCGAAGGCAATAGCATTAAATCAAGCGGGAAGCAAAATCCCGAATCATCAATGGGCAACTTTTACACACTTTATTAACAACACACATCTACCCAAAGGGTTGGATCGCGAATCACAAACTCAAGAGACTCAATGGCGAGTCTTCTTGAATACCGAGTTTCACATACATATGAATGGGTCGAACCGGGATCAATCAATGTAATCACAGTAGTATCATAAAGGGTGAAAGTACCGTAATGACATACGGAGGCGGCATCCTCTCTAGCTCGAGTAACATAAGCTCTAGCTGGAGCTCTAGCCTCGATCGATCTGTTGTGTTCTTTGTCCCTCTCGACTACCACCTACATTACAGAATGCGGGTGGTCCGCCTGTCTTGATGCACTACTGGTCCAGAGTTACATCTTTGTATTCGCTCACTAACATCGGGCACTCTTGAATGAAATGGTGCGAGGATCCACATTTAAAGCAAGGCTGGTCACGAACTCTACAATTCCAGGATGCCATTTTCCACAATGTTTGCATTCAACTCGATTACGTGGGGCGTTACCAACACGGCCATCGAGGTAGCTCGGGAGCCCTTTGGAGGTCGATCACGTCTAAATGAATCTGAAGTATTATGATTTTCGCTCATATTCATCCACGGTCATTTGCCCTGTTTTAGTTCAAGAAATCTTTACGTTTACGGTCGATGAACCTCTGGTGATATATTTCTTATGAATTCATTCGGAAGAAATCCCGTCACTTTTCTTTTGGAACCACTGATACTAGTGTATTCCACCGGTGATAAGCGGTGTCCGAAGCAAAGATATAGCACATTTTAAACATTAAATGCAGGTGCAAGATAGCTCATCAAGTACCGAATAGTGTTATCAAGCCACATTTCATTTCGCTCGCATCATCATCATAGACCCTAAATTTCCTAATTTTATCAGCAGAGGCCTACTAGATCTCATTGGATCTATCATGTTATTTGATAAGGCTTGTTTAGCCTCTCCTCGTGGTTACCGTGGCGGTTTTTGCACTTTTGCCACATCATCGGCCACGGCTCTATCAGGATCAGAATCCATTTACTATATAAAATACAATTGAAATTGTCAGAAGTCACCACACTATCATATATACAATTTAAAGGCATGTATAGCTAGACTCTTTCATACTATGGTAGTCCTAGAATCGACTAAACCATGACTCTGATACCAATAAAATGTAACACCCCTTACCCGAAACCTTTGCCGGAGTCGAGTATGGGGCATTACTAGACTTGACTACTAGTTTGGGGCAAAAAATTTAAAGCTGTCCAACTGCATCAGGCTGACTAAATTGACCATAACTCGAGTTACAAAACTAAAAATTTAGATCCGTAAATTTTCCTTGAAACTAGACTCATATAACTTTTTACCATAATTTTTCCAGAATTTTTCATGTGGCCAATTAGTACAGTTTATTCATCAAAATTACCCCTATTTCACTGTTTGATAATTCTGACCTATCTTTACAAAAACTCAGTTATCTCAATGCACAAAATTTCAATAATGTCCTTGTTTATTCCAATCAAAAATTGACTCATTAAGGATTCTAAACATATAAACTATGCTCCATAATTATTTTTGTACAATTTTTAACAATTTTTCCAAGACAGAACAGGGACTCACGAATTCATTCAGGACAAGTCTCACTAAAACTTAAATATCTCATAATATATAATTTAGGCCATGATCAAATTTAAAACATCCAAAATAATATGCACTGAGTCCTAATCCAACTCACTAAACTACCACCCCTATTCAGATATAAAAAGGTCTATCAAAATCTCATATACTATAACTTGAATATACATCCATCATTTACTTTATTGACTAAACCGAATATTACACCAAGCTTACCCTTATTCATTGCCGAATCATAATCCAAACATTATCAATGTATATACCATATATTAAGCTCATTAACATGAACCACTTAATAAGTCTTTCTTATCATAATCTAACATGCATAAATAATAATACCACTCACACATGATTAGACCATAATCAAGCATAAATAATAGTTCATGGCATGAGCAAACAATATCATCAAAACACGAAACAAGTTATTCAAAATAGATAGCCATTTTCGCATGGCTAGCATATTTACACTATTACAAAACATTAGTTATACGGTTTAATCTAGCCTATACATGCCCTTTTAAATAACGAACTAAGTTTTCAATACCAAAAGGAAGTCGATAGTGTGGTTGACTTCACGGATGATCCTTCGAGCCGATGAGTTGAATCAAAATCTATAAAACAAAGATAAACAAAGACACACACACACGAGAAGCTTACTAGCTTAGTAAGTCCCAAGCATACATAAATATAATGAGCATATAGTATAAAGCATAATTATTTCATTATGTAAAATATAGATCGTTGAATAATAGTAATACTCTTTACTTAAATATCATTGCTATAACATCGAAAACCAATCTAGGCATCGATCTTCTATTTCTACTTATACACAAAAACAAGCGCTTAGTCACACTCATCACGGATCTTTAACTATACATTAAGAATTTATTTTGTTCACTTCATTCCTTACTAAAATGGTAGGTTAGTTCTTACCTGAACTTTTACCACATAACACTATATAAACATCTCACCTTGTTTGATGTTCAGAACTTTCACTTATAGCATATCACCGGCATAAAGCACGCTAGGCGTTTAAAGCCGAAATAAATCAAGGCATGAAGCACGCTAGGCACTAAGCGAATATATCACCTAAGACGAAGCTCGCTAGGCACTAAGCCGAATATATCATCAAGACGAAGCACGCTAGGCACTAAGCCGAATATATCAATGTGATCAATCATTCCACACACATTTCATATCTATATTACATATCCAATTCAACTAAACTTATTCACCTTAAACAAATAAAACATTACTTCATCGTACAATCCCACAATTCACATTGATACACTTATTCATATCACATTATCAATTTATGAAATCAATCCAATACACATATATACATTCGGCTATAACATGATTATATACTAAAATTTATCAAACATTATCATTTAATAAGTTCATGAATAATTCTTTAACAAATTTCGCTTAGGACTTACCTCGGTTGTCGATAAGTAGTGTGAATCGGCTTATTCGAGAACCTTCGTCTTTCCCGATCTAACTCCGTTTTTCCTTGCTCTTGATCTAAAACACATTAAATTTAGCTTATTCAAGCACAATTCATCTCAATTTAGTCCCTCAGCACATAAATGGGCAAATTACTATTTTACCCTAGTATTTCACAACTTTGTAATTTAGTCCTATTTGCATAAAACTCAAAATACATCAAATTTCCCCATACTCCTTAAGGGCGAATATATATGAGGACTATACAAGTCCATATCTTTCATTTATTTTGCAATTAAGCCCTCTAAATTTTTATTTTTACAATTTGGCCCTAAAACACAAATTCACCAATACTTCCAACACATAATATACTAATTTTAACCTATCTATCATCTAACATCATCAAGCATCATAAACCTCAAGAATTCATCAATGGCCGATTCATACATACACAATAATCTTAGAAATTCTAGCATGGGTGAATGCGTTTCAAGCAACGATCTCAAAAACGTAAAAATAATCAAAACCGAACTCAATTACATACCTAATCAAGCTTGCAAAGACCGAATGTTTGAGAGCTTTGGTTTCTCTCTTCTTTTTCTTATGTTTCAGCAATAACAATGAAAATAAATATGGACACTCCACTTTCTTTTCTTTTATGTTTTGTTTATAATATGTTTATAATATAATAATATATTATAATATAACATATAATATAAACATATTTTACTTTATAAAATTTGCATGTTGCCGTCCACTATCTCAAAAAATGGGTTATTTACCCTTTTAATGCTTCATATTAAGAAGCCATGCTCAAATAGGCACTTTACACTCTAGTATGCCACTTTTACCTTTTACGCGATTAAGTCCTTTTTGTCAAATTCGATGCTCAAACGATAAAATTTTTCTCTGAAACTTCCACACATAATTTCACATATAATAAACTCAAAATATAAATATTAAATATTTATCGGACTCGGATTCGTGGTCCCAAACCACCTTTCCGATTAGGGTCTGATTCGGTCTGTTACAATTAATATATGGCTATGTGAAAATTTTGGTGCTTTAATTTGAGCGATAATATGCTTAATTGTAAAAAAGGACTAAATTGCATAAAGTGTGAAAGGTTTATTTTTCAAGGTTAAGGTGTCTAATTTCCATAGATTATAAAATGAGAGGTCCTTAAAGTGCAATTAGGCCCTAGAGAATGTGTTGGCCGGCCATAGATAGTAAAGGGGACAAATGCATTAATTGTAGTCAAAATTGGATGAAATTAGGTGAGAAAAGATGAATAAAATATGGTAAAAAGAAAAGCTATCATCTTTCACTATTCACTTTTCATCCTCATCGAAAATTTGAAGAAAAAATAGAGCTTTGGGGGTTTAAGCCAAGCTATCTCCCTTGCAAGTAAGTGATTATGATAGTGTTATTTGATAATTTTTGCACTTTTGGAGTCTTCAAAGCTTAAGCTAGCTAATGAGGGGACAAATTTGTGATATGGTTGAAAGTCTAAGGACTTGCCATGAGAGTATTTATGTTGTTAGCTGAGTTTTTAGGGAAGAAAATGAATGTTAGGGAGATGAGAAACAACTTTTGTGAAAGGTGTTTGCATGAAAACACCTAAGTAGGACTTAAATGCAAAGATTGAAAACTTGTAATAAATGCATGAAATAGTTAGATTTGTGCGTATTTGTAAGAGAATTAAATGTTCAGCTAGGCTTATTTATTGAGAAAATGTATTGAAAAATAATTTATGAGCCTAGGGGCAAAATCATAATTTTGCCATTATATAAGGGCAAAATGGTCATTTTTGCCCAAGTGTAGAATTTGATGTATGGTGATCATAGGATGGCCTAAATGAATGAATTTCATTGTTATAGATCAAGAAGAGCGCAGAATCAACCTTGACCGTGGAAAAAGCAAGGTGACGGATTAAACAGCTAGTTACAACGTTTTACATCGAGGTAAATTTATGTGTAAATAGTGCACTTTCTTTATATACATTATGTTGTTAATTGGTGTATTGCATGATTGAGAACATGTGTGGTTTAAGTAGATCGAATGTGGTAGTCAATGAATAATTATTGGATGAATGATGAAATAGTCATATGAATATGTTATGACAACATTTGATGGTGGGCTAAGTGCGTTACCACATTGTTGCTTAATTAAGATGGGCTAAGTGCGATACCATCGTTTATTTATCATTTGGTGGGCTATGTGCGATACCACCGTAACTAACCTTTTGGTGGGCTATGTGCAATACCACCCTAATAAAGACTGATGGTGGGTTAAGTGCGAAACCACCGAATAATTTGACCATGAGTAATTGATTAAGAGGTTGGGATGTGTGGTTTTATATGATATTGTGATGCTAAGTGCAGGGGAACATGATAATGAATGTATAAATTAAGCTGACGGTATGGTTGGGATATAGAAAATGAGGAAAATGGGTAAGCATGATTATGGACATAGATTGTTTTTTGCTTAGTATGAAATGTTATATAAATGATTAGTACATGCTAAAATGTTATATTGTTTACATGTAAACTTACTAAGCTTAAAGCTTACTCCTTCCCTTGTCTTATAGAGAAAGAGGTTTGAACCAAGATACGTGGATTAATCAAAAGATCACCAACACTATCAGCTCACTCTGGTACAATAGACTTAATGTTTTGAATATGGCATGTATAGGGGCTAGAAAAGTTAATGAATTTTGTTGTAAATGGCTAAGATGTGTTAGCCTATAGATGTATAATCTATTTTGTATAATGCAATAGTTGTTGGCTACTTTATTACATGAAATATGTAGATATCCTTGTGAGTTTATGTTTCAAAGTGAGTTATTTATAGGTGTGTTGAATGAGTATATGTTATATGCATAAGGGGAGAAAAGAGAATTGGCAAATAGCCTAGTTCTTGTTCACGTGGATAGGCACACGGGCATGTGTCTAGGCCATGTGTGACACACGGCCAGCCCACGAGTGTGTGCATTGGCCGTGTCTCTTCGATAGAATTGAGTAGTGTAGGCCACGGGCTAGCTATACGGGCGTGTGTCAGACTCAAGGCCGTGTGAAGTAGTCAGTGTTCACCACGGGTGGTGGGCACGGGTGTGTACTCTAACCGTGGGGCATTGGTAGAATGCTTGAGTTTTCATGCACGGTTTGTGAACATGGGAGTGTGTGACTACACACGGGCATGTGTCATCTAGCACGGGCGTGTAGTCCCTGTTTAGATGGAGAAAATTTTACGATTCGAAAAAGTTCCAATATAGTCTCGAGAGCCTCGTGTGTATGAGTGAGGCACCGTAAGTCGAGAGTGAGGTTGATAAGGTGACTTAAGAGATTAGTCACGATGAGCCTAAGTGGCGATCATGTGGTTTTAATCCAGTAATGCCTCGGGCTCAGTTTTGGCGGGAAATACGGGTAAAGGGTGTTACATGTTGGATTAATTATATTTCCTTACCTTAGACTTATTAAACTTATGCTTATACTTGTTACGAATAAATCACGGCAACTCGGTAAATTGCTAACTTATGAACATATTTACAAATCAAAAATCCATTAATCTCTTGTACATATTCCTATGTCAATTCGATCGATAAAATAGATTTATAAAGGTAAACATGTTATTGCACATACATACTTATTAAATTAAACAATCTCTCGCATATTCCTATGTCGATTCAAACGATTAATTCAACCTAATAAGCATATAAAAGACTATGTGAGGTAACAAAGTATCCTTACCTTGAAACAGTTTAGTCACAACAATCTTGCAAGTTATGCAAGGCATATGTATCGCCAAATACAATGCTAATCTAATCTTCAGCTACCTTAGAAGAATTAAACATGCACTGATTACGTACTGTGTCCATTAATTACAATTTCAATGCGTTTAAATAATTAATTCTTTAGTTATCTAAAAAATTATAATGCCAGAATAACTTCAGCATGATTTTACTTAATCAAGGATTTTACCGAGGCCTATAACAGCATAAACACAATTTTAATAATTTAAAGGGAAAAAATGCAATCAACCCAACACGAATTAAATTCAAGCTAAGTGAAACACCCCAAACCCGACCCACAAGCCCTGACCGGATCTAGCATGTTTCTCAAATAAAACGTAGTTAAGTTTCAAATAACATTTTGAAAATCGTGGTGGTTTTGTAGAAAAGTTGATTCGAGTTGTAATTTAATTTGGTGCTAAATTGACAAATTTTATTTTTCAAGAGTCACAAGTTAAACCAAATTTTAGAATCTCATTATTATTGTAACTTGAAAAACCGTAGGTAATTGAGTTTCAAAACATTTGATGTTGTTTGTATCATATCAGAAAATTAAAAACGGATAAAACAATTAGGTATAACGGCCTTATTACATCAAATTATAACCCAAAATAAACCAAAAATAACTAAATAATAAAACTGAAGAAAACTTTAGCTGTGCATGGCCACTCCTAAGTTCCTGCCGACCCGGTCCATCTACTGAGTTCCATCTACAAAAATTTAGCCCACAAAGGGTGAGTCAAACAGACTTAGTGTGTAACGACCAACACAAACTCCCAAACGACTTAGGCATATCAGATCATACGTAACAAATATAGGCAATGATGCAATCCCAACCCCACCTAAATATCCATCCTCTACACATCGCCCGTACCTGCCATCACACCGTGGGGATTACTAAATCGACCCTCCATCTGCTACACACTTTTGAAGGCAGTCGCTGCAGTCAACTGCACATCGCCCTTATAATTGTGGCATAGCCACTAGATAACAATACGTGACATTAGTCACCACATTCAGATTTTGTGACTTGAGTCACCAGATTTTATGGTAAAAACCACCAGATCACTTCCCTTTTTCAATATCACCCATATGCCCCATGCGTCATACAAACCATGCAGAAATCATGCAATATACCTTATTTCATATTCGTAACAAATTCACATATGTGTCATAATCAATGTTCATAACACTATTAACAGAGCTTTAGAGGATAACCTACCTGGATACACTGCACCATTGAATGGTACCTTAAGCCACATCGTACACATTTTCACTAACACATGTTTTAAATTAATACCATAAATCTTATTAGGAATCAATGTAGGGCTACACATCTGGTTACTAATGTGTTCACTGAATCCTGAAAGTCTACCACAACAGATTGTACTCCTTCCTAATACCCAAAGTTAAAATCGGTCAATCATTTAACAGACAAAAAGCCCTTGGCCGAATATCAAGACTTCCTTACCTTGATTGTCTGGATCCCGAAATTAACCCTTGTTCTTGGTGATGTCAAAATTCCTATAGGCACATGTTAGATCCGATTCTAACATTTAATGAACTCAATAAATGGCCTTTGGCCTAAGATTATATTCGCTTACCTTCGATCTTAAAATCCCGAAAGATCCCCTCTTGAAGTCGGCTATAATAAGAATCCCGAAACCTCCTTCAAAGTTTCGGCCAAAGAACATTAATGGGATTAGAGTCTTGATTTTCGATAGATAGAGAAAGAAAAGAACAACAGATCAATCAAGAGAGATCCTTACCGAATGGAGTGATCAAAACGCAATTGTTCACCAACTCAAAGTGTCGACAAGAGGGAGGAAGTGTTTGAGTTTTGGCTTTTAATGTATATGATCAAATCGGCTCCAACAGAGTAGAGGAGCAATCGGTTATGGCCACAAAAATAGAGGATTCGGCTTTTGGAAGATTCGTGAGAAGAGAAAGTAAATTAGGGAATATGGTGCGATTTAACTTGGTGACAAAAAAAAGGAGATTCGGCTTGAACAAAAAGATAAGAGATGGAAAGTTTGAGGTGTTGCGGCAATGGTGAAATAGGAAGAAGAAGATTTCAGCCTTGGCAAGGTAAAAGAGAAAGATGTCAGAAGAGAAAGGGAACCAAAGAAAAATGCCTAAATCCACTATGCATATTCCGCCTCTCCTCCCCTCAATATGACCGAAAATGACCACCAAAAGAATCCCTTGGGCTGCCAACAGTCATCCCCTTCTCAAATCCCACCTTTTTCTCCTATTTTCTCTTTTCAACACTCATTCAAAATTATTGAAATAAATCAACATTTATCTTCCTACCTTAGCCAAATTTTAAAAAGAAATTGACCACATCTAAGGCTCACCCCCTTAGTGTCCCATTGCCGTCCACCACTACTCATCCTTGCTGCAAAATAAAACTCTTATTTGTGTCCCTTGCTGCTCGAACCTAAGCCCTACCTGCACTGCCTGTGGCGTCACTTACTAAGGCTTTAAGTGGCGCCTTCCTGCCATTTTACCAAGCTGATTTTTATGTCCAATTTCCCCTACAATTCCTCTTAAGGCCTATCAAGCTTAGCTCCCCTTTAATACTTAAAATTTGATATTTTCTAAGGCATTTACCTACACTCTAAAGTTTTCAAAAATTCATACAACACATTCAAACACACATAGGCATGCTACTTCATACAATTAAGCAATAATGCACAAGCCCAAAATCTCGGATATTACAGTTCTACCCCCTTAAAATAATTTCAACCTCGAAATTACCTGGCTAAAATAAGTGAGGGTATTGCTGTCGCATTGCTTCTTCCGGCTCCCACGAAGCTTCTTCCGATCCATGGTTATGCCACAACACTTTGACTAAAGGAACTAATTTCCTTCGCAATACTTTCACATCTCGCTCCAAGATCTGAATTGGCTCCTCCTCGTAGGACAAATCTGGCCTTAGCTCCACCTCTTCAACCGAAACTACATGAGATGGATCCAATCGATAATGACGTAGCATCGAAACATGGAATACATCGTGCATCTGCTGCAATTCCGAAGGTAACTCTAACTGGTATGCCACTGGTCCAACTCGCTTTAATACCCGATAAGGTCCTATAAACCTGCGACTTAACTTTCCTTTGCGACCAAATCTCATCACCTTCTTCCAAGGTGAAACTTTAAGAAACACATAATCTCCCACAGCAAACTCAATCTCCTTCCGCTTAAGATTTACGTATGACTTTTGCCTATCAGAAGCCTCCTTCAACCGTGTCTGAATCACCTTAACCTTTTCTTCCGATTCTGCCACAATTTTCGGACCCAAAATCTGACGTTCCCAATTCCGTCCAACATGTAGAAGTGCGACACTTCCGTCCATATAGCGCTTCGTACGGTGCCATCCGAATACTTGCCGATAGCTATTCACACAGCCCCTCAACATATCCTCTAACACTTGGATCACTCGCTCAAATTGACCGTCTGACTGCGGATGGAATGCCGTACTGAAATCCAACCTGGTACCCAAAGCTTGATGTAGCGCCTTTCAAAATTGAGATGTAAACCTTAGATCCCTATCTGAGATAATCGACACCGGCACTCCGTGCAGGCTCACGATCTCAGCTACATACAACTTTGCCAATTTTTGTAGAGAATAGTCAACCCGCACCGGTATAAAATGTGCAGATTTAGTCAGCCAATCTACTAACACCCATACTGAGTCCTTCTTAGTAGGCGTAAGGGGAAGCCCACTAACGAAGTCCATGGTAATTTCTCCCACTTCCATTGCGAAATCTTTATCTATTTGAAGCAATCCTCGACGGTACCGTGTTCAAATTTTGACTTGCGACCGTTAGGCACTTTCCTACAAACTCAGTAACTTCCGCTTAAGACCGAAGCCACCGTAGGCGTTCCGTAAATCCTTGTACAACTTACTACCTCCGGGATGCATAGCATAAGGGCTACTATGTGATTCCAAGAATTCTCGCCTTAACTCCTCATCCTTAAGATCTGGACCTTGCCATAAAAAACACAAAGACGTCGCTATTTACACTAAAATTTTCCAATTCCCCATACTGCACTTGCCGCAACTTAGCACTTAGATCCTCATCTACCAACTGTCCTTCTTTCATCTCATTCAGCCATGACGGCTTGACTTGCAACTCTGCCAACAAACTTCCATCATCATAGAGGCTCAAATGTGTGAACATTGCCCTTAACTCCGTCACTACTTTCTGACTTAGGGCATCTGCCACCACATTCGCCTTGCCCGGGTGATACTCTATAGAACAATCATAATCTTTCAATAACTCCACCCACCTTCGCTGTCTCAGGTTCAGCTCTTTCTGAGTCAGCAAATACTTGAGGCTCTTGTGGTCCGTGTAGATTACTGACCTTTCTCCATATAAATAGTGCCTCCATACCTTAAGAGCAAAGACCACTGTCGCCAATTCTAAATCATGCGTCGGGTAATTAACTTCATGTGGCCTTAATTGTCGAGATGCATAAGCGACTACCTTCCCGTCTTGCATCAATACGCATCCCAATCCTGTATGAGAAGCATCACAATATACCACATAGTCCTTCCCTGCTTCAGGCTGAATCAAAACTGGAGCTTCTGTCAATACCCTCTTAAGCTTCTCGAAACTTTCTTGCTGCTTATCAGTCCATATGAAAGGTACCTCCTTCCTTAGCAACTTCGTCAAAGGTGCAACTATTGATGAAAACCCTTCTACGAACCTTCTGTAATAGCCTGCTAATCCCAAGAAACTACGAACTTTCGCCACGAACTTAGGTGGTTTCCAATCCAATACTGCCTCAATCTTCCGAGGATCCACCCTTATCCCTCCAGCAGACACCACGTGCCCTAAAAACGTAACTTCCTTCAGCCAAAATTTGCACTTGCTGAACTTGGGATATAGCTTTTTCTTCCTTAACACTTGCAGTACGACTCGGAGGTGCTCGTCATGTTCTTCCTCAGACTTAGAATACACCAAAATATCGTCTATGAACACAACAACAAATCGGTCTAGATAGGGTTGAAAAACCCGGTTCATCATGTCCATGAACGCGGCTGGGGCGTTTATCAATCTAAACGGCATTACCAAGAATTTATAATGCCCGCATTTTGTCCGGAAAAGTCGTCTTATGAATATCGCCTCCTTCACCTTAAGTCGATGATATCCGACCTTAGATCTATCTTGAAAATATGCGACCCTTTAGTCGATCGAACAAGTCATCTATTCTTGGCAATGGATACTTGTTCTTGATGGTCAGCTTATTCAACTGCCGGTAGTCTATGCACATGCACATAGTCCCGTCCTTCTTCTTTACAAATAAGACCGATGCTCCTCATGGAGACACACTAGGTCGTATAAATCCACGGTCAAGTAACTCTTGGATCTGAGCCTTGAGCTCAACCAACTCCTTTGTTTCCATTCGGTATGGAGCAATTGACACAGGAGCTGTACCCTGCAATAAGTCAATTCTAAACTCCACTTCCCTATCCGGGGGTAACCTAGGCAGCTCATCTGAAAAGACATCCACAAATTCCCTTACTGTTCTAACTCCTCCTACAGCTGCTTCCTCAGCCTCCAAGGCACTGATCAACATCAAAAAAAGCTACACACCCTTTTCTCACCATCTTCTCTGCCTTAAGGGTAGATACCACATTGCCAAGTAATTCTGTCTTTAGCCTACAACCACAACTTCTTTGTCGTCAGGAGTTCTTAACGACATGCACTTTGCCGCACAATCCACATTTGCATGGTACTTTACTAACCAATCCATGCCTAAGATTAGGTCAAACTCCTCAAACGACAATTCCATTAAATCTGAACTTCCAAGGGTACTGCCCTAAAGATTTTGTCTAACACTACTGATTGCCCTAAGGGACTAAGTACAGTCATCTTCCTAGGTACAATTTCAGAGTTCACATGCAGAGTTCCAGACACCTTACTAGCAATATATGAATGAGTTGACCCAATATCTATCAACGCAATAAAGGGTAATCCAAAGATAAGGAACATACCCATTATGACATCAAAAGGCCACCATCCTCCTCCGATTTAATCAGCTGCATATACTAGACCCTACTGTCTCGCCTCGTGCTAACAACACCTCTGCCCGGTGTTCCCCATCCTCTACCATAACCATTACCTCGCCAAATTAAACCACGACCCATGGTGGTCTTTGTCCTCCTCTTCCGGCTGATTAGGACCACGACTTCTTGGTCGGCCCTTACGCTTTCATGGGACAATCCCTAATCATATGATCCTTGGATCCACACTTGAAGCATCCTCCCGTCTTCTTCCAACACTCCCCCAAGTGCATCTTTCCACACTGGCCATAAGTACGGTACTGTCCTCCCGTAGTAGCTTGTTGACCTCGTGACCCATCCATTCTAGGTCTATTTTGAATATTCCCAGATGACCTAGATGATCCAAAACCTTTCTTTTACTTATTCCTGTCCATGTTCTGTCTCACAGACTCCTTAACTCCTTCAGCAACATTTGCCTTTTGCACCAACACAGTAAACTCCTGCTCCTACTGTGGGGCAATCAACAATCTCAAGTCATCCCATAGTCCATCCTCAAACCGGACACATCGTTCATGCTCCATAGCCACTATACCTCGAGCATAATGGCCCAACCTTAGAAATTTTGCCTCATCCTCTGCTACGGACTTATTTCCCTAAACCAGCCTCAGAAATGCCTTCCTCTGTGCATCCACATAACTGGTCCTAATGTACTTCTTCTGATATGCCGCCTTAAAGTACTTCCAAGTAAGATCATCCACGGCAGCACCATCCTGAACTGTGAGCCACCATTAGTATGACTCATCACGGAGTAGTGACACTACCCCTTTCAGTTTCTCCTCGGCAGTCAGGTCCAAATCATCCATAATTCGCTCCATCGCTTCCAACCAATACTCACCAGATTACGCCACACCGATATACCACTAAAAAACTCGGCTCCATTAGCTCGAGTCATTCAGGTACAAACTTTCGAGCTCCCATGCCTCCACCGCCCACCACCTTTCCGTAACTCACAAGATCGCTGTGATATCGCATCATCCCCGTTTGATCCTGATATTCCACATCAGCGGATGGTGGTGGTGGCATTTCATTTTTGGACCCTTAACCAGACCTAACGGGTTCCAACACGGTCATTCGACCTCTACCACGTCCACGCACATTATGACCACGTCCCCTAGAATTCATGCTTCTGAATCGCGTTTATCTGGTTAAAAAATTTTATGAATTAGTTTTTGTTCCACTGATTTATCGCGAACAGTCTTATGTTCAATAGTTCTAAGGAGTAGTTCTTTTGGATACAAACACACAGTCTCAAATTCATTCATTGAATCATCACATTCATGAACTTGTGTTCATTACAGAAAAGTGTTGTGGTTGTCATTGTTGTTGTTTTCCACTACCCAAGGGTATTTTGTAATTTTATCCTATAGGGGTATTTTGGTAATTTTTCAAATTAGGGTATTTGAAAATTTTGCAAAGTAGAGATTTTTGGTATTTTTACAAAATCAAAATACTTGGTAAGAAAATTTCAAGGGTAAAATGGTAATTTTATAAATTGAGGGTATTTTTAAAATTTTTTTTCAAACTAGGCGCATTTTGGTAATTTTTCACAAAATATGGTTTTAGGTGATTTAACGAAATAAGGGTATTTTGGAAATTTTTAATTCGAGGGTATTTTAGTAACTTTCTATACGGAGGGTATTTTGGTAATTTGTACCGGTTAGGGGTAATTTGGTCAATTTACAAATCAGGGGTATTTTGGTCATTTTTAAACCAAGGGTACTTTGGAATTTTATAATCACTGTTTGACTTTAGAATTTTACAAAACAAGTTGACGGGTCCCTTTTCGGGTTTTAATAATTAAATTTTGCCTGTGATTGAGTCCTCTTGGTTAGGGTGAACCGCCACTACGCACCAGGTAGGATTCGAGCGGAGAGGAGGTGAGTCACTAGGACTGCTTAAATACCAAGCTCCCCCTGAATCCAATCCTAGACATGCACACAACGGTTGCCACACCCTTAACTCGGTGACTCAGTCACAGGTTTCTTTGGTTAAACTTTAAATTTTATGTATTTCGATGTTGGAGTAGACTAATCCTAGGGTTCAATAATTCCTAATCTACTAATCTACGTCCCTATAATTTCCTACATACAAATCAAAAAAGGGTTAGGAGTACTTACTTGGTGGACTTCGGGTCGGAGACTCAGGTGCCATGCCAGAAGACCTGCTCATTCCTTAGTAAAATCCAATTTCAAAAGAAAGAAAACGTTTTGGGCCCAAAAAGCCCTCAAGGCTGAGTTTTGAACCGGGCTCTGATACCAAACTAAAACACCCCAAACTCGACCCACAAGCCCTGACCGGATTTGACATGTTTCTCAAATAAAACGTAGTTAAGTTTCAAATAACATTTTAAAAATCGTGGTGGTTTTGTAGAAAAGTTGATTCGAGTTGTAATTTAATTTGGTGCTAAATTGATAAATTTTATTTTTCAAAAGTCACAAGTTAAACCAAATTTTAGAATTTCATTACTATTGTAACTTGAAAAATCGTAGGTAATTGAGTTTCAAAACATTTGATGTTGTTTATATCATATCGGAAAATTAAAAACGCATAAAACAATTAGGTATAATGGCCTTATTACATCAAATTATAACCCAAAATAAACCAAAAATAACTAAATAATAAAACTGAAGAAAACTTTAGCTGTGCATGGCCACTCTTAAGTTCCTGCCGACCCAGTCCATCTACTGAGTTCCATCTACAAAAAGTTAGCCCACGAAGGGTGAGTCAAACAGACTCAGTGTGTAACGACCAACACAAACTCCCAAATGACTTAGGCATATCAGATCATACATAACAAATATAGGCAATGATGCAATCCCAACCCCACCTAAATATCCATCCTCTACACGTCACCCGTACCTACCATCACACCGTGGGGATTACTAAATCGACCCTCCATCCGCTACACACCTTCAAGGCGGTCATTACGATCAAGCGCACATCGCTTATAATTGTGGCATAGCCACCAGATAACAATACGTGACATTAGTCACCACATTCGATTATGTGACTTGAGTCACAGATTTTGTGGTAAAACCACGGATCACTTCCCTTTTCAATATCACCCATATGCCCCATCGTCATACAAACCATGCGAAATTCATGCAATATACCTTATCTCATATTAAGTAACAAATTCACATATGTGTCATATTCAATGTTCATAACACTATTAACAGAGCTTTAGAGGATAACATACCTGGATATACTGTACCATTGAATGGTACCTTAAACCACATCGTACACATTTTCACTAACACATGTTTTAAATTAATACCGTAAATCTTGTTAGGAATCAATGTAGGGCTACACACCTGGTTACTAATGTGTTCACTGAATCCCGAAAGTCTACCACAATAGATTGTACTCCTTCCTAATACCCAAAGTTAAAATCGGTCAATCATTTAACAGACAAAAAGCCCTTGGCCGAATATCAAGACTTCCTTACCTTGATTGTCTGGATCCCAAAATTAACCCTTGTTCTTGGTGATGTCGAAATTCCTATAGGCACATGTTAGATCTGATTCTAACATTTAATGAACTCAATAAATGGCCTTTGGACTAAGATTATATTCGCTTACCTTCGATCTTAAAATCCCGAAAGATCCTCTCTTGAAGTCGGCTATAATAAGAATCCCGGAACCTCCTTCAAAGTTTCAGCCAAAGAACATTAATGGGATTAGAGTCTTGATTTTTGATAGATAGAGAAAGAAAAGAACAACAGATCAATCAAGAGAGATCCTTACCGAATGGAGTGATCAAAACGCAATTGTTCACCAACTCAAAGTGTCGACAAGAGGGAGGAAGTGTTTGAGTTTTGGCTTTTAATGTATATGATCAAATTGGCTCCAACAGGGTAGAGGAGCAATCATTATGGCCACAAAAATAGAGGATTCAGCTTTTGGAAGATTCGTGAGAAGAGAAAGTAAATGAGGGAATGTGGTGCGATTTAACTTGGTGACAAAAAAAAAGGAGATTCGGCTTGAACAAAAAGCTGAGAGATGGAAAGTTTGAGGTGTTGCGGTAATGGTGAAATAGGAAGAAGAAGATTTCGGCCTTGGCAAGGTAAAATAGAAAGATGTCAGAAGAGAAAGGGAACCAAAGAAAAATGCCTAAATCCACTATGCATATTCGGCCTCTCCTCCCTCAATATGACCGAAAATGACCACCAAAAGAATCCTTGGCCTACCAACACTCATCCCTTCTCAAATCCCACCTTTTCTCCTATTTTCTCTTCAACACTCATTCAAAATTATTGAAATAAATCAACATTTATCTTTCTACCTTAGCTGAATTTTAAAAAGAAATTGACCACATCTAAAGCTCATCCCCTTAGTGTCCCATTGCCATCCACCACTGCTCATCCTTGCTACAAAATAAAACTCTTATTTGCGTCCCTTGCTGCTCGAACCTAAGCCCTGCCTGCACTGCCTGTGACGTCACTTACTAAGGCTTTAAGTGGCGCCTTCCTGCCACTTTACCAAGCTGATTTTTATGTTCAATTTCCCCTACAATTCCTCTTAAGGCTTATCAAGCTTAGCTCCCCTTTAATACTTAAAATCTGATATTTTCTAAGGCATTTACCTCCACTCTGAAATTCTCAAAAATTCATACAACACATTCAAACACACATAGGCATGCTACTTCATACAATTAAGCAATAATGCACAAGCCCAAAATCCCAGATATTCCAGTAGCATAAATATTCATAAACATGTTTATCAAAACAACAAAGAAATTTAAAGAGATAGGGAACAAGAAGCAAATCTGGTGTTTCTCTGTGGCTTGACTGATTGCTTCGTTCTTCTTCGTCCTCTATTGTCCTCGACTACCAAGGTGGCTTATGAACACTTTAATTTCTGCTCAATGATGGCTGATGAGGACCTCTTTCCCAAGAGAATAAATCGGCACTTGAACAAAGGGGGAAATGGAAAGGAAAAGTTGAGAGAAAATGAGAGAGGGGAAGAGAGAATGAGAGTCTAAATGAGGGATAGGGGATGCTTTGATTGATCTTGGCTGGCCATCTATGTGGAAAATTTGATGGCTTCAACTTTGCTAAATATGGCTTGGGGCAAATCTACAAAGCCACTAATTGTAGAGGGAGTTGAATGCAACTTTGAAAAGTTTTCAAGGGCCTTTTTGCAAGCTTAATTAATCAGCTAATAAGATGATTTGGGTCAGCATATGGACGGTTCTGGGCAGCCCAATTGGTGGCTGGTTCGGTTCACTAAATTCGGTTCGACCAATGCGGATTAACTAGACTCTTTTTCCATAATTAATTAATAATAATTTATTTAGCCCAAATTAAATTGGGAATAAATTAAAATTAATTTTATTATAATTTAATATTCATAATTTGACCGTCTTAGGCTGGAAATAAATTTGCCTCAATACTTCAAATTGCTTCTCTGTTTTATTCTTCGAGTAGTGTCACCGAGCCAATTTTTGCCCTTTGTGCGAATCTGTCGAAAATAGTCAAAATTAATCAAAATTAACTATAAAATTAATTAAAATTCATCATGTTCACATTTTTAACACAATTTAATTATTTTATAATATTTAATTATTTTTCAATAAGAATTTAATCGAAATAACATGATTTTAAGTTAAAAAGGGCATGCAAAAACACGTAAAATTTCGTGTTTCCACACCCCCAAACTTAATTCATTGCTCATCCCGAGTAATGCATGATAAACCATAATTTACACATATTTTAACCCCATGCTTGGCTTATTTTTGGATGAATTCTCAATAGATTTGATGAATTTGATGCTCCTAATCACTTAATTTCATGTTTTATACTCAGGAGAGCTTAGGAAGTCGAAAAGAACGAGAAACGGGCCAAAAAGGGGAAAAATGGACCTACCTAGGAAATCAACATGGCCTGGACCCTTGAACACGACCGTGTGATGCAATCAAGATCAAACACGGCCTAGAACGTCACACACGGGTGGACCACACGGCCGTGTGTAGCGAGCAGAATCGACCATGGCTGAAGGAGTCCACCATGGGCGTGTCACACGGGCGTGTCCCTGCCGTAGCAAAGACGAATTCTATTCAGAATATGGTACTTGTGGGCCAAGAGAGTTGTTCCAAAGGCTATATAAACACCATAGGGGGTAACCTAAAAGGGGACGTGGAATAGACGCCGAATAGGAGGCGGAAAATACTCGAAGACATCCGTCGGGAACAGCTTAGGAGAAGGATCTCCATCAAGACTGAAGATCTCCCATCAAGTTCTTTAAAATTTTTTGGGTTTTCATTATGTTTTTTGGTTTTCCATATTTTATGATTTTTCCTTCTATTAGTATGAACTAAATTCCTTAAATATCTAAAGGGATAAAACCTAAGATGAATCTTATTATTATTTGATTTATAAGATAAATACTTGTTCTTATTCTTAATTATGAGTTTTATTCCTGTTTTATTAATTCAGGTTATTGATTCAAGTCGAGTGTGCTTATTCAGTGGAGCAAAAGTCCCTGTTTAAGAGAAGATCAACACAATTAAGTGGAGTTGATTGCAATCCTAGAAATAGGGCGAAGAAAATCTGCCGGATTAGAGTCAAATCTAATAAGGGGATCTATAGATCGAGTTAATGCGACAATAGGGGTTTTAATTAGAAAGAGATTTCAATTAATCAACCTAGATTCAGTTGTTTTTAGTCTTGAAAGAGATATTAACATAAATCAGAGATTTCTACGGATTAAGTCAAGTGAATAAATCATATGAATCAAAAGTAATAAGTGAAGTCTAGGTGGATTATTCCTTAGGTATTGCCTATCTCATATAAGTTGTCCAAAAGTATTTTCCTAATTCACTCTCTGTCACGTTCATAGTCATTTAGTTAGTTAAATTAATTAGTTAATTTTAGATTAAAAATAAATCACCTTAATTATTAGGCTAGATAATAAAAAAATAGTTATTACTAGTAATTTTAGTCCTTGAGGATACGATATTCCGGACTCGCCATAACTATACTACTGTTCGATAGGTGCGCTTGCCTTTGTCGGAATAATAGTTATTTTCAAGCCCATCAAGTTTTTGGCGCCGTTGCCGGGGACTAAGATATTAGGAAAACTATATTTTTATTACTTTAGCCATTTTATTTATTTGTAATTTATTTTTTTTATTTTGTTCTAATTTTGCTAATTTTTCTTTTATTTGCTTCTAGTAGACACTTTTAGTTTTTGACTAGAAGGAACCTGTCAGACCATTACTTTTGACGAAGAGAAATAAGGCAAAGCCTACAATACATAAAAGAAGAGCAAGAAGACGAAACCAATGCTACCGAATAGATGGCTGATAATAATCCGCTACCTCATGTGGTCGTCGCAAATCCAGTAAATCAAAATCCTGCTCCTCGTACTATGTATGATTATGCTAAACCTAATTTAATAGGAAATGAATCAAGAATTGTTAGACCTGCTATTGCTGTAAATAATTTTGAACTGAAACCTAACACTATTTAGATGATTCAGTAATTTGTTCAATTAAATGGTTTGCAGGATGCGGATCCAAACAATCATTTGGCAAATTTTTAGATTTTTGCGACACTTTCAAAATTAATAGCATTTCTGATGATGCCATTCACCTCCCTTTTCATTGAGGAACAAAGCTAAATAGTGTTTGAACTCGTTACCATGAGGATCAATCACTACATGGGACCAAATGACCGAAATTTTTTTGTTAAAATATTTTTCACCGGCTAAAACGGCTAAGTTGAGGAATGATATTTCTTCTTTTGTGCAAATGGATCTAGAAACACTCTACGACGCATGGGAGAGATATAAAGATCTACTAAGGAGATGCCCTCACCATGGGTTACCTTTGAGGCTACAGGTTCAAACCTTTTATAACGGTGTGAACCCCTCAACTAGGTAGTTGATTGATTTAGCCGCCGGTGGAACCCTAAATAACAAGACCCCTAAAGTGGCTTATGAGTTTATAGAGGAGATGACACTGAATAACTATCAGTAACAAGTTATGAGGACAAAGCCAACAAAAGCCGCCAGTGTTTTCAACCTTGACGCAGTGACCATGCTATCAAACCAGGTAGATCTGTTAAATAAAAAGATTGATGGTTTGTATAGTTCTTTGCAGGTACATCTAGTGATGCAGTGCGATACAAATGGAGGAGGCACGAATATTACAGAATATCCACCCTATAATTCGAGCATGGAGAACGGACAGATGAACTATATGGGTAATAATTCTAGACCTCAAAATAACCCTTATAGTAACACTTACAATCCAGGTTGTATGAACCACCCAAACTTTTCATGGGGTGGTCAAGGAAATCAGAGACAGCAACCCCCAGGCTTTCAATAGCAACCCTACCCACAAGAGAAAAGTTGAACCTTGAGGAGATGCTAACAAAATTCATCGCGGTGTCAGAAACTCATTTCCAAAACACAAAAACAACACTCAAAAATTAGAAAGCATCGATTCAAGGGCTTGAGAACCAATTAGGACAACTTGCTAAGCTCATCTCAGAACGACCACAAGGCAGCTTGCTAAGGAACACAAAACTAACCCAAATGAGCAACTTCATGCTGTTACTGCTCACGATAATGAAGGGTTAGATGAACCAAAATTGAGGCAAGAGAATGTGGTAGAGGAAGGTAAGGTTGAGGTAAGCCATAAAACACAAAAACCGGTAAGTACAGAATACCAACCTCGTGTGCCATGTCCCAATGCGATGAAGAAAGACCGCACAGATGAACAATTCAGTAAAATTTTTAAACTGTTAAAAAATTAAATATTAACTTACCATTTATTGAAGCTCTTTCGCAGATGCCCAATTCAAAAAAGTTTTTAAAAGAGCTTTTGATAAACAAACAGAAGTTAGACGAGGCGTCGCATGTGGAGCTAAATGTAGTGTGCTCAGCAATCTTACAAAATAGACTACCACAAAAGTTAAAAGATCCAGGGAGTTTTACGATTCCTTGCTTAATTTGTAGTTTATCTGTTAATAATGCTTTAGCAGATTTAGGGGCAAGCATCAATGTTATGCCTTATAAAATGTTTAAACAGCTAGGTCTCGGGAAACCCAAACAAACTAGAATAAGCATTCAATTGGCTGATAAAACTATTGAAGTTCCTGGGGGTATAATCGAAGATGTACTAGTAAAAATTGATAAATTCTTATTCCCAGTAAACTTTGTTGTTTTATACATGGATGAGGACAATAATGTTCCTTTAATTTTAGGAAGACTCTTTTTAGCAACTGCTGAAACTAGAATTGATGTTGGTATAGGTGAACTCACACTTTGTGCAGGTGATGAAACAATCACTCTTCAGGCTCTTGACTCAACTAGGACATCGAGTAATAAAGGTGAGAACATAAATTCTATTAATGACCATTTGGTTCAACCTTCTTTTCAAGAAACACCACGAAATTACACAACTGAGCCAGATCCTAGACCCCGTGCTAATAGAGAAATAACTCATGAGAAGCGAAGGCTTCGGATCGATAAACTAGATGAGTGGAATATACATGACAAGGAGAAACCAGGGAAACATGATGAACCAAAGCAAAACCATGTCAAACTTAAGGATGGGACAAACCAATTTAAGATCGGAGATCAGGTATTGTTGGATAAGAAAGACCCTCGAATCTCCACTTCGGACCTTAATACAAACGAAGAGATCCCTTTCACGAGATGAATGCCTTCCCATACAGAACAGTTGAGGTAACTAATCCTACATTCAGAACTTTTAAGGTAAACACCACTCGACTTAAACTATATATCTATAACCAAATTGATAGCAAGAATGAGGAGTTTCAACTCTTCAAACCACCATGATGATGTGAATGAAAGGTAAGTCTACCTCAAGACTTTAAACAAGCGCTTCTCGGGAGGTAACCCAAGCACTAACTTCACTAATGTCATATTTTCAATTTATAGCACCTAACTAAAAACTAACCAAATTAATAAAGCAGATTTCCCGACCACACGGTCTTACATATGGGCGTGGCCGTGGTCGTGTGGACACCACGATTAGGCACATCGGCGTGGCCAAGACCGTACGAACCAAGGACGAAAATTTTCCCCAAACCACGAGCGAAATAAAATGCCATGGCCATGCGATACGGCTGTGGTCGGCACTGAGAAAGTAACACGGGTGTGCGACATGCCGGTGTCCCGAGGCCGTGGACGACACTGAAAAATCTACATGGGCGTGGAAACCTCTACACAGGCATAAGAGAAATGAACGAGGCACCACACGGCAGTGCGATACGGCCGTGTGACCTAACACGCCCATGGCACTCGGGCGTGGGCAGCCACCAAGTCCTTGATTCCTATTTAAAACCCCCCTTCTTCTTATTTTCTCCCCAATTTCTTCTTCTTCCAAAACTTAACCACCACACCCCTTCTCTTTTTCTTTATCTTTCCTTTTCATTTTCCTTTTTTCCTTTCCCTCACTCTTTCTCTACACCACCATCCCCATGTCGAAGAAGCGAAAGGACCCTAACACAGTCTCCCTGTGCAGTACCAATCTCCATAACTATCAGTGGTAGGTTACAAGGACAAAACCAACAAAATCAGCCGGAGTTTTCAACCTCGACGCAGTAACCATGCTATCAACACAGGTAGAGATGATAAATAAAAAGCTTGATAGTTTGTGTTCTTCGTAGGTGCATCCAGTAATGCAGTGCGATGCAAGTGGAACTGTGGCAAATCCTGAGTACCCACCTACCAATCGTGCACAGAAAGCGAACATATGAACTTTATAGGTAATAATTTTAGATCTAATAATAACCCTTATAGTAATACTTATAATCTAGGTTGGAGGAACCACCCAAATTTTACGTGGAGAGGTCAAGGAAATTAAAGACAACAACCTCCTCAAAATTTCCAAAATCAGCCTTATCCACAAGAAAAAAGGCCGAACCTCGAATAGATGTTGACAAAATTCATGGAAGCCATAGAAAACCGTCTCCAAGACACCGAGGCAACACTAAAAAACCAACAAACATCGATGGAAGGGATCAAGAACCAAGTCGGGGAACTTACTAAGTCAATCGGGGAAGTTACAAAGTCAGTTGGACAACTTGCAAAGTTAATGTCCGAACGACCGCAAGGGCGTCTACCAAGCAACATTGAGATTAACCCAAAAGAGCAAATCCAATACATAACAGCTCAATAAAATGTAGGTTAGATGAACCTAATTCAAAACAAGAAAGTGAGGTAGAAGAAGGTAAAATTGAGGTAACCCAAGAAAAGCCAAAATCGGTAATCAAAGATTACCAACCTCACATACCTTATCCCGAAGCATTGAAGAGAGACGATAGAGAGGAACAGTTCGGTAAGTTTCTTAAAGTTTTAAAGAAATTATATATTAACTTACCGCTTCTTGAGCTCTTTCACAGATGCCAGATTCAAGGAAATTTTTAAAACAACTCTTGACGAACAAGCGTAAGTTAGACAAGGAGTCGCATGTGGAGCTAAACGCATTGTGCTCAACAACTCTACAAAATAGACTACCGCGAAAGCTAAAGGATCCAGGGAGTTTTACAATTCCATGTTTAATTGGTAGACTAATTATTGATAATGCCTTAGCTGATTTAGTGGCAATTATAAATGTCATACCTTATAAAATGTTTAAACAGCTACGTTTAGAGAAACCCAAACAAACTAGGATGAGTATTCAATTAGCTGATAAAACTATTAGAATTCGTAGGAGATTATCGAAGATGATCTTGTAAAAATTGATAAATTCGTTTCCCAGTTGACTTTGTTGTCTTAGACATGGATGAGGACAATTCGATCCTTTAATTTTAGGAAGACCTTTCTTAGCAATTGCCAGGACTAAGATTGATGTTTGTACAAGAGAACTCATTCTTCGTGTAGGTGATGAATCAATCAGTCTACAAGCTCTTGACTCGCCATAACATCAAGTGATGAAGGTGAGAAAGTAAATTCAGTTGATAACCAACTTGTTCAACTTTCACCAAAGGAAACACCACAAAGTTACAAACCTGAGCCGGGATCATGGCCCTCGTGTCTACAAAGAAAAACATACGAGGAGAAAAGCCTTAGGGTCGACAACTAGAAGAGTGGAAGACACACTTTAAAGAGGAACTGAAACAATAGGAAGTAAAACTGAAAGAGCATCCAGAAGAGCTCGTAAGAACATGAAACCACTTCAAAATAGGAGATCAGGTACTGTTAAATAAAGCAAATCCTCGCATGGTCACATCAGACCTGAATACAAATGTAACACCCTTTACCCGTAATCCCCATCAGAATCGGGCACGAGGCATTACCGTATAAAACTATTTAATCGCCACTTAGACTCAATGCGGCTACTCTCCGTGAGTCCCCACAATAACTTTTTTTTTTTTTGACTTACGAGACCTCACTCATACATGCTAGGGCTCTCGAGACTATATTGGGAACTCTTACGATCCGTAAAATTCCTTTCCCATCTCAACAGAGATTACACGCCCGTGTTAGATGACACACACGCCTGTGTGTAGTATCGCATGCCCATATGCCCAAACCGTGCCTAAAAACCCCAGTATTCTGCCAAAGTTCCCACGGTTAGGACACACGCCTATGTGGAATGGGGCATGCCCATGTACCCTCAAGACATGCCTGTGTCTTCCACCCGTGGTCGATACTACCAATTCACACATGATCTTGACACATCTGTGGCCTTAGACCGTGTATCACACATGACCTATATAAACAGTTGTAGGGTTAGCCCGTGGTCTATTCTGACTTAAAACACTAAGGTGCAGGGTACGTATAGCCTAGACACACGCTCATGTGTCTACCCGTGTGGGCACATGAAGGCTATCTTCCAAGCCAAGCACCATTCTCATTTGCATATATTCATTCATCATCACATAACTTTTAGTAATATCATTATAATTCTTGGTTTAAAGACATTTAATCATAAGAGAAATAAAGTCTTCAACCCATACACTAAGGGAACTATTTCCCATATAATTACAACCAACTTAAGTCATCATCTTTGGTTATACACATACAACTATAAGTTCTCTTAGGCCAACACAATTTTGCTACATCAATTAGAACTTAATTAACTTTAAAAGAATTCCTATACATGCCATGACTCATAAGAGCTTGAAACACCATACCAGGAGTCTACTCAATAGTGTGAAAACATCTTCCGCGGCCTCCAACCCGAGCTAATTAAAATAACCTATAAGAGAAGGGAAAAGAAAAAGGAGTAAGCAATATGCTTAGTAAGTTCATTTGCATATAACTGACAATTTCTAATATTCATCGAATACCCATGACTACAAGGTATTATAATAGATTTTCTCATAAATTCAAGGTTACTTACTAAACCACTTTTGAAACTTACTCATTCTATCTCTTACCACATTCTTACCGTGCCACTATCCAATTGCTCAATTAATTAGCATACATTCCAGCACTGATCACCACATGGTCATATAAACAACATATTAAGCATTTTCAATGAGTCACTCATACTACTAATTTCTCGGTGGTTACACACTTAGTCCACCATTGAATCTCTTAAAAGGTGGTATCGCACACAGCCCACTAATCATTTATAACTATGGTGATTTCGCACTTAGCTCACCAATCATTTATAAGCGCTGGTATCGCACACAACCCATCGATTACTAACTAATCAAGTGGTAATACACACAACCCACCAATAGTAATATAGTTGATGGCCCATCAATTAATAATATATTAGGTGGTATCGCACATAGCCCACTGATATTATACATTCACAAATATCTATCCACATACATTTCTTTAATTCAAATGTCCATCCATAAACATTCTCACTCACTATCATGTTTGCTTAACTTTCTATGATTCTCATTCGCATTCACACAATGCATTAACAAATTTATCTCATGCAACTATAGTGCATTAATTTGACATATCCTACTAGGGTTCATCATATATTGAATTCATATCAATTCAGTTCTAACACATACTTGTTCTTCTCATGGTACAATCACATACATTCAACATATCCGTTGAATCATTCAAATTATTAAATAACTCTCTTAAGTCTCATACACTTAGTTCTCATTGATATCATGACCCAATAGGGTATTACATACATTAACTTGTCGATGCCATGTTCCTGACATGGTCTTATACGAATTCTTACACCGAGGCCATAATCCAATATGGTCTTACACGAAACTATAACTATCATTATATAATGCTATATACATTTCCCATTACTCCCAATTTCAATTCTCTTGACATCTCATTAAAAGATATTTTATACATTCATCGAGTAAATATACATTCCATACAACATTGGAATACTAAATTAACTCATACATAATTGTCACATTCACACATGAACTTACCTCGATGTCGAAATGGCCGAAAGGGACTTTTTGCCCATATTTCTCTTTTCACCCGTTCTAGGTCCGAATCTCATTTTCTTTGATCTAAAACAATAAAATTTACTGAATTAATCACTTGTAATTTATAATTCACCATAAACTACACTTTATGCAAAAATAACTATTTTGCTCCTACACTTTGGCAAAATTATGATTTTGCCCCTAGGCTCATAAATGAATTTTCATCACATTTTCTTGTTAAACAAACTTAGCTGAACATTTAATCCTCTTACAACTACTCACAATTCCAACTATTTCATGCCTTAATGAACAAATTACAACTTTTGCATTTTAGCCCAAATTAGGTGTTTTCATAACAACACCTTTCACAAAAGTTGTTTATCATCTTCCTAACATTCATTTTCTTCCATAAAAACTCAGCAAACAATGCAAACTCTCTCATGGTAAGTCTCTAGACTTTCAACCATGTTGCAGTTTAGTCCTCTTGTAACATCCTAAAATTTGAGTATTGATATGATGCATGTTTTGGTGCTTAACTTGTGTATAATTAAATTTTGCATGATTAGTATAGTCTTGAGATGACTTGAGAACTATTCGGGATTAGAATAAATTTTAGTAAGGAGTATTTATTTGAAGTGGATCAAGTGACTTTGAGGTTTAAGTAAATTTAAGTGACAAAAACTAGCATAAGATGAGCTAGTAGTAAGGTGGTGTTGGCACATGTATGTTTGCTTGAGGGGAGAGGCTCGAATCTCCTAGCATGCAATTTGAAAGCTTTTATTTTTGCTTTTCCTTAGAAAGTGTCGGTCATGGATAAGAATTAGGATGAGTTGGATTATTTTTTTATGGCAAGAAGACCATGGGAAAAATGTAAGTGTTAACTTAAGGAAAAGAATCATATGGAAAAGGTATGTAGGAGGGACATAAGGCTTAAAACAAGGGGTGATGTTTTGGAAAGTTTGGGGTGACTAAAGTTTGACCATTATACTAATGTACTTGGATGATTTTTGGGGCTAGGGGTTGGCCAAAATTTTGAAGGCATTTGGATGAATTAGGAGCTAGTTGTGCACATCTCTCTTTTGGTCATTTGGTGTTTTTTTCTCAAAGCTTGTTTCTCTCTAATTCTCTCCTCTTAGCCGAATGCATATTGGACAAAAGGTAAACCATTTTCTTTTCTTTTCTTTTGGCCATTTGAGTTTTGACCATTTCAGTTTTATTTTGTTTATTCTCTCAAACCTTTCCTCCTAGTGTCGAAATCACCAAGACCTTAGAAGGCCATCTTCTCTTTTCTTTTCACCCTTGCCGAATGCACACAAGTCTCAAATTTATTTCTTTGTTCATCTTCCATTCTTGAAAAGAACTGAAACCTAAACACCTTATTTTTCTTTACCCTTCTTCATCTCTTTCTCCTTACAAAAATCTCTCAAATAATTTTCTCCCTTTTATTTCACCATGGCTGAATGTTGATGGTAAAACCTTAGCCGAATCTTTCTTTTATTTTTAATCTTTTCTCCTTCAATCAAATCCTTCTTTCTTTGTAGTGATATAGTGGAGTGCCGATTTCTTTTCTACATCTTAAGTTGAACATAGCTATTATAAATCGGGTGAAAAAAGAGATTTCATCAGTCAAGGTAAGGGATTATTTTGAAAAGGGATTCTATTTTTTTTTATCCTTCTATTTTGATAAGATTGTATTGATTTAATCGATTCTATCATAGGGACTCTATTAATCGACTTCCACCTTTTTAACAAAAGAATCCTGTGGTAAGCCACTCTCGCTCTTAAAAATCAATTGGTGGTGATAAGGGAATATTAGTTTGACTAACATTTATTTGTCAATGGAGGCAATCAAAATAAGGACGAAAAGAGTTGTTAATAGTGTTCGAAAGAGGGGTGGTTCCATTATTCCCCCTAAATTTAAGAGAAGGACTATTTTGGGAATCCAAAACTTTCCACCAGGTTGTGGACCCTCATCCGGTGAAAATGAATTATTCGAAGTCGTACGTACCCCCGAACCATTGTTTACTCGTGGTTCTGACCCTTTGATCGGAGAGAAATCATAAATAGTGATTGTTCGAGATTCTGAGGATATCGACGAGCGGGAGAGTGTAGTTCTCACCGTAATTAGGTGTGTAATCTCACACCATATCTCATGGGTTTGATGGCTATATCGTATAAATCGGTGGATGAAATCACAAGTTATTGAAATCAAGAAGACTAACATAGTTATCATCTTAATGATAAAATTTTGAAATTTGTATTAAGGTCATGAAAATTACGAAATTTCCCTTAACGAGCTAATTCGATAAAAGTGATAAATGGGCCATATGTGATATTTGATAAATGGGCCATATGTGATATTTGATAAGTGGGCCATATGTGATATTTGATAATTGGGCCATATGTGATATTGATAATTGGGCGTATGTGATAATTGATAAATGGGCCATATGTGATATTTGATAAATGGGCCATTTGTGATATTGATAATTGGGCCATTTATGATAATTGATAAATGGGTTATATGTGATATGAGATTTCGTGGGCCAAAATGTGAAATGGGCCAGTTTGTAATAACTTTTATAATGGGCCTTAGGTTGGAATAATTATATGAATGGATTGTTATGCATGCTATATACATGATTGCATGGGTTGGGCTATTTGATGAAGAGAAGTTATGGTAGCTTTGCTACAAAATTTTGGTGGCTCTGCCACAATTCTGAAAAATGGAAAATGCCATGTAAACTCTATGAATATGGTGGCTTGTCCACGAAATTTGAAATACGGCTTAATGCCTACTTCGGTGTGTTGGCGGGGTGGGTGACTAAAGCTCCCCACAGGTGTGCTGGTTGGTACGAGTGGTGTGTAGTGGATGGAAATCTAGGTTTGGTTTTGGGAATTGCATATCACTTGCATTTCATACATGCTAAATTATTATATTTGTAATGGGCTTAGGCCCAAATAAATGCTTAAATGGTTTTGGCCCAATGGACTATGGTAAGTGAGTTACACACTGAGTTCTAAGTAACTCACCCTAATTTTTTTATCCCTCTCAGGTAATAATATTTGATGGAGGCTTGGGTCGGAGATGACTTCGTGTGGAGGCTATACTACAAATGGTGGTTTATACAATTTTAAAACTTCTTTAATAATTTTTATTAAGTACTATTTTTATGGCGATGTAATAAGGCCTTTTTAATTATAGATTTTATTATGTTTTAGTTTTCCTAAGTTGGATTGGTTTAGTTTTTATAAATGTTTTTCTATAACTCTCGTATAAAATAAAAGTTTTTCTTAAATATCATTGAAACTTAGGAAATTCTTTTAAAACTTTTCAATGAAATATTTCGACTAAATAAATCCAAAGTTTTTATCAATTACTACTCTATAGATCAAATGACAAATTCTTGTATTTTTAATTATGGTTTTCAATGAACTTCGATTTTTTGATAAAGTCATTCTCTTAATCATTTTGGAATTTGATTTCTACTTCGTTAAATGATTTGAATGTATGTTAAATTGTATGGCATGCCAAAATCCGGGCTTAATGCATAGGATGGGTTTGGGGTGTTACATTTTATGGTATCAAAGCTCAGTTTCAAAACTCGGTTGTGGTTATGCCAGAAATTTTGTTTAAAAACTACTTAATTTTCTAGACTTTATGTTTTAAAGGTAGTTTGGCACCATGAGCATCTGGCACCAAGTCAAGTAAGTATTTGTTTATTAAATGTTTATTATTGTGATGAGACCTTAGGAACACTCTAGAACTTCTAGTTTTAGGTGTTGAAAATGATAGAGATCGAGACTATAGGATGTGATTGCGAAAACAACCCTATCTCTTATATCTCATAAAATATTGTTAATAAACATTGAAATAATATTCTTATTCATAAATCTTGTAATCAGATTAAAAGAGAATTAGTCAATATGAGCACTAGAGAACGTGGTCGTGGACGTGGTAGACGTGGCCGTGGTAGAGGACGAGTCTTTGCGTCTAAGCACGGGTCATATCTGAAAATAGATGCACCTACGTCATTCGAGAGCGAAACTGGATATCATGATCATGCGAATGAGGATAATGCTTTGACTCAAGCAATGTTGCGAGTCTTAAAAGAGTAGTCAGGGGCGAGGCGGGCCGATAACTCACGGATCAATATCGGAACGACTCAAGTCTAGTGGTGCAGAAGTTTTTAGAGGAGTCTCTGGTGTAGCTCTGAATGTGGCAGAATATTTGCTTGAGGCTGTAGAACGAATTATGGATGATTTGGAGTGCACCATCGAGCAAAAACTGAGAGGAGCTGTATCTTTGCTAAGAGACGAGGCGTATCAATGGTGGCTTACTGTTTGAGAAGGCACCGAGGCTGCATTGGTTAGTTGGGATTTATTTAAAGCTGCTTTCCAAGGGAAGTACATTGGGACAAGTTATGTAGATGCACGAAGGAAGGAATTCCTGAATTTGGTTCAAGGAAGTAAGACGGTAGCTTACGAGGCAAAATTTCTTCGTTTGAGTCGTTATGCTCGTACTATAGTGCAGACTGATCATGAGCGCTATGTATGCTTTGAGGATGGGCTGAATGATGAGTTGCAGTCTTGATAGCCCATAACAAGTGCGGACTTTTACCTCGCTTGTAGAAAGCTAAGATAGCCGAAGAGGCTAAGAATTCAGAACGCTAGAACCGGGAAAAAGTAAGAGGCAAGAGGGGTTTTAAGTACTCTAGTTCTTCTAAAAGGTTTCAAAAGAGGCCACGGAATGATGAGCCAGTTCAAGTTAGGGCACCTGTGATTACCAATTAGAGTCGAGAATGTGCCGACTGTGGAAGACGACATCCCGGAGAATGTTGGAGGAAAATTGGAGCCTATTTTAAATGTGGATCCAAGGATCATCAGTTTAAGAATTATCCTCGACAGACTGATATGACTCAGGAAGATCGTAACCCTGATGCTTAGCCAACTAGAGGTACTCAGCAGCCACCGAGAGGTCGTGGACTAGGTCGTGGTGGTAATGGTAACGGACGTGGACAACGTGCACTGGGTCAAGGTAATGGTGTTAGAGGTAACACAGAGGCAAGACAGCCAGGATTGGTCTATGCTGTCAAGCGTCGTAAGGACGGCGATGCACCTAATGTGATAACTGGTACGTTCTTCATTTCTGATGTACCTGTTACTGCTTTGATAGATATCGGGTCTACCCACTCGTATGCTGTTAGTGCTATATCTAGAAACTTAAATATTAGATCTGAGATTATCGATAGAGAGATGACGGTAATTAGTCCTTTAGGACAGTTGGTAATAGTGAATAAATTATTTAGAGATGTGACCTTGGAGATTCAAAGAGAGGTATTTCTAGCAGACTTGATGGAATTACCTTTCGGTGAGTTTGATCTTATTTTGGGCATGGATTGGTTGGTGAAGCATCGGGCGCAATTGGATTGTGCCGAAAAGTAGATGTCAATTAGGATTGTGGATGACGAGTAGGTAATAATGATAGGCGAAAGAAGAAACTTTTTGGCAAATGTGGTATCTACTTTGAAGGTAGAAAAGTTGGTGCGGAAAGGGAATAGAGCATTCCTTGCAATCATCAGTGCTTTGGATGCCAAGGAATTATCTGTAAAAGGCGTGAGAACGGTGAAAGAATTTTCAGATGTCTTTCCCGAAGAACTTCGGGTCTACCTCCAGATCGGGAAGTAGAATTTGGCATTGAGCTTCTGCCCGAAACGGATCTGGTGTCCATTGCTCCTTATAGAATGGCACCGAAGGAGTTAGTGGAGCTTAAAGCTCAAATTCAAGAAGCGCTAGATCGGGATTTATTCGACCAAGTGTGTCTCCGGGAGCACCGGTTTTTTGTTCGTCAAGAAGAAGGATGGGTCGATGCGCATGTGTATTGATTATAGGCAGTTGAATAAATTGACGATCAAGAATAGGTATCCATTACCGAGAATTGATGACCTGTTTGATCAATTAAGAGGATCTTGATTTTCTCAAGATTGATTTGAGATCGGGTTATCATCAACTCAAGGTGAAAGAGCGGATATTCATAAGATGGCATTCAGAACTCACTATGGACATTATGAGTTTTTAGTGATGCCGTTTGGTTTGACTAATGCACCAGCTGCATTTATGGACATGATGAACTGAGTCTTTCAACACTATTTAGATCGGTTCATAGTAGTGTTCATAGATGACATCTTGGTATATTCGAGGAATGAAGAAAAGCATGGCTCTCATTTGCGCACTGTGTTGCAAATTTTACGAGATAAGCAACTATATGCCAAATTCAGTAAGTGTGAATTTTGGTTAAAGGAAGTGACTTTCTGGGGTCATGTAGTGTCAGCTGAAGGAATAAGAGTTATCCTCGAAAGGTAGAGGCTGTGTTGGATTAGAAACGGCCGAAGTCAGTAGCTGAGATTTGGAGTTTCTTGGGTTTGGCTGGTTATTATAGACGCTTTGTTGAGGGGTTTTCGTTGATTGCTGCACCCCTAACTAAGTTGTTGCGAAAGGAAGTACCGTATGTATGGACCGATTAACAACAAGAAAGTTTCGAGAAACTAAAAAAGATTCTAACGGAAGCGCCAGTATTGATTCAACCAGAGGCCGAAAAAGAGTTTATCGTTTACTGTGATGCGTCACACACGGGTTTAGGATGTGTACTGATGCAAAGTGAAAAAGTGGTAGCTTATGCTTCTCGATAGTTGAGGCCGCATGAAGTCAACTATCCTACTCATGATTTGGAGTTGGCTGCAGTGGTGTTTGCATTAAAGATTTGGAGGCATTATCTCTACAGTGAGAAGTCAATTATTTATATGGACCATAAGAGTCTCAAGTATCTCCTTACCCAAAAGGAGTTGAATTTAAGACAACAGAGATAGGTGGAGCTGTTAAAGGATTATGATTTCTCAATTGAGTATCATCCTGGAAAGGCTAACGTTGTAGCAGACGCGTTGAGTCGTAGGTTGTATCGAAGTTAAGAGCAATGTTTGCTTATCTCAGTTTGTATGAGGATGGCAGTTTGCTAGCGGAACTTCAGGTGAAGCCTCTGTGGTTGGAGAAAATTAAAGAAAAGCAATTATCCGATGAAAAGTTGGGTCTTTTAATACAACAAGCTAAAAGTGGTGTAATAGGAGATTTTGGTTTGAACAAAGATGGTGTGCTGTGTTTTCGTGGAAGGGTTTGTATGCCCAAGGATTCAGATTTGAGGCAAATGATTCTTCTAGAGGCGCATAGTAGCCCTTATGCTATGCACCCCAGAGGAAATAAGATGTATTGGCATCTCCGTGATCAGTATTGGTGGCCAAAGTTAAAACGGGAAGTTTCTGATTTAGTGGGAAAGTGTTTGACTTGTCAACAAGTAAAGGCGAAACATCAATTACCATCGAGTTTATTGCAACCGGTAAAGATTCCTCAATGGAAATGGAAGCGGATAACGATGGATTTTGTTAGTGGGTTACCCTTAACACCTACTAAGAATGATTTTGTCTGGGTGGTAGAAGATCGATTAACGAAGACTGTTTATTTTCTACCAGTTCGTACGGATTACTCGTTGCAGAAGTTGGCTAAATTGTATGTATCTGAAATCGTGAGGTTGCATGGGGTACCATATCGGACAGGGATCCTAGGTTTACATCACGGTTTTGGAAAGTTTTGCATGAGGCTTTGGGAACAAAGTTAAACTTCAGTACGGCTTTTCACCCTCAGTTAGATGGTCAGTCGGAAAGAGTAATCCAGATTTTGAAAGACATGTTAAGAGGTTGTGTGATCGACTTCAGAGGTAGTTGGGAGGATTTTCTACCTTTGGCAGAGTTTGCATATAACAATAGTTATCAATCCAGTATTCAGATGGCACCCTATGAAGCGTTATATGGTCGTAGGTGTCATACTCCTACTTGTTGGACTAAATTATGGGAATGACAGTTGTTGGGTCTTGAACTGATATCAGAGATGGAAGAAAAGGTAAAGGTGATTCGAGCGCGATTAAAGGAAGCCTCGGATAGACAAAAGTCGTACGCGGATCTGAAGTGTAAAGATATTGAGTTTGCGGTGGGAGATAAGGTCTTTTTGAAAGTTTCACCGTGGAAAAAGATTTTCAAATTCGGAGAAAAGGCAAGTTGAGGTCGTAACATCTCATAACAAGAACTCAGTGTATAATCCCCCTATCGTTGCCCACTAGGCTTGAACCCGTTTAGCAAAAACTTGGGCCTGAGCCCATATAACAATAACTTGGGCTGAAGCCCATTTATAATAACTTAGGTCGAAGCCCATAGAGCATAATCTTGGGCCAAAGTCCATTTACAAAACAAAATATATCCAATGAATCAAATTAATGTAATGAAATCCCAAACCAAACCTAGTAATCCATCCGCTACACATCACCCGTACCAACCAACACACTTGTGGGGATCAAGTCAACCCACCCCGCCAACACACCAAGGCATTAAGCCATTTATAAAAAATTTAATTGTGGAAAAGCCACTAGAATAACAGAATATACGTGGCATTGCCACTATACAGATTCGTGGCAGAGCCACCAAAATATGTGGCAGAGCCACCAGAACTTCTCTTCAATATTATCCCATCCTATGCAAAATCATGTATATAATGCATAACAAATTATGATTTTTACAACATAACAACAGTAATTTATTTGGATATTTATTACAAAAGTATGGCCCATTATAACAATTTATCAAATAGGCCCATTTAGCAAAAATATCAAATTGGCCCATCTAGCCATAATATCAGATTGGCCCACTATTCAATATGTCCATTTGGCCCATTAAGGCAATCTATCAAATCGTTCCATTAAGGCATTTTCGTAATTCGGTAATTTACCCACTGAGGGTAATGCGGTAATTTCGCAATCCAGACTTAACTACTAATTTGGGCATAACAATTTAAACTGTCCATCTGCCTCGTACTAACTAAATTGACTATAACTTGGGTTAGGAATCTCTAAATCTAAATCCGTTTATTTTCCTTGAAACTAAACTCATATATCTTCTTGCTAAAATTTTTCTAGAATTTTTTTCTTAACCATTTATTACAGTTTATTCCTTAAAATTTCCCTTGTTTCACTGTCCAACAATTCTGACCTCTCTTAACTTAATTTCAAATATCTCATTGTACAGTTTTCATATATTGCTTCCACTTGTTTCTAATGAAAATAGGCTCACTAAGGAATCCATAAATATAAATTATAACCATAATTCACTTTGTAAAATTTTATATGATTTTTCCAAATCAGATCAGGGAACCACAAAGTTAATCCAAACCAGTCTCACTAAAATTAAGATATGTTAGATTATAAAATTCCTTTTCCTTCTACGTTTCTTCCATATCAAAATAGACACAGTAAGCTTTAATTTGATATCTTATTCAATTTCTAATTTCCTTTCTCCTATTTTTCATGATTTTTCGAAATCACATCACTGCCATTGACCAAAACTATTTTATTACAAAAACATGGTTACCACTATGAACCTACGCGCGCCCGAGTGATCCCGGATGCCGATTTCTGGTTTTCTTTGGTATTTCGAATAAATTACAGAACATTCTTCCAAAATTTCATAGAAGTGTGAGATTACACACTATTTCAAACATGTATTCAGAAAGTACGGGTTTACACACCTTGATTACGAGTTGTGCTTTCTACCGATTTCAACACTTGTAATGATAGTTGATAAAAGGTTAATCTCCACTTTGATAATCGTAACTAGAGACATTTTATTAGGCTAACTCCACTTACCACGAATGTGATCTCCCTCGATCCTACCCTTTGGCTACTGAAATCCCATCCTAACAATATTCGGTGAGCGAACGAGTTGTTAGCAATTATCCCACCTTTGGCCAAAACAAATTTTATAATAATGTTCTTACCCCACTTACTTGACGAGTCAACGATAACGATTTGGTTAATACAAATCACTAGTGCTCCTTCACCTTGTTGAAAGTCCTAAGCCCAACGATGGCCATATCACAGAAAAGAATGTAACTTAGACCCAATGAGAGAGAAAGAAGAACACACAATTTATTAAGGAAAAACTCGAATGAAACAAAGTTATTGACAAAGAGAAAACTACTACTTATCGATTCGATCAAGATGAGGTTTTCCCACACGATAGGGAACGAAATGATGAAGAAATAGGATGATAATGGGTTTGGCTATAGAGAAAATCAAATAAGAAGATGTGATCACAAAGTGATGTTGATTAAAGAAGAAGAAAAGGTTGATGAAATGATCAAAAATAAAGAAAGGATGGAGAAAAGTGCTTTGGTAGTTTTGGCTATCAAAGGGGGAATGAGCAAAAGGTGAGTGTTTCTGCCAAAGCAAAGAGAGAGATGGATTTGAAAAGAAGACACAAATGTTCAAAGGGAAAAGGGTACCTCTCATGCACCAAAAACTAACAAAATGGTCTGAAGAGAAAAGAGAAATTCGGCTCTCCATTCCCTCTAACAAAATCGTCCATAGCTTAACAATAAGGTCAACATTGGCCAACCAAAACTTTCCATAACACTCTCCTCTTTTTGTGCCACATGTTTCCTATACTTTCCCCTTTCTTTTGATTTCTTTCCCCACCTTCATCCTTTCCTATTTTCCTTAGCCATCTTGCCAAAAATAAAAAGTCCACCATGCCTAAAATACTACCTTGGCCGACACTTAGGAAAAAAAACACCAAAATATTAGTCAAAATTTGCACAATATGGGATTTGAACCTCCTCCCTCAAAGTCCTTCATGTGGCGCCATATCCCCTTTACCATATGCTCACTTATGCTAGCAAATTACTCATTTATTTCCATAATCTTTGATGCCTCCTACTATCTCTCTTTAATAGGCTTAAACATAAAATTTCACTAAGGCCCAACTTGAACCCGAAACTTCATAGAACCCCAGAATTTTCTAAAATCACCTTCTTAATAAGTCCAACTTAAATTAATGCCGTTCTCTTGTTCTCAAAAATTTTAAACACTCCTACGCCCAAGGCCCAATGGGCCCAATCTTACTAGGCCCAATTTTGGGATGTTACATAATTGAAAATTTCTAATATTCATCGAATATCCATGACTATAAGGTATTATAATAGATTTTCTCATAAATTCTTGGTTACTTACTCAACCACTTTTGAAACTTACTCATTCTATCTCTTACCACATTCTTACCATGCCACTAGCCAATTGCTCATTTAATTAGCATACATTCCTGCATTGATCACCACATGGTCATATAAACAACATATCAAGCATTTTCAATAAGTCACTCATACTACTAATTTCTAGGTGGTTACGCACTTAGCCCACCATTGAATCTCTTATAGGGTGGTGTCGCACACAACCCACCAATCATTTATAACTATGGTGATTTCGCACTTAGCTCACCAATCATTTATAAGCGATGGTATCGCACACAGCCCACCAATAGTAATATAGTTGATGGTATCGCACATAGCCCATCAATTAATAATATATTAGGTGGTATCGCACACATCCCACCGATATTATACATTCACAAATATCTATCCACATACATTTCTCTAATTCAAATGTCCATCCGTAAACATCCTCACTCACTATCATTTTTGCTTAACTTTCTACGATTCTCATTCGCATTCACACAATGTATTAACAAATCTATCTCATGCAACTATAGTGCATTAATTTCACATATCCTACTGGGGTTCATCATATATTGAATTCATATCAATTCAGTTCTAACACATACTTGTGCTTCTAGTGGTACAATCACATACATTCAACATATCCGTTAAATCATTCAAATTATTAAATAACTCTCTTAAGTCTCATACACTTAGTTCTCATTGACATCATACCCCAATAGGGTCTTACATACATTAACTTGTCGATGCCATGTCCCTGACATGGTCTTATATGAATTCTTACACTGAGGCCATATTCCAATATGGTCTTACACGAAACTATAACAATCATCATATAATGCTATATCCATTTCCCATTACTCCCAATTTCAATTCTCTTGACATCTCATTAAAAGATATTTTATACATTCATCGAGTAAATATACATTCCATACAATATTGGAATACTAAATTAACTCATACATAATTGTCACATTCACACATGAACTTACCTCGATGTCGAAATGGCCGAAAGGGACTTTTTGCCCACATTTCTCTTTTCACCCGTTCTAGGTTCGAATCTCATTTTATTTGATCTAGAACAATAAAATTTACTGATTTAATCACTTATAATTCATAATTCACCATAGACTACACTTTAGGAAAAATGACTATTTTGCCCCTACACTTTGGCAAAATTATGATTTTGCCCCTAGGCTCATAAATGAATTTTTATCACATTTTCTTGTTAAACAAAATTAGCTGAACATTTAGTCCTCTTACAATTACTCACAATTCCAACTATTTCATGCCTTAATGAACAAATTACAATTTTTACATTTTAGCCCAAATTAGATGTTTTCATAACAACACCTTTCACAAAAGTTGTTTATCATCTTCCTAACATTCATTTTCTTTCATAAAAACTCAGAAAATAACACAAACTCTCTCATGGTAAGTCTCTAAACTTTCAACCATGTTGCAATTTAGTCCCTCCATTAGCTAGCTTAAGCTTTGGGGACTCCAAATATACAAAAATTATCAAAAACAACCATCAAATTGATTTACTTGAATGGAGAAAAGCTTGCTAGAAATTTTAAGCTTTCAAAGCCCTCCCATGGCTGATATTTTTGGTTGGAGAAGAAGACAAAATAAAAATATGATAAATTTGCTTATATCATCTTATTTTATTCATTTTCTCCAACTAATATTACTAACTTTTAATCACAATAAATGCACTTGTCCCCTTAGCTTCTTTGACAAGCCAAGCCACTTAACAAGGCTAAATTACACAACTGTGTCCTCCAAATATTAATCCATAGCTATTTGGCACTTCTAGCAAATAAAATAGAACTTTCATACTTAATGCGATTTAGTCCTTTTTAGCGATTAAGCATGAAATAGCTAAAATTAAAGCACCAAAATTTCTATATATCCTTATAAACATATTATAACACATAACATATCATGAAAATAATTTTCTCTAACCTCAAATTAATGGTCCCAAGACCACTATTCCGACTAGCCCCAAAATCAGGTTGTTACAACAAACGAGGAAACTCTTCTTGAGGTACGCAAAATCTTCCCTTACGGAACAGTCGAGATAAGCAATCCAACATTCGGCAGTTTTAAGGTAAACGCTTCTCGACTTAAACTTTATCATGAAAATAAAACTGACAGCATGAGGGTAGATGTTCAAACTTTTAAACCACCCTGATTTTTGCGAATACGAGGAAAGTCTAGCACTAACCCTATTCATTTTCGCATTTATTTTCTTCTCTCCTCTTCATCCTAAACACCTAGTTTTAAACTAACCAAAAGTGCAGATTTCCAGATCACATGGTCGCGACCGTGGCCGTGTGTGGAATCTGAGAATCTCCATCTGAGACATAGTAGAGGCAATTTCAAATCAGACCCAACTAATTTTTGAAGTCACAGACCCAACCACTACCCCACAGGCACAGACAGAACACCATGGCCATGCGACGGGACCGTGGTCGACACTGACTTCTCAAAAACGGGCATGGTAGTCTGAAAAATGGGCATGGGAAAACAACATGCCTCACAACACGACCGTGCGAGTCGGTGTGTGAATCGACACGCCTATAGTCCATGGGCGTGGGGTGTCAGAATTCAAAACTCTATTTAAACCGCCCCACCCCTCCCTCTTTTCACCCCTTTCTCATTACCTTTCATCCCTACCATTCTTCTCCTAACAAAGCCCCTGCTCTACCATAACGATGTCAAAGAAGCGAAAGGATTCAAACACAATCTCCCTGTGGGAGACCGATCTACATAAGTTCATGCCGGTCACTTTAACCCTCCAACACGCCAAGGGTCTTCGAGACCTTTTGGTTCTTCATGCTGCAAGGGAATCACACCAGAACCACAACCACCGGCTCAATACAGCCTTAGAAATCACACCTACCTCACGAACCATCCAACAATAAGGACTTTTCAGTCCATTAATCTTTTCTTTTACTTTTATTTTCCTTCTTAGTCTCCTTCTCTTTATTTTTCTTATCCTTAAATACATAATTAGTTTATTTTAAATGTGTCTTAATAATTCTTGGCTAATCCGTCACGAGTTTCCAATTTCTTCATTTAGCACAGTGGTTGTTGGCATCTACCACAGCACCACCGCCTCCTCCTCCAAATCAGGCCGGGAATAGTGATCCCAAAAAAATTCAGAAAGTTTCACTTCTCCCCTTCTCTTTTGATTTCAGTATCACATGATTATTTATATATCTTTGTACATTGAGGGCAATGTACATGATCGTTGTTTTGTCGAGTATTAAAATTTATAAAGAGAATGATCGAACCTGGAAACTAACTCTGACAACGATTAAAGGCAAGTGTACCTATCGAATAGTAGTATAGCTTAGGCAAGACCGGATTGTCGAACCTAAAAGGAACTAAAAGTACTAATACTAACTTTCTTTTTATTATTTAGCCTAAAATAAGTAAAGTTGCTTTAATCTAAATTAACGACTACTAAACTAAAGACACAAAGACAAAAAGAACGAATTGGGAAATAGCTTGAAGAGAAACTCGGTTGATCACGACGATACCCTCAGGAAGAATCCACCTAGACTTTACTTGTTATTTAACACTAAACCATACGATTTATTCACTTAGTTTGATTCGTAAGACTCCCTAATGTATATTAAACCCTCTCTCAAGGCGAATAACGTCTAACCCTAGGTTAATTAACAAAAATCTCTTTCTCGAATAATAACCCCTAGAATAGCAGTAAATCGATATGTGGACTTCTATATTAGGTTTCACCCTAATTCGGCAAAATCTCGTCACCCTATCTCTAGGCGTGCGATCAACTCCGCTTAATTATGCTAGATCTACTCTTAAGTAGGGTCTATTCCTCCTCCACCTAAGCACATCAGATTTGAATTAAGCACACATAATTAAGGACAAACTAAGTTTTTATCATATAATTCAGAAAATAATAACAAGGTTCATCTAGGTTTCATCCCCTTCAGGTATCTGAAGGGTTTAGTTCATAACAAATAAAGAAAACATCTCAAGAGAAAAGATAAAACAAAACATAAGAAATCCCTAAAACCCTTTGAAGGAATTGAAGGAGAGATCCACCGTCTTGAGTAGAATTCTGGCTCCTTGAGATGGATCAGCTGGCTATCTTCGAATAATTCCCACAATTCTAGCCTTCTAGCTCGGCTTTTTGGCCTAGCTAACCGCCCCCTTTCAAGATACACTTAGGGTGTTTATATAGACTTTTAGAATGCTTTACTTGGGCTCTAAGTGTCCTAATTTAAGTATACTTCCTACTCGGTGTTTGAATAGGCTTTGGAATGTGTTTCTTTGCCTTAAAGTATCCAAATTCGAGTGAAATTCCTCTTTTCCATGATAGGGGCACGACGATGGCACATGCCAATGTAAATCGACTTCAGGCCGTGTTTCAATTCTGTTGATTGTGGCACGACCGTGTGAATCGTGGTTCAAGTCGTGTGAAGTAAATTGATAAGGCACGACCGTGTGGCTTGAAGTCCAGGCCGTGTCAATTTCCTTTTGGCCCAAATTAGCCCGTTTTAAGCCCGTTTCTTGTCCTTTTCATCCTCGAGTGCTTTCCTGAATATAAACATGAAAAGAAAGGATTAAAAGCACCTTTTTACATAAATCAAGGGCTAAATCATCCAAAATAATACTAAATGTGGGCCTAAAATATGTTACTTTTACGGTTTATCAAATATCCCCACACTTAAGCTTTTGTTTGTCCTCAAGCAAAATTCTCAACTTACAATTAAAATGAACTTTCCACAATTCATAATTCCTATCAATAATGTAACATCCTGAATTAAAAGGCCTATGCGTTTAATGTGTGGCTATGTGTAATGTGTTAATTACAGTGTTAGGGGTCCAAATTGGGCTCAGGATAAGGCCGAGGCCTTGGTTGAATTTTCTGTTTGGACACTATAGGGTTTAAAAGATGGTATCTATGGTTTAAATTACAAAATGGGCTAGTGGCCTAGTAGCAAGGGGCGTTGCAAAGGAGCTATAAGGTGGCGTCATTAGCAGGTGAAGAGGCCCAAGTTATGGCTGCTTGGAGCCCATGTATTTGGGCCATTTTAGCACTTAAAGGAGGAGCAAGTGGGACGGCAATAAGGCTTAAAATTAGGAAGGATTAAATGACTTGGATAATGTGGACAATGTGCTGATAAAGAAAGGAAGATGTGGTGTTATTTAGGCCTCTTTTGGAGGTGTGAATGGATAAAGATAAGGGAGAAAGAATAGGAGTTATCGACTAAACAGCCAGTGGTGGCCGAATTTTCATCTCTTGGAGGGGGAAGGAATCGGTTTCAATATGCCAGAGGGGTGCCAAAATTCTGTGTTTAGGTGGGGGGAATATCTTTTTATTTTCGGCAATAGGGTTTTATTTCCCATTCTCTTCTCTCATTATTCAAAAGTTGAAACCCCTAATCTTATTTTCTCATCTCCACTTTTATGCAAAAGTCGAAATTCCATTATTTTTTCTGCTTTCATCTTCATAGTCGAATACCCCTATCTATTCTTTTTTCTTTGTCGATTTCTTCATCAAAGCCGAATCTTCATAGATCTCTTGAGATCATCTTTTCTTTCTGATCTTCTCAAAAGCCAAAATTCCTAGGCGTTGACAAATTCTCTGTGTTAAGGTAAGTGCCGATTTCTTCTATTTTTTTCTTCTCTTTTGATTTTTGAGACCATAGCCGAATGGCTTGTTAGGTGTTAGGCCATCTTTAGTTTGATGTTTTCACTAATCTCGTGTTCTTTTTGGGCGGCATTCGAGATTTGAAGGAGATCTAATCGCCTAGGTTTCCAAAGCCAGAAATCGTTAGCCTTCGAACCACATTACTTTTTGGGATTTCAAGGTAAGGGTTTTGATTCTCCCTAAGTGTTCAATCAATTTCTTTTCCTTATTGTGCCTTAATCTAATGCTTCGTTAAGCAATCATTATAGTATCCTCTGACTAAGGTCATTCATGGACTCGAATGTCAGCAAATCAAAAGAAGGGGTTGGATCTATAGTCCCATCCCCAAAGTTCAAGAAACGAGCGGTTCGTGATGATGATTAGTCACCGGGTTGTGGACCAGCTTCAGAACAAAACCTTAGACAGTTAGTCGTCGTATCGATTTCTAATAGTGTCGACATAGAAAGTACTGTCCTATCGGTAATCAGGTGTGTAGATATCTATCACACTAGTTAATCTGTATTATATGAATGTTATGGGATAAAAGCTGAAAAATGAGGTTGTATGAACAGCCGTGTTACCCAAAAAGAGTAGGCAAGGGATGCCAGGTACGTAATCATAGAAACTTCTCTATGTGTATCGAAGTATGTGAAAATATGTGATTTGTTTAGGTAGTTTAATGCTCTGATTCTTGTATGTATGTATGCATGGGATAGGAATGATATGATGAAGGGGTAGCAGGTCGCATAGCGATTGGTGGGTTTGCCACATAGTTCACATAGTGATCGGTCTTTATGACAGGAAAAATAGCTGTCGATATATTATTAAGGTTGCACAGCGATCGGTGGCTTTACTACATAGGTCACATAGTGATCGGTGTTTATGACAAGCAGCACAGCTGTCCATATGGTGTGTAGCGGATGGAGGGTTGATTGTAGAAATCCCCACGGTGTGATGGTTGGTACGGGGGTGTGTAGAGGATGGACTCTTAGGTTTGGGATGGGCCATATTGCATGTAAATATATTCTGATGCCATTGTGTATGGCCCAAGGCCCATAATGTGTTTGTGGGCCCAAGGCTTTTATGTGTTTTTGGGATTTGCACACTGAATCTTGGTGACTCACCCTTTTATTTTTCACAACTTTTCAGATGAGCAGTAGATTATGGACATGGGAGCCGAGGCGGACTCGAGGGGCCATCAAGTCTTTTATTTTCATAGACTATTTTTGATTTTTCATTGAGTTTTAATTTTGGGATTTTTTTTAATAAGGCCTCCATAACTTAGGTTATCGATCTATATTTTTTTATGTTACAATTTATATGCTTATGTTTTCAAAGTCTTAATTATAAGTGAAATGAAAATGGGCTTTTCAAGCACATTCAATGAAAATGTTAAGGTTCTTTTCAAAAATGTCACAACTAATGATTAGTCGGTTAAAATAAACTGAGATTTTCAAAACCCCTTTAAAGCAAAGTTTTCAACCTTCAACCCGTAGCATACCAGATCCAGTCATGACGTATGTGCCGGGTTTGGGGTGTTACAAATAATGCCTCATCATAATTCATAGATAATTTATACATGGATAATTTAACTCAAAGACTCTTAAAGACTTAAACAATTCTACGTCATGAATTTGTAGCATAAAAACATAAGCGTCTCCCCTTATCTAAATAATTACCTTTAATTCAAAATCGACAAGGATTGACATCCTCACTAAAGATTCACTCAAAGCACTCGAAGTGTTTAAGGTTTAAGAAAAAGCACTCATAAGTCGAACCTGGAAAGTTAATCCCATAGGCTTGCCTGAAAATCAAATCTCCACCACTGTAATATGAGATGATACACTAATCAAAAGGTCTTTAACAGGGTTGTAACGGGGCTTGGGTTAAAGGTGTGGATAAAGGCTAAATTAGAAGGTTTAGAATCGAGATTGAATTGACAAGTTACCTAACTTTTAGAAAAATAATTGAACTAATAATCTAAATAATTACATCACATGAAACTGTGAAACTAATAATACTACGAGCTTTTTCTTTGATAATTGAAATTTAAATGTACAAGCTCACTTTTTATACTACTAATGTTGAATATACTTTGATTTCGATATTTTTTTTATCAAATAGAAACATAATAAAGAAAACTTTATAAACTAATTTGGCAACTGATCAAATCAATTCTCGATAGAAGGGTAGTCAAAGGAATGGTGATAACAAATACAAAGGGGTTTCGGTTAAAATTTAGTGGGTAAATCAATAAAAGGGTTGTTAGGATCAAATGGGTTTACTAAGGGTTAATTTGTAAAGGTAGGCTTTTTAGTGGAGTGAATGGGTTAAAACCTAGGTGCCTTTATCATCTCAGTATATCAAACCAATTATGTGGTCTCGACATGTATAATCAAGGCAAGTACTGTCGATATATTATTAAGGTCGCACAGCGATCGATGGCTTTGCCACATAGGTCACATAGTGATCGGTGTTTATGACAAGCAGCACAGCTATCCATATAGTGTGTAGCGGATGGAGGGTTGATTGTAGAAATCCCCACGGTGTGATGGTTGGTACGGAGGTGTGCAGAGGATGGACTCTTAGGTTTGGGATGGGCCATATTGCATGTAAATATATTCTGTTGCCATTGTGTATGGCCCAAGGCCCATAATGTGTTTGTGGGCCCAAGGCTTTTATGTGTTTTCGAGATTTGCACACTGAGTCTTGGTGACTCACCCTTTTATTTTTCCCAACTTTTCAGATGAGCAGTAGATCGTGGACATGGGAGCCGAGGCGGACTCGAGGGGCCATCAAGTCTTTTATTTTCATAGACTATTTTTGATTTTTCATTGAGTTTTAATTTTGGGATTATTTTTTTTAATAAGGCCTCCATAACTTAGGTTATCGATCTATATTTTTTTATGTTACAATTTATATGCTTATGTTTTCAAAGTCTTAATTATAAGTGAAATGAAAATGGGCTTTTCAAGCACATTCAACGCAAATGTTAAGGTTCCTTTCCAAAATGTCACAATTAATGATTAGTCGGTTAAAATAAATTGAGATTTTCAAAACCCCTTTAAAGTAAAGTTTTCAACCTTCAACCCGTAGCATACCAGATCCGATCATGACGTATGGGCCGGGTTTGGGGTGTTACGTTATTGGTATCAGAGCCCAGTTCAAAACTTAGGCTGTTAAATGGGTCCAGTGTGATTTGTAAAAGTGATGTAAGTTTGAGAAAAATTCGATTGAGATATAGCCTTTGAGTCTACCGACACCGATCCACGCAAGTAAGTATTCTAAACTCATTATGTGATATGCATGCTGGGCTTGATGGGCTCTATAGGGACGTAGGCTAGTATGCTAGAGTTTATGGACATTAGGTTTAGTATAAATAATTCTTCAAATCTCATAAGACTTAATTTCTAATTAAACATGTCTGTGAGCAAGTCACAGGGTTAGGGTGTGGTAACAGGCATACGCATGTCTAGGATTGGATCCATGGAGAGCTTGGTATTTAAGCAGCCCTACCGGCTCACCTCCTCCTTTCTGGAATCCTACTTGGTGCGTAGTGTTTGTTCACTCTAACCGAGAGGGCTTGTTGACGGGCCAAAATTTATAACTAAAACTCGAAAGGAACCAGCCACCCTATTTTTGTAAAATTACTTATATCCCTAGTTTTGTAAAAGTTACCAAAATTTGTAAAAATTATCGAAATACCCCTGGTTGGTAAAATTACCAAAATATCCTGGATTGCAAAATTACCAAAATACCCTTATTTTGTAAAATCACCAAGATACCCTATTTTTGAAAATTACAAAAATACCCCTATAGGATAAAATTACAAAATACCCCTAGGTAGTAAAATGACGAAAATACCCCTATGTGACAAAGGTGAGTTCATGGATGTTACTTGTGTGCTTAATGCATTTATGTGGTGCTTTGTTTGGAATGTAAATGGATGGTTGAATGTATGTGGATTCTAGAGCTAGGAAATACAAACTTGAGAATTGAACCTTGTAAATAGAGTTCGAATTTGAAAGAACTACTGTTAAAACTACTTTCCATAAGATTGTTCGTTATTAATCAGTGGAAGAAATTAATAATTCATAAAATTCCTAATCAGATAAACGTGAATTGGTAGAATGAGCACTAGAGGACGTGGTGTGCGTGGCCGAGGTAGAGGCAGGGTGCTGTGTTAGAATCGATAGGGTCTAGTCACGAGTAGGGGAATGAGGTACCAGTGCCACCAGCTGTGGAGGAAGAATTTTAGGATCAGACGGTCGAAGATGATGCGGTATCTCAGGCAATGTTGAGGGTGTTAGAGAGGGTTGCTAGGGCAGGCATGGGCATAGGAGCCCGAAAATCTGTGTCGGAGCGACTTAGAGCTAATGGGGCAAAAGTGTTTAGGGGAATTTCTGGGGTAGCCCCGAGTACAGCTGAATATTGGTTGGAAGTGGTGGAGCGCATAATGGATGATCTCGACTTTACAGAAGAAGAAAAGCTGAAAGGAGTAGTGTCTCTTCTCCGAGATGAAGCGTATCAATGGTGGCTTCTGATTAAGGATGGTGCGAGTACGATTGTATCACTTGGGATTACTTCAGAACGGCATTCCAGAATAAGTACATTAGAACGAGTTATGTGGATGCGCAGCATAGAGCATTCCTGAATCTGGTTCAAGGAAGTAGGTCGGTGGTGGCGTATGAAATAGAATTCTTATGCTTGAGCCGTTATGCTCGAGGGATAGTGGCCACAGAACATGAGCATTGTGTTCGATTTGAAGATGGCCTGAAGGATGATTTACATGTTTTGATAGCTCCACAATGGGAGAGGGAATTTGTTGTGCTTGTGGAGAAGGCTAAGATAGTGAGAAGGTAAAGCGAACAGAAAAGCTGAATCGGGATAAAGATAGAAGTAAAAGTAGAAGGAATTTTGGATCGTTAGGAGTAGCTGGGCGTACTTAGAAAAGACCTAGGTCGGATGGGTCGAATCGGGTGGAGAGACCTGCTTCCAACCAGACACGGAGGTGTGATCGCTGTGGTAAATTCCATATAGGTGAGTGTTGGGCAGGCAGTGGAAAGTGCTTTACGTGTGGATATTTGGATCATCAGATTAAGGACTTTCCACAGCCACGGAGCGATGTAGGACCCGTAAGGTAGGGAAATGCTCGGCCGGTAGAGAAGGTCAGCAACCACAGAGGGGTCGTGGTCCAACTAGAGGTGGTAACGGTTTGATCGGTAGTGGAGCACCGGGCCAAGGGTAGGAAACAACGATCTTGAAAGCAGTAGGGGTTAGCCTATCTTGCTAGACGTCGAGAGGAGGTGGCCGACCGGATGTTATAAGCGGTATGTTTTTAATATTTGGTTTGCCTTACACTGCATTGATTGACATTGGGTCAACACATTCATATGTTGCTAGTAGTATGTCTGGAACTTTAAGTTTAGATTTTGAGATTACCCCTAGGGCGATAACTGTAATTAGCTCATTAGGACAATCTGTGGTAGTAGATAAACTCTATCGGGAGGTACCCTTAGAAGTTCAGGGAATAGTTTTCCTGACTGATCTGATGGAATTACCGTTCGAGGAGTTCGACTTAATATTAGGCATGGATTGGCTGGTGAAGTACCGAGCTAATTTAGACTGTACAGCTAAGCATATAGTGTTAAGAACCCCCGAGGGTAGTGAAGTGTTGGTTATAGGAGAAAGGGGGAACTGTCTGTCGAATATAGTGACTGCCCTAAGAGCAGAAAAGATGGTGAGAAAAGGATGCGAGGCGGTATTAATGTTTGTTTGGGCTCTGGAAGCTAAGGATCTAACTGTTGGGGACATTAGGACGGTGAAGGAATTTCCTGATGTTTTCCCAGAAGAGCTTCGGGATCACCTCTGGATCGTGAAGTGGAGCTTGGTATCGATCTTGTTCTAGGAATAGCACCAGTGTCTATCGCTCCATATAGGATGGCACCAAAGGAGTTGTTGGAGTTAAAAGCACAAATACAAGAGTTGTTAGATAAAGGATTTATTTGACCAAGTGTATCGCCTTGGGGAGTGCCGGTGTTATTTGTTAAGAAGAAGGATGGATCAATACATATGTGCATTGACTACCGTCAGCTAAACAAGTTGACTATCAAGAACAAGTATCTGTTGCTAAGGATTGATGACTTATTCAATCAACTGAAAGGGGCGTCAGTGTTCTCAAAGATAGATTTGAGATCAGGATACCATCAGCTTAAGGTCAAAGAATCAGATATTTATAAGACAGCTTTCGGGACCCGTTATGGCCATTTCAAATTTTTGGTAATGCCATTTGGATTGGTTAACGCACCAGCGATGTTTATGGATTTGATGAACCGAGTGTTCCAACCCTACTTGGATCGATTTGTTGTGGTATTTATAGATGATATCTTGGTTTACTCAAGATCAGAAGAGGAGCATGATTCACATCTGCGAGTGGTTTCTGGTCTGAGGAGAAGCGGTTGTATGCCAAATTGATGAAGTGCAAATTTTGGCTAAGTGAAGTTACTTTTCTAGGCCACGTTGTGTCTCTGAGAGGATTAGGGTTGACCCTCGAAAAATTGAAGCGGTGTTGGATTGGAAGCCGCCTAGGTGCGTGGCGCGAAATTGAGTTTTCTTGGTGCGGCGGGTACTACAGAAGGTTTGTTGAAGGTTTTCTTCAATTGTGGCACCATTGACTAAGTTATTACGGAAAGGAGTTCCGTTTATTTAGTCTAGTAAGTAGCAAGAGAGTTTTGAGAAGTTGAAAAAGATTTTGACGGAGGCTCCGATATTGATTCAATCGGAGGCTGGGAAGGGATTCGTGATTTACTGTAATGCACCACACACGGGACTAGGATGTGTGTTGATGCAAGATGGAAAGGTTGTTGCGTAAGCATCTCAGCAGTTAAGACCGCACGAAGCAAATTATCCCACCCATGATTTGGAGTTGGTGGCGGTGGTTTTTGCTTTAAAGATTTGGAGACATTATTTGTGCGGGAGAAATCTATTATTTATCTGAGATCATAAAAGCCTAAAATACCTTTTGACTCAGAAGGAGTTGAATTTAAGGTAGAGGAGGTGGATCGAGTTGTTAAAGGATTATGATTGCTCGATCGAGCACCATCCAGGTAAAGCTAATGTGGTGGCGGATGCCTTAAGTCATAAAGTAATCTCTGACTTGAGGGCAATGTTTGCTCACCTAAGTTTGTATGATGATGGGAGCTTATTGGCTGAACTTCAAGTGAAACCCTCTTGGGTCAGTCAGGTTAAGGAGAAGCAGCAGACCGATGAGTTGCTAAAGGAGAAGTTTCATGTAGGATCAAGTGATGGATCAACGGACTTCAATATGGATGAGGAAGAATTTATTATGTTTTCAAGGGAGAGTTTGCATGCCAAAAGATCCAGAATTGAGGCATAGGATTTTGCAAGAAGCGCATGAAAGTTCATACGCTATGTACCCCGGAGGGAGTAAGATGTATCGAGATTTGCGGGATCAATTCTGGTGGCCAGGCTTGAAGCGTGAGGTAACTGATTTGGAGAGTAAGTGTTTGACCTGTTAGTAGGTAAAGGCGGAGCATCAGTTACCATCAGGGTTGTTGCAGCCAGTGAAGATTCCACAATGGAAGTGGAAAAAGATCACAATGGACTTTGTTAGTGGGCTACCTCTCACACCTACTAAGAAAGATTTAGTCTGGGTGATTGTTGATCGCTTGACAAAGTCTGCTCATTACATACTAGTACGGGTCGATTACTCTTTACATAAATTGGCTAAGCTATACATAGCGGAGGTGGTGAGGTTGCATGGAGTACTAGTATCGATCATATCAGACAGGGACCCGAGGTTCACGCCACGATTCTGGAAGGCTTTGCACTAAGCGTTGGGTATGAAGTTGGATTTCAATACAGCATTTCATCCTCAGACAGATGGACAGTCTGAGCGGGTAATTCAGATCTTGGAAGACATGTTAAGGGGAGGTGTCATTGATTTCGGAAGTAGTTGGGAAGAGTTTTTACCGTTGGTGGAGTTTGCTTACAACAACGACTACGATCTAGTATTGAGCGGTGCCTATGAAGCATTATGCAGGCGAAAGTGTCGTACTCCTACATTGGACGGAATTAGGAAGCGTCAAATTTTGGGTCGGAGTTGGTTCACAAAGCGAGAGAAGGTTGAGTTAATTCGAGCTTCGACTAAGGGAAGCGTCGGTAGATGAAGTCCTATCACGGACTTAAAGTGTAAGGACATAGAGTTTGCGATGGGTGACAAGGTGTTCTTGAAGGTGTCGCCATAGAAGAAATCTTGAGGTTTGGACGGAAGGGTAAATTAAGTCCCAGATTTATCGGGCCTTACCGGGTGTTGAAACGAGTTAGACCAGTAGCCTATCAGCTTGAGGTACCTTCAGAGTTAAGCTAGATTCACAATGTATTCCACGTTTCTATGTTGAGACGATATTGTTCAGACCCGTCTCATGTGGTGCCTGTGGAGGAAATCGAGTAAGACCTGACCTATCCTTTGAAGAGGAACCAGTGGAAATCTTGGATTGTGATGTTAAAGTGTTGTGAAGGAAGACAGTTCCGTTGGTTAAGGTTCTATGGCGGAATCATAGTTATGAGGAGGCTACATGGGAACCAGAGGAGGCGATCTTGGCGATGATACTGTATCTATTACGATCGAGGTAATTTTAAGTGAAATTTCATTAAGGGTAGAAGCGTAACATCCTAAATTAAAGGGCCTATCGTTTAATGTGTGGTTATGTGTAATGTGTTAATTACGGTGTTAGGGGTCAGATTGGGCTCGGGATAGGCCGAGGCCTTGGTTAAATTTTCTATTTGGACTCTATAGGGTTTAAAGATGGTATCGTGGTTTAAATTACAAAATGGGCTTGTGGCCCGAGAGTGAGGGGCACCGCAAAGGAGCTATAAGGTGGCGTCATTAGCGGTGAAGAGGCCCAAGTTATGGCGCTTGGAGCCCATGTATTTGGGCCATTTTGGCACTTAAAGGAGGAGCAAGTGGGGTGGCAATAAGGCTTAAAATTAGGAGGATTAAATGACTTGGATAATGTGGACAATGTCTTTGATAAAGGAAGGAAGAGGTGGTGTTATTTAGGCCTCTTTTGGAGATGTGAATGGATAAAGATAAGGGAGAAAGAATAGGAGTTATCTACTGAACAGCCAGTGGTGGCCGAATTTCCATCTCTTGGAGGGGGAAGGAATCGGTTTCAATATGCCAGAGGGGTGTCAAAATTCTGTGTTTAGGTGGGGGGAATATCTTTTTATTTTCAATAATAGGGTTTTATTTCCCATTCTTTTCTCTCATTATTCAAAAGCCGAAACCCCTAATCTTATTTTCTCATCTCTATTTTTATGCAAAAGCCAAAATTCCATTATTTTCTCTGCTTTCATCTTTATAGCCGAATACCCCTGTCTATTCTTTTCTCTTTGTCGATTTCTTCATCAAAGCCGAATCTTCATAGATATCTTGAGATCATCTTTTCTTTCTGATCTTCTCAAAAGCCAAAATTCCTAGGCATTGACAAATTCTCTGTGTTAAGGTAAGTGCCAATTTCTTCTATTTTTTTTCTTCTCTTTTGATTTTTGAGACCATAGCCGAATGGCTAGTAGGTGTTAGGCCATCTTTAGTTTGACGTTTTCACTAATCTCGTGTTCTTTTTGGGCGGCATTCCGAGATTTGAAGGAGATCTAATCGCCTAGGTTTCTAAAGCCAGAAATCATTAGCCTTCGAACCACATTACTTTTTCGGGATTTCAAGGCAAGGGTTTTGATTCTCCCTAAGTGTTCAATCAATTTCTTTTCCTTGTTGTGCCTTGATCTAATGCTTCGTTAAGCAATCATTATAGTATCCTCTGACTAAGGTCATTCATGGACTCGAATGTCAGCAAATCGAAAGAAGGGGTTGGATCTGTAGTCCCATCCCCAAAGTTTAAGAAACGAGCGGTTCAGCAGTACATGATTGGTCACCGGGTTGTGGACCAGCTTCAGAACAAAACCTTAGACAGTTAGTCGTCGTATCGATTTCTAATAGTGTCGACATAGAAAGTACTGTCCTATCGGTAATCAGGAGTGTAGATATCTATCACACTAGTTAATCTGTATTATATGTATGTTATGGGATAAAAGCCGGAAAATGAGGTTGTATGAACAGTCGTGTTACCCAAAAAGGGTAGGCAAGGGATGCCAGGTACGTAATCATAGAAACTTCTCTATGTGTATTGAAGTATGTGAAAATATATGATCTGTTTAGGTAGTTTAATGCTCTGATTCTTGTATGTATGTATGCATGGGATAGGAATGATATGATGAAGGGGAGTAGGTCGCATAGCGATCGGTGGCTTTGCCACATAGTTCATATAGTGATCGGTCTTTATGACAGGAAAAATAGCTGTCGATATATTATTAAGGTTGCACAGCGATCGGTGGCTTTGCCACATAGGTCACATAGTGATCGGTGTTTATGACAAGCAGCACAGCTGTCCATATGGTGTGTAGCGGATGGAGGGTTGATTGTAGAAATCCCCACGGTGTGATGGTTGGTACGGGGGTGTGTAGAGGATGGACTCTTAGGTTTGGGATGGGCCATATTGCATGGGATAGGCCATATTGCATGTAAATATATTCTGTTGCCATTGTGTATGGCCCAAGGCCCATAATGTGTTTGTGGGCCCAAGGCTTTTATGTGTTTTTGGGATTTGCACACTAAGTCTTGGTGACTCACCCTTTTATTTTTCCCAACTTTTCAGATGAGCAGTAGATCGTGGACATGGGAGCCGAAGCGGACTCGAGGGGCCATCAAGTTTTTTATTTTCATAGACTATTTTTGGTTTTTCATTGAGTTTTAATTTTAGGATTATTTTTTGTAATAAGGCTTCCATAACTTAGGTTATCGATCTATATTTTTTTATGTTACAATTTATATGCTTATGTTTTCAAAGTCTTAATTATAAGTGAAATGAAAATGGGCTTTTCAAGCACATTCAATGCAAATGTAAAGGTTCTTTTCAAAAATGTCACAATTAATGATTAGTCGGTTAAAATAAACTGAGATTTTCAAAACCCCTTTAAAGCAAAGTTTTCAACCTTCAACCCTAGCATACCAGATCCAGTCATGACGTATGTGCCGGGTTTGGGGTGTTACAAATAATGCCTCATCATAATTCATAGATAATTTATACATGGATAATTTAATTCAAAGACTCTTAAAGACTCAAACAATTCTCGTCATGAATTTGTAGCATAAAAACATTAGCGTCTCCCTTATCTAAATAATTACCTTTAATTCAAAGCCGGCAAGGATTGACATCCTCACTAAAGATTCACTCAAAGCACTCGAAGTGTTTAAGGTTCAAGAAAAAGCACTCATAAGTCGACACACGAAAGTTAATCCCATAGGCTTGCTCGAAAATCAAATCTCCACCTTGTAATATGAGATGATACACTAATCAAAAGGTCTTTAACGAGGGTTATAAGGGCTTGGGTTAAAGGAGTGGATAAAGGCTGAATTAGAAGGTTTAGAATCGAGATTGAATTGACAAGTTACCTAACTTTTAGAAAAATAATTGAACTAATAATCGAATAATTACATCACATGAAGCGTGAAACTAATAATACTCTGAGCTTTTCTTTGATAATTGAAATTTAAATGTACAAACTCACTTTTCTACTACTAATGTTGAATATACTTTGATTTTGATATTTTTTTATCAAATAGAAACATAATAAAGAAAACTTTATAAACTAATTTGGCAACTGATCAAATCAATTCTCGATAGAAGGGTAGTCAAAGGAATGGTGATAACAAATACAAAGGGGTTTCGGTTAAAATTTAGTGGGTAAATCAATAAAAGGGTTGTTAGGATCAAATGGGTTTACTAAGGGTTAATTTGTGAAGGTTGGCTTTTTAGTGGAGTGAATGGGTTAAAACCTAGGTGCCTTTATCATCTCAGTATATCAAACCAATTATGTGGTCTCGACATGTATAATCAAGGCAAGTTCTAGAATAACAATTCAGTGTTGACACACTCATAATCAATAAAGTGAGCACGAAAAAGAATACATGCTCTATAAGGCTCAAAATCTCACAAAAATTATGGGTATTTGACATCAATCCCTGTAAATTTTAAACTTCAAGGTAATATTCAAATTCAGTTTAACAACCTAGGAAATTTTTTATTCTTGAAAAATAGACTTATCATGCTTGATTCTCTAGTGTTATTTTAAATTTAATGATCAATGCACAATTATCAATGACTTAATCCAAAACATATTAATAAAAATCATTAATTAACAGAAATTTCATCCTAATTAATAATATGAGAAAAATACTTAAAAACAAGATTAAATTTAGGATTTTGAGAATCATGCAAAAAGTTAGGCATTATTATTTAAAAATGATGCAAAAAGTTAGGTACGTAATCCCCCTTCACTTAAGATGTACATTGCCCTCACTGTGCAAAGATAGATAATAATGTAATAATAAGAGAAGGGGAGAAGTGACAGTTCCTGACTTTTAGATGGCTCTAGGAGTTAGCCGAGGTCGTGATGGAAGATGACTTATGTAGTAGTGAATTACTCCTAGCGATTTGTTCGTGTATGTGGAGTGTGTGATTGAAACTGCGAAGTCATCTGTTAGATATTTTGGAGGCGTAAAGAAATAAATGTTAGGCATACTCGAAGATTAGATAAGCAATAATAATCATAAAAGTTTGATATGAAGAAAAGTTTCAAATTACGACAAATATAGAAAATTAAAATAAAGGAAAAAATAAAAATAAAAATAGAATAGAACTAAAAAAATAAAATGTAGATAATCAAAAGGACTCAAAGGTCCTCATCTGCAGCCGGGTCTTGTGGTGATGTCGGTGGGGATATATGGAAGTGATGGCATATTTGCTGGAATGTAGCCTCTATCCCATCAAATTGTTGAGCGGTGTCCATGAACTGCTGAATACAGTATTGCTCGAACTAGGTGAGGCAGGCAGAGATATCTTCCATCGAGGCTGCTGGATGGAATGGCCGCTGGCTCGGTACTGGTGGGACATCATCAGTAATGTCCTCTGGCACCTCCCCATCCGTAGCTAGTCAATACTGAGGGGGGTTGGTCCCAGGATGATGTTTGATCATCCTTATGTGAAGCATTGTCTGGATGCCCTAAGGCACCATTTGGCCTGATCAATGTGAGTGAAGTAATCTGAGCCTTGGTGTGGAGGAGTTCAAAGTATCTAGCTAACCGAGTGATGTACGGCCCCATCGATAAAACTCCCTTCCTATGCGGCTCTATTTGATGTTGAATTGCACAGGCGATCAAGTATGCTAGGTCGAAAAGGTGCCCTTCTGACATGCACGATAAGTAGTAGACATCACGCTTGTTTACCACACGGTGCTCTCACGTTGACCTGTGATGGTGTGAGCGAGAATGGCGTGAATATACCGTAGGGGTGGGCAAAGGGCTGTCGCCTTGACGTCGGGGTCGTGAACATTCGTGGTGGGTGCTAAAATTGCGCCCGATGAATTCTGAAGTCTGATAAAGTTGTCGGTCTAACTCGGAGAGTGAATTCTCTGCTATAAATTCCTCTGTATAAAGTTTGAGTGTTGTGCCGAATTGCGGTATACTTAGTCGACGTACTATGCCCCTAAATGGAATTGGACTGTGCCTGGGTCGTCATATTGGGCCATCACTTTCTGTAGGGTGAAAGTGGTGCAGAACTCAAGTGTGAGTTCCAAACATGTTGGCTCGATGATAGAGAAAAATTTTTAGCATGGCTCGGTCGATATGAGGACTCGAATGTCGGCTGCTAGTCTGACTTGCTCCACGGCATTCCAGTCAATGCATCTTCTGGTGCCGAGAGGTCTTTCCCGGAATGCCTTATAAAGCTCTTCCTGAGCTTTCTGAGAAAATCGTAAGAATTGGTGTCATAGCTCGGAAGAAGCACTTGCTGAGGATGATCTGGGCCCCTTTCTTTTCTTGCTTGGGGTGGCTGTGGATCGTTTTGTCGTGATGATGACATGGTACCTGGAAAAAAGAAAAAGTTTGTACAAAAATGTAATCCAGGTTCAAGATCTTCGAATCAGCAACCAATTCAAAATAGGAATTTGTAATAGCATATATGAGAAATAACTAATAGCACTATCACTATGATGTCACAAATATATATGAAATTCATGAATGAAATATTGAAATAAACATGAGAAAAAATCACACTTTAAATTATAAGAATAATAATAGACAAATCAATTAACTAATAGCACTATCACAATGATGTAATAAACATGAAAAATCATAATTAAAACTAAACAAAAAGTATAAATAAAACAAAATAATATGAAATTTAGCAAACTTTAGTTAAGAAAGTGAAATATTGGAAGGAACCAGGGGTGATGGTGGTGGTTTTCTGCCGGACACGGGATAAGCACGGTGGTGGCATGAGTTTGTAGAACGAGCACAGTGGTGGTAGGGGCATGGACTGCTGCGGCACGGTGGTGGTGAGGGCGTGTAGTGCGATTTTGTAAGGTTTTCTTGAAGAAAAGTGAAGGTTGAGAGGTTTTTAGGGGATTGAGGACATGGGTGTGGCCAGAATGGGAGGGAAGAAGGGTGAAAAATTTTTTAAGGTTGATTTTGGGGGGATGAACGATTTAAGTTTCTTAACTAGGGGTGAGAGCACGGGAAGGGGCCACGCCCGTGCTCGATTTTTATGTGCCCGTGCTTTTCGTGATTTTAAAATTTGGGCGCGTTCAGGTATTTGGCCACGGCCATGGGTATTTGTGGCACCCCCGTGTTTTATTCACACGGTCCTGTAGAACGGGCGTGTTCCATCTGTGTTCGATAAGTCAGTACGTTGGCATAGTGAGGTAAAACGGGCATGTGTAGCCCGTGCATGGTAAGTCAGTATCTTCACACTGTCGTCAGTAACGGGTGTGTCTCACCCGTGCTCGACAAGTCAGTAACCTCGCACGGTTGAAGGGCACGACCGTGTCTTGCCCGTGCTCAATAAGTCAGTAACCTCGCACGGGTAGTCGGCACAGGTGTGGTTTTTTTATCGCAGGCAGTGTTGGGAAAACAAATTCTTCTTTGTCATGCACGGCTATTGGCCCGCCCGTGGTTTGTCTCCTGGCTTCCACACGGCCACGGGCATGCCTGTGTATAAGGCCGTGTGGTCTAAAACCTACACTTTATTAGATTAGTTAGATGCTGAACAGTTAAAAGTATGATGTTAGGGAAATTAGTGCTTAGATTGCCTCTCGAGAAGCGCTTATTTATAGTCTTAAGCTAAACTTTCCCTATTTTCGGTTCTAAAAGAAGGTTCATGGAGCAGAAGCTCCTCTCTTATATCTCCAAAATCTACACCATTATAAATTTTGAGTCGGTGACCATTTACCTTGAATGTACCCTTAGTGGGGTGAGTTACCTCGATTATGCCATATGGAAAATTTATTTTGATCATGAATGGGTCTGACCATCTTGATTTCAGCTTCCTAGGAAATAATTTGAGCCTTGAGTTGTACAGTAGGACCAAGTTCCCCACTTCGAATTGTTTTGACTTCTTTAGACAAGAATCGTGGCGTCGTTTTGTTGCCTCTTTGTATAGTTTCGAGTTCTCGTAGGCCTCAGCTCTCCATTTATCTAGCTCATTCATCTGCATCATTCTTTTCTTTCCTGCAGTTCTAAGATCAAAATTTAAATACTTTATGGCCCAAAAAGCTTTATGTTCTAACTCAAATGGTAGATGACAGCTTTTCCCGTATATAATTTTGTATGGGGATGTCCCTAGAGGTGATTTAAAAGCTGTTCTATAGGCCCATAGGGCATCATCTGCTCTTAATGCCCAACCTTTTCTATTCGATTCAACCATTTTTTCTAGGATGCGCTTAAGTTCTCAGTTTGCTACTTCAACTTGCCCACTAGTTTGAGGGTGATATGGGGTAGTTGTCTTATGGTGTATTTCATATTTCTTTAGAACTTTTTCAAATTAAGTATTATAGAAATGAGTACCCCTATCACTAATGATAGCTCTAGGTGTCCTAAATTGAGAAAATAGTTTCTTAAGAAATTTAACTACTACCCTAGCATCATTGGTAGGTAAAGCTTCCGCTTCTACCCATTTTGACATGTAATCAACTGCCACTAGGATGTGTTTATTTCCAAATGAACTAGGGAATGGTCCCATAAAATCAATACCCCATGCATCAAATAATTCACATGATAACATATATGTTTGAGGCATTTCATCACGTTTAGAAATATTACCTGTTCTTTGGCATTTATCACACGAGGTAACATACCTGTTGGCATCTTTAAATATAGTGGGCCAATAAAAACCTGATTCGAGTACTTTGTGTGCTGTCTTAATGCCACTGTAGTGTCCTCCTGAGGGTTCTGAATGGCAATGTTCCAGGATTTTGCTTGCTTCTGTCTTTGTAATGCATCTTCGAATTACCTGATTTGCACATATGCGGGAAAGAAAAGGATCTCCCCAAAAATAGTTTTTCACATCAGCAAAGAATTGCTTATTTTGGTGATGTGTTAGTCTTTTTGGCAAGATGTTAGCTGCTAAATAATTCGCAATATTTGCAAACCATGGTACCTCAGAATGTGTTATAGAAAAGAGTTGTTCTTAGGAAATGAATCGTTTATCTTATTTTTATCGAGCTTTCTGATATGTGGATTCTCAAATCTGGAGAGGTGATCTACCGCAAGATTCTCAGCTCCCTTCTTATCTTGTATTTCCAAGTCAAATTCCTGTAAGAGTAAAATCCATCGTATGAGTCAAGGTTTTGCATCAGGATTGTTTAAGAGATTACGAAGAGCTGAATGGTCAGTGTAAATGAAAACTTTAGACAATATCAGATACTGCCTAAATTTGTCAAAAGCAAAAACTACAGCTAGCAATTCTTTTTCTGTGGTGGTGTAGTTTTCTTGTGCGGGTGTTAATGTTCTACTAGCGTAGTAAATTGGCTGAAAATGCTTGTCTCTTCGTTGTCCCAAAACTGCACCTACTGTAAAATCACTTGCATCACATATTAGTTCAAAAGGTAAGTTCCAATCAGGTGCAATTATAATCGGGGCATTTATTAATTTATCCTTAAGAACATTAAATGCATCTAAACATTCCTTATTGAAATTGAAAGGAATATCTTTTTCTAGTAATTTTGTCAAAGGCTTAGCTATTTTAGAAAAATCTTTAATAAATCTTCTATAGAACCCTGCATGTCCTAAAAAGCTTCTAATAGCATTAACTGAACTAGGGGGAGGTAATTTTTCTATGGTTTCAACCTTTTCTTTATCTACCTCAATCCCTTTACTAGAAATCTTATGTCCTAATACAATCCCTTCTCTAACCATAAAGTGACATTTTTCCCATTTTAAAACAAGGTTTGTTTCCTCACATTTCATTAGAACTTGTTTTAAATTTTTAAGGCAAAGATGGAAAGAATTACCAAATACCGAGAAATCGTCCATAAATACCTCCATGATGTCTTCCACGAGTTCGTCAAAGATTGCCAACATGCAACGCTGAAAAGTAGCAGGAGCATTACATAATCCAAAAGGCATTCTACGATAAGCAAATGTACCGTATGGGCATGTAAATGTTGTTTTCTCTTGATCTTCAGGAGCTATGGGGATTTGGAAATAGCCGGAGAGTCCGTCCAAGAAGTAGTAGTACATATGCCCGGATAGTCTTTCTAACATTTGATCTATGAAGGGTAGAGGAAGTGATCTTTTTCGGTGGCATCGTTGAGCTTTCTATAGTCTATCTGAGACTCTCCAACCTGTAACTATTCTTGTGAGGATTAATTCATTCTTTTCATTGGGCACCACTGTCATACCTCCTTTCTTTGGAACTACCTGCACAGGACTTACCCAAGTGCTGCCAAAAATAGGATAAATTATTCCTGCATCTAGAAGTTTAATTACCTCGGCTTTGACCACTTCTTTCATGTTAGGGTTTAGCCGTATTTGGGGCTGCACACATGGCTTGTATTCTTCTTCCATTAAAATTTTGTGGGTGCAGAACGAGGGGCTTATACCCTTGATGTCAGAGATTTTCCAAGCTATAGCTTTTTTACGTTCTCTTAGTACCTTTATCAATTCCTCTTTTTCCTTGGGTTCTAGTTCTGAAGAAATAATTATCGGTAGCATAGAATTGTCCCCGAGGAATGCATATTCTAAATGTTTTGGCAACTGTTTCAATTCCAGACTAGGTGGCACATCAATGGAGGATTTTTGTTTTATTTCGTCATTGTTTTCAATGCTTTCTTCTTTCATTTGTCTGAATGATGATGTATTCAAATTCATCTCATCGCCTTCATCTTCTTCCCCCTCTTCTTGAGTCAGGCACAGTTCCATCGTGTCGTCATGTATGATTTCTTGTAATAAATTTTGAATGATATGATCAGTAGTATCAACAAAATAACAGGAATCATCTTGCTTTTTAGAATATCGCATGGCATCATAAATTTGAAAAATAATTTCTTCATCGCCTATCATTAATGCAAGTTTACCGTCACCTACATTAATAACAGCCCTAGCAGTGGCTAAAAAAGGACGCCCTAGAATTAAGGGAACATTAATGTCTTCATCCATGTCTAACACAACAAAATCAACAGGGAAAATAAATTTATCAATTTTCACCAAGACATCTTCGATAACTCATCTAGGATATTTAATGGATCTATCGACTAACTGAATACTCATCCTAGTGGGTTTTGGTTCCCCAAGATCTAATTGTTTAAACATTTTGTAAGGAATTAAATTAATACTGGCACCTAGATCAGCTAATGCTTTCTTAATATTTAAGCTACCAATCAAATAAGGAATAGTAAAACTTCCTGGGTCTTTTAATTTGGTTGGTAACTTGTTTTGGAGGATGGCTAAGCATTATTCATTAAGTTCCACCGTCGATACTTCTTCAAGCTTCCTTTTATTCGTTAGGAGTTCCTTTAAGAATTTTGCATACTTCGACATCTGTGAAATAGCTTCAACAAAAGTTAAGTTAATCTGTGTTGTTTAAAAAGTTCAAGGAACTTACCGTATTGGACATCTAATCGTTCCTTCTTTAACTTTGCTGGATATGGGATTGGTGGTTTACTTTCTTTGTGTACTAGATTTACATCCTCGACTCTCTCATCTCTTGCATTGTTATCTTCGAGTGGCCTTTGTTTCTTTGGTTCAACTAATTCTTTTCTACTTCTTAGTGTAACTGCTTTTACCTAATCTGTTTCTTTAAAAAAAGTCTCTACCCGTATTTCACAGATCATCTAAGTAAGTAGTCCAATTGACTTAGTGAGCTCCCGAATGACTCAGTAAGCTTTTCAACTGAAGCTTGTTAAGTTCTCTCGAAATGGTTTTCTATCTTGGAAATGGTTTTCTATATGGACGCCATGAATTTTGTCAAGGGCTATTTTATCTCTTCAAGGTTTGGCTTTTCTCTTAGTGAAGGTCTTTGGGGTTTATAATTAATTTAAGTGATATGGATGATTTTGGAAATTTTGAGGCCCCATTTGGCTCCCATTTTTTTGAAACCTTGGTAGCCGAAAGTTCTCTCCTCTCCTACTTCCCTCTTCTTTTGTTCATTTTGTGTGTCGAAACTCCACTCCCCAAACCCTTTTCTTTGTTTCTTTTCATTCAAACCGAAAGTATCCATCATTCTATTTTCTTTTTCCAAAGTCACTTTATTTGAAACCTTGGTGTGAAGCCAAAGCTTTTTCCTCCATTTCTATTTCTTCTCAAATCGAGCATAGGGCGTGTTAAACACTTAGGTCGAACCTCCTTTCCACCTTGATTAAAGGGTGGTAGCGAATCTATTTCTCTGTTAGATTCTTGTTACAATCGGTCTTGTAAAGGGTAAGTGCTAGTCGAATGGCCATTTCTCCTTTTCTTATGCTTTGTCAATCCTTGGTATTTGAGAGCCGATTTGACATCTGTTAAAAAGGAGTAACATTCAATTTTGGCAACTTTTTCCATATAGGGCCTTTGGATTTTGATGGTAGATTGGAGAAACCAAGTGGTAAGTAGTGGTAAGGGATTATCTTGATAGTCTATTCTTTTAGAATGCTATAAGCCAAAGTTTCGGAGGATTAACCACTTTCTTTCTAGGGTGAAGCCGATTCTTTGAAAGAACCATTGTTGGGTTGATTTGGTAGGAAACCAAATCCGGTTTAAAGGTAAGGGTAAACCGATATACCCTTTGATTTATTTGGTTATGGTAGAATGGTTTAAGGAACTAACCCATAGTTGGCCGATTGTTTTAGGAGCAAGAGGAGTGAGGGCTTTAGATCGGCTCTTAGGAGTTAATCTTCGCTATATCAGGTGTGTAAACCAACACACTATCTTAACTAAAATAATGTGATAACCGGTTTGTGTAAATGAAACAAGGTGATTGATTATTTCGATACCCATTGAGGTATGGATACGGATTCGGAGTAAGTCCGTTTCATTATGAGTTATGTGATGATGATGATATCATGATTTTTGATACTTTGAGATGCCATATTAAGCATGTGAGCATGATAGCATGATTGCACGATTTTGCATCTAGTATGATATGTGATTGGGTGATATGAGAGGAGGGGAGTATGATATCCGTGTCTTTGGGACACTTTGTCTTTGGGACACCGGAGGTTTGGCACCTCCGGTGGTTTGGTACCACAATGATATTTTGTGACTTTGGGTCACGGAGGTTTAGCACCTCGGCGTCTTGTCGAGTGGCTTAGTACCACGATGGGTTGGCCCCACGATTGACTATCTGGGATTGACGCTTGATGATTTGGTATCACACGATGGGTTGGCCCCATCATCGGATTTGTGACTACGGCCACCGGTGATTTGGTATCACATTGTGTCTTTGGGACACGGAGGTTTAGCACCTCATTGCGACTCGTCCCCGTGGTTTGACACCACCGTGGGTTGGCCCCACTTATGAGATCTGGGATGCGTCGCTAGTGATTTGGTATCACACGATGGGTTGGCCCCATCATTGGATTATTTGTGACTTGGTCACGGTGGTTTTGGTACCACAAGATGGATATCGTGACTTTGGGTCACGGTGGTTTAGCACCACCGGTGGTTTGGTACCACGGGGTAGAAAAGGCGATATGGTTGGCTAGGATCAGGTGCATCGCTTGCATTATTCTGTTATGATATGTGTGTTGGCATGTTATACCGGGAGAGGGAATTATACACTGAGTCTTGCGACTCACTCTCTCTCCTTTGACTTTTTCAGGTGACGCTTAGACGCGGACATGGAGCCGGGATGGGCTCGAGGTGCTCATGCCATGCTAATAAAGGATTTGCTCAGACTTTATAAAATTTGGTACATTAGTTATTTATTTCTATGTGGTTTTATTTTGGGGTTGTAAAGGCCTTTTAAAAATTATGGTTTGCTTATTTATGCTTAAAGTAAATGTTTAGTATGCCTTAACTAATTAACTCGGTTAAAATGTGCTAAAATTTGGAAAGATAACGATTTCAAAACTACAAAAGCGACATTTTAAACTATACCATCGGGTATCACACTAAGATTTGGAAGGTTGTTGTCTTTGATTACCTTGATTTCTTTAGCCTCCCCATGAAAAATTTGGGTGGTTCCTCCAACTTGGATTGTAGTTATTACTATAAGGATTATTATTGGATCTGAAATTTTTACCTATATAGTTCATCTGCTCGCTCTCTGCGTCGGTTGGTAGGGTGGGTATCAGATTGCCATAGTTCCACTTGCGCTGTAATCGCATGATTTGGATGTACCTACGAAGAACACAAACTATCAAGCTTTTTATTCATCATCTCTACCTGTGTTGATAGCATGGTCATTGCATCGAGGTTGTAAACTCCGGCTAATTTTTTCGGTTTGGTCCTTGTAACTTGCCACTAATATTTATTCAGTGACATCTCTTCAATGAACTTGTAGGCTGCTTCAGGAGTTTTGTTGTTCAGGGTTCCACTGGCGGCTGAATCAATTAGTTGCCTCGTTGAGGGGTTTACGCCATTATAGAATGTTTGGACTTGTAGCCACAAAGGTAGGCCATGGTGTGGACACCTTCTCAAGAGATCCTTTATCTCTCCCATGCATCGTATAAGGTTTCTAAATACATCTGCACAAATGAAGAGATATCGTTCCGTAATTTGGCTGTTTTGGCCGGTGGGAAATATTTTAATAAAAACTTTTCGGTCATTTGGTCCCATGTAGTGATTGACCTCGTCGTAACAAGTATAACCACTGCTTGGCTTTATTCCTTAATGAAAATGGAAATAATCAAGACTAATGGCATCATCGTAAACGCCATTTATTTTGAAAGTATCACGTAACTCTAAAAATTAGCTATATGAGTGTTTGGGTCTTCGTCCTGCAAACCATCAAATTGAACAAATTGTTGAATCATTTGTATTGTGTTAGGCTTTAATTCAAAATTATTACCAGCTATAGCAGGCCTAACAATACTCGATTCTGCTCCTATTAAATGCGATTTAGCATAATCAAACATAGTACGTGGAGCATTGTTTTTGCCCACATCATGTGGTTGTGGGTTATTCTCGTCCATCCCTTCAGTAGGATTGGATCTACCTTATTGGTCTTCCTCTGTATAATTTAGGGATCGCCTAATTTCTCTGTGATTCCTACGAGCGGTAGTGTCAATTTCACTATCGTATACTAGTGGTCCTGTCGGGTTCTTCTAGTCATAAACTAGGGGTACCTGTTAGGAAAAGAAAGAAATTTTTAGCAAAGTTTAAAAATAAAAATAAATAATAAAATAAATTGCGAAAAATAAAAATAATGGCCAAAGTAATAAAAATAGAGCTTTCTTAATATTTTAGTTCCCCGGCAACGGCGCCAAAAACTTGATCGTTGTTTTGTCGAGTTTTAAAATTTATAAAGAGAATGATCGAACCTGGAAACTAAATCTGACAACGATTAAAGGCAAGTGTACCTATCGAACAGTAGTATAGCTTAGGCAAGACCGGATTGTCGAACCCAAAAGGAACTAAAAGTACTAATACTAACTTTCTTTTTATTATTTAGCCTAAAATAAGTGAAGTTGCTTTAATCTAAATTAACGACTACTAAACTAAAGACGCAAAGACAAAAAGAATGAATTGGGAAATAGCTTGAAGAGAAACTCGATTGATCAAGACGATACCCTCAGGAAGAATCCACCTAGACTTCACTTGTTATTTAACACAGAACCACATGATTTATTCACTTAGTTTGATCCGTAAGACTCCCTAACATATATTAAACCCTCTCTCGAGGCGAATAACGTCTAACCCTAGGTTAATTAACAAAAATCTCTTTTTTGAATAATAACCCTCTAGAATAGTAGTAAATCGATCTGTGGACTCCCATATTAGGTTTCACCCTAATTCAGAAAAATCTCGTCACCCTATCTCTAGGCGTGCGATCAACTCCGCTTAATTATGATAGATCTACTCTTAAACAGGGTCTATTCCTCCTCCACCTAAGCACATCAGATTTGGATTAAGCACGCATAATTAAGAACAAACTAAGTGTTTATCATATAATTTAGAAAACAAGAACAAGATTCATCTAGGTTTCATCCCCTTTAGGTATCTGAAGGGTTTAGTTCATAAACTTAGGGTGTTTATATAGACTTTTAGAATGCTTTACTTGGCCTCTAAGTGTCCTAATTAAAGTATACTTCCTACTGGGTGTTTGAATAGGCTTTGGAATGTGTTTCGTTGCCTCAAAGTATCCAAATTCGAGTGAAATTCCTCTTTTCCATGACAGGGGCACGCCCATGTAAATTGACTTCAAGCCGTGTTTTGATTCTGCTGATTGAGGCATAGCCGTGTGAATCATGGTTCAGGCCGTGTGAAGTAAATTGTTGAGGCACGGTCGTGTGGCTTGAAGTCCAGGCCATTTCGATTTCCTCTTTGGCCCAAATTAGCCCGTTTTAAGCCCGTTTCTTGTCCTTTTCATCCTCAGATACTTTCCTGAGTATAAACATGAAAAGAAAGTATTAAAAGCACCTTTTACATAAATCAAGGGCTAAACCATCCAAAAGCATACTAAATGTGGGCCTAAAATATGTTACTTTTACGGTTTATCAAAGTACATTGAGGGCAATGTACATCTTAAGTGTTGGGGGTAAAAGTGCCTAACTTTTTGCATTATTCTCAAATTCCTGAATTATATCTAGTTCTTAAGTAATTTCCTCATATTACTAATTAGGATGAAATTTCTGATGATTTATGACTCTTATTGATATGTTTTAGAGTAAGTCATAGTTAATTGTGCATTGATGATTTAAACTTTAAGATACTAGAGAATCAAGCATGATAAGTCTATTTTTCAAGAAAAAAAAAATTTCTAGGTTGTTGAACTGAATCTGATTATTACCTTGAAGTTTGAAATTTACAGGGATTGAAGTCAAGTACCCATAATTTTTGTGAGATTTGAGCCTTATAGAGCATATATTCTTTTTCATGCTCACTTTATTGATTATGAGTGTGTCAACACTGAATTGTTATTCTAGAACTTGCCTCGATTATACATGTCAAGACCACATTTTTTATTTGATATTCTAAGATGATAAAGACACCAACTATAACATCCTGAATTAGGGGTTGTTTGTAATTTAATTATTTTTCCCATGTGTGTGCTTGAAGAAATATGTATGCTTGACTGCTTGACATATTCTAGGGTCTAGTCATAACCGGGCTAGTCTGACTTAGGGCTGAAATTTATTTTTAGTGCTTAAGAGGAAGGAGCTAGGTGAGACAGGGGTTAAGAGAAATTTCGGGAGAAGCATGACACAAGGAGCTGGTTGGTAGAAGTGGCGTTGGGCACCACTTAAGGGCTGGAAGTGGCCTTTGGGCAGTCTTGGGTTCGAGTTCTTTGGAGTGGCGCTTGGAGTTTTACTTTTTGCGTTATGTTTAAGGTGATGGGCTAGGAAGGCCTTAAAAATAAAATGGTGGGGATTATGGACATGAAAGTCGAATTGGTAAAGTGGCTTGGGGCCGTCACTTGGGGCCTGGGTGAATGCCGCCCAAGCAAGGGGAAGGAGGACTCAAGTTCGAGTCACGATGATAGCATAAGGGTTTTTCTTTTATTTTTTACAAGTTGGCGCCATGAAGAAGGAAGAGTTGGACGGCAATTGGGACTTTGGAAAGGATGGGATAAGCCTTTCTTTGTTGATAATTTCGGCTAAGAAGGGATAGATATTGTTTTTAATTTAATTGAAAGGGGTGATAATTAAAAGATGAGAATTATCACATTAGGAAGCAATGGCCAAATGAAAAAGGAGTCCTAAGGAGAATTTTCAGCTAGCACTCTTCTTTTTCCCTTATTGTTCAAACCGAAACCCCATTCTCCTCCTTTGATACTTCTTGTTTTTCTTTTCTTTGAAGCATACAATAAGCATTGTGCCAAAAACCTTCCATCCATCTTTGCCGAAACACTCTAAGTCTCTTCTTTCATCTCCTTTCTTTCTTTCAAGCCCAACTCCATACCCTTTTTCTTTTGAGCCGAATATCCCTTACCATAAAGAGCATAAGCCGAATCCCCCTAAGGAAGGTGCTGTCTATTCCAAAGGTTGGTAAGTGTCTCACTCTAGCATTCGGTTTCTTTTCTCTTCCTTTTAGTGTGCCGAAAGTTTGGGAATAAGCCTTGGTATGGGTGACCGAACATGTATAAGTGTCTTAATAATGTACGTTTTGTGTGTAGTTAACGTTAAGGTGCTTTGAAAGAGCCTATCGGGACTTGATTCTTCAAGGTAAGGCATATATACTATTCGGCCAAGGGCCTTGATTATGGATAAGTGTGTCGATTCTAACAAATGTTACGTAGGGATCTCGACAAGTCAAGTGACAATTTCGGGATTTCGGTAAGTTTGGTAAGTGATTAGTCATATTCGACCAAAGGCCATTTTTGGTATCTATGTATAACCAATTGTGTGCCATGGATCTAAGGGCTAATTGGCCAAGGCAAACAAAGGCTTCCGGGATTTCGATTTGCTTTGGTAAGTGATAATAAGATTCGGCCTAGGGCCATATTTTGGTTATGGGCGCGATTAATCCTTCGGGATTATTAGTATAGCCGAATGGCTATTAGATCTAAAAGTTTATGTGTTGGCCGATTGTAGGGAGAAACAACCTCTCAGGGTTTCGCTAGTATAGTTCGGGATTTGCTAGTCTCACAAGTTAACAGGTGTGTAAAACTCGTACACACTTTATTAGTTAGCATTGCTATTATGTTACATTTTAATCATTGTGGTAGTGATTTGCTTGTGGACATGAGCATGGATTCCGGGTAAGTCACTTGTGATTTAAAATCTGTTATGGATGACATGATGGGTAATATGCTATGCCATGACTTATATGCATGATTTACGATAATATGTTAAGCATGATATGAGCATGTTGGTAATGGGATTGATGAGAGGAGGGGGATTATTATCTATGGACTGTCACTAGTGGTTTTGACCACAAGATGGGTTGGCCCCATCAGTTTAATTGTGACTTCGGTCACCAAATGGTTTTGACCACACCGTTGATATAAATTGTGACTAAGTCCGGTGGTTTGGTACCACCGATGGTTTTGACCACATATTGATAATTGTGGCTTATGGTCATCGATGGTTTTGACCACACGATGGGTTGGCCCCATCACTTGATTTGTGACTCCGGTCACCAGTGGTTTTGACCACCAGTGGTTTTGACCACACGGGGTAGTTAAAGGAGTATGGATGGTTAGTTTGGGTTGCATGTATGCATGTTTTACTACTATTTTGTGTATGAGTTGCACATCCGGGTTGGGGATTTATACACTGAGTCTTGGTGACTCACCACTTCCCATAACATTTTGCAGATGAGTAGATCGGAGATGGAGCCGAGAGGACTCGAGGCGCCATGCTTGTTCCTAGGATTTGGGATTTTATTTAGTATGCTTTAAGTTTATTTATTTCTAAATTTTTGGTTTGGTTTGTAATAAGGCCGCTAATAATTATTTTGGATGTTTACGTAGTTGTTTTTACTTTACTTATACTATATTACAAATGAAACTATAAATTGTTAAGTGAATCGGTTATAAGTAACATTTTCAAATTAAGTAACTTCTACGAGTTTTCAAAGATGTTACCATCGGGTAACAAAATTCACCAAGTCAACTATAACTCTGATGTTTCTAAAAATTTAAATGATCAAGTGTTTTCAAAGGAAAAAGGTTTCAACTCATTTTTTTTCAAGATCAACCCTATTCAAATTTTCACCTATTTATCGAAATCTTTCAAAGCATTTTTTTTCGTGACATACCAGATCCGGTCAAGTCTCATGGGCGAGTTTGGGGTGTTACATTTTTTGTATCAGAGCCCAGTTCAAAACTCGGCTGTGGGGGGCCCAGGGCCCAAAATGTTTTTGGTAGGCCTCTGTGAAATATTATGAAATGGTTTTTAGTCTGAACAGCATGGCATCGAGTCTCCGGCACCTATCCGCCCAGGTAAGTATCTCTGACTATTCTGTGAATACTTGATAAGGGTAAACGGGTAACTTGGGAACGTAGAATAGAATGATAGGTACTTGAAATAGAATGATAGGTACTTGAACTCTAGGACTAGTCTACCCCAACTACTACATAAGACTTAATTGCTTAATTAAACAAACCTATGTCTAAGTCGCCAAGTTAGGGTGTGGTAACCATGGTGCACATGTCTAGGATTGGTATTCGGTGGGAGCTTGGTATTTAAGCAGTCCGTGTGACTCACCTCCTCTCCACTCGAATCCTACTTGGTGCGTAGCTTCGGTTCACCCTAACCAAGAGGACTTATTCATGGGCTAAACCCTAACTAAAACCCAAAAGGAGCTAGCCGTATTTTCATAAAAACCCTAGTTTTAAAACTCTTAAAATTTCTTTTTAATGTGTGAGAACTATTGTTTTACAACATTTTTCTGAAAAAAATTTCTTATTTGTAGAATTACTAAAATACCCCTAGTGGTAAAAGTTACAAAAAAAATGCCCTTGGTTTATTAAATGTTCAACTATCCAACAGTTTTTCCAAAATTTCCTCATTTTGTAAAAGTGTTTAAAAACCCTATTTTTGCAAACGTCCAAAGCACCTTGATTTTGGAAAATTACAAAATTGCCCCTAACCTACAAAATTACCAAAATGACCCTGATTTTCAAAATTTTTGCAACACCATCAACTTGGAAAACAAATTCTCAGAAAGAACCCTCAAAGTTTTGTAATATTTGGAAATACCCCAGAATTATCAAACTTTACAAATTTACCCTGGTTTATTACCAAAATACCCTCGAGCTTCAAAATCACCGAAATACCCCCGGATTTTAAAATTTTTCAAAATACCCCAGAATTTAGAAGTTCCAAAATACTTTTTGACAAAACCATCTGAGAACTTTTACTTTTGGAAAAAATTACAAAAATACCCCTGTAGGTTAAAATTACGAAAATACCCCCGAGTAGTAAAATGACAAAAATGCCCCTACACGTTAGACATGGTCGGTGAATGTTGTTTGTGTGATGGATGCACTTAGAACTAGGAGATAAGCCTGAAACTGGAATTTATAGGTAGATTTGACTTCGAAAGAATCACTTTGAAAAAAACTATTCTTCATAAAATTGCTCGTGGGTAAAGAGTGAATAGTATTAATAATGCATAAAATTCTTAATCAGATAAACGTGAACGAGAAGGATGAGTACAAGAGGTCATGGACGTCCGCCGCGTGGCCGTGGTAGTGGTAGGATGGCCTTGTTGGAGCCAGTAGGGTCGGGTCATGGGTCTGAAAATGTGATGCCGGATCTCGCCGGCCAGAGAAACCGAAGTTTCAAGATCGCACCGCATGGTAACGATGTAGTATCCCAAGTCGTGTACTACGAGTGTTGGAATGAGTTGTCGAGGTAGGCGCAGTGCAAGAGCCCGTAAATCTATGGTTGAATGACTCAAGCCAACGGAGCGTAAGTGTTTAGAGGAGTTTCAGAGTGGCACCCAAGACGCTGGAGTAATCGTTGGAATCTGGAGAGGATCATGGATGACCGGATTTTACAAATGAGGAAAAGTCAAGGGTATAATCTCTCTACTTGGGATGAGTCATACCGGTGGTGGCTCACCGTAAGGATGGAGCAACAACGGAGGATCTCACATGGGAATTCTTTAAGGTCGCCTACCAAAAGAAATACATAGGAACTAGCTACGTGGATGCACAATGGAAGGCTTTCCGAACTCGTTCAAGGTAATAAGATAGTGGCGCAGTATGAGGCCGAATTTCTCTGTTGAGCGGGTATGCTCATGGTATTGTGGGTACCGAGCATGAGCGCCGTGTCGATTGAGGATGGGGTGAGAGATGAGCCGAGGATGATGATAGCTCCACAACAGAACGGAGTTCGCCGCCCTAGTGGAGTAGTCTAAGGTTCTTCAAGGGTAAGACAATCGGTTAAGCGTAATCGGGATAAGAGTTGGAATAAGAGGAGCTCTAGATCTTCGAGGTTTTCTGGTAATCAGCAAAAGAAGATGAGGTATGGTGGGTCAAATCAAGCTGCTAGGTCTGCTGCTGTTGCTAATCCTCAATGGCGGCAACGGTGTGCTCGTTGTGGAAAGTCTCACACGGGGGAGTGTTGGAATGGTAATCGGGATGCTTCGAATGTGGATCCATGGAACATCGAGTTAGGGATTGTCCGAAAAAGGCAGCCAGGCTAAGGTCAGAGGGTCAGGATCGTGCACCGAATAGGAGGGATAACCAATAGCCACCGAGAGGTCGTGGTGCAGAAAGATGAGGTAATGGTGCCGCAGAGGTCGTGGGGCACCGAGGGGAGGTACCGGTGGTACTGAGGCTAGGCAACCTGGTTTGGTCTATGCCGACCGGTATGTTTTTGATCTTTGGAGTACCCTATAGCACCTTAATTGATATTGGCTCAACCCACTCATACATTGCTAGTAGCGAGTGAAAACTCTGACTTAGACTCGAGCTTACTTCTAGGAAGATGATTGTGTTAAGCCCTCAGGTCACTCAGAAGTAAGTAAACTCTATAGGAATATACCCTAGAACTTCAAGGGTCGTGTTCTTGGTCGACTTAATGGAACTACCATTTCAGAGTTCGATCTAATCCTGGATAGATTGGGTAGTAAAGTATCGCTAGCCTCGGATTTGCATGACTAAGTGTATGGTATTAAAGACCATGGAAGGAGAAGAGGTGGTGATGATTGGTAAAAGGAGAGATTACCTATCTAACTGGTTTCGCATTGAAGGCGAAAAAGATGGTTAGAAAAGGTTGTGAAGCATATGTAGCGCATGTCTGTGCTTTGGAAGCTAAGGGTGCAGCTGTGAGAGATGTCCGGACTGTAAGGGATTATGTTGATGTGTTTCCAGAGGAACTCCCGAGTTTACCTCCGGACCGTGAGGTTGAATTTGGTATAGATTTGTTGTTCAAATCGCGCAAGATCTATAGCTCGTGATCGGATGGCGCCAAAGAATTGGTAGAATTAAAGGCTCGATTCGTGAATTGTTGGATGAGGGTTCATCCGACCAAGTGTATCGCCTTGGGAGCTCCAAAGGCTTTTTGTCAAGAAGAAGGATGGGACAATGAGGATGTGCATAGACTATCGACGGTGAACAAGTCGACAATAAAGAATGTATCCTTTGCCTGTGATTGATGATTTGTTCGATCAACTCAAGGGTGCATCGGTGTTCTCTAAGATTGACCTTAGGTCGTGGTACCATCACTTAAGGTGAAGGAGGTCGGTATCCGTAAGATGGCATTCCAGAATCGGTATGGGCACTACGAGTTTCTGGTAATGCCTTTTGGTTTGACGAATGCACCAGCCGCGTTTATGGACATGATGAACTGGGTTTTCCAACCCTATCTGGATCGGTTTGTCGTGGTGTTCATAGACGACATTTTGGTGTACTCAAAGTCAGAAGAGGAGCATGACGCACATCTCCATATGGTTCTACAAATTCTAAGGGAGAAACAGTTGTACGCCAAATTTAGTAAATGTGAGTTTTGGCTTAAGGAGGTGACTTTTCTCGGCCATATAGTTTCAGCTGAGGGAATCACGGTGGATCCCTGTAAGATTGAGGCAGTATTGGAGTGGAAACCACCAAGGTCAGTTACGAAAATTCAAAGTTTTCTGGGGTTGGCAGGATATTCTAGGAGATTTGTGGAAAATTTCTCCTTAATCGCAGCTACCGCTGACTAAGTTATCGAGAAAGGAGTTCCGTCTGTGTGGTCTCGAGAAGCGAAGAGAGTTTCGACAAGTCAAGAAGATTTTGATGTAACCACCGCCTTGATTCACGAGGAGGAAAGGAATTCACTGTGTATTGTGATGCATCCCATACTGGTTTAGGATGTGTACTGATGCAAGACGGGAAGGTGCTGAGGTTTGGCCGGAAGGGCAAGCTAAGCCCTAGATCCATCGGACCGTACACAATGTTGAAACGTATGGGACCGGTAGCTTACCAGCTTGAGTTGCCGGCAGAATTGAGCCAGATCTATGACGTCTTCCATGTCTCGATACTGAGGCACTATTGATCGGATCCATCACACGTAGTGCCGATTGCAAAAATTGAAGTGAACTCGGAGTTGTCTTTCGAGGAGGAGCCGATACAAATTTTGGATCGAGATGTCAAGGTTTTGAGGAGGAAGTCAGTACCTTTGGTAAAAGTGCTATGGCGAAACCATGGTACGGAGGAGGCCACGTGGGAACCCGAGGATGTGATGCGGCAACAATACCCCCAACTCTTCTGATCCAGGTAATTTTGAGGCTAAAATTCTTTTTAAGGGGGTAGAACTGTAACATCCTAAATTAAGGGTTGTTTGCAATTTAATTATTTTTCCCATGTGTGTGCTTGAAGAAATATGTATGCTTGATTGCTTGACATATTCTAGGATCTAGTCATAACCCCGGGCTAGTCTGATTTAGGGCTGAAATTTATTTTTAGTGCTTAAGAGGAGGGAGCTAGGTGAGACAGGGGTTAAGAGAAATTTCGGGAGAAGCATGACACAAGGAGCTGGTTGGTAGAAGTGGCGCTGGGCACCACTTAAGAAATTTGGAAGTGACGCCTGGCGCAGTCTTGGGTTCGAATTGCTAGAGTGGCGCTTGAGTTTTACTTTTTGCTATGTTTAAGGTGATGGGCTAGGAAGGCCTTAAAAATAAAATGGTGGGGATTATGGACATGAAAGTCGAATTGGTAAAGTGGCTTGGGGCCGTCACTTGGGGCCCGGGTGAATGCCGCCTAAGCAAGGGAAGGAGGACTCAAGTTCGAGTCACGATGATAGCATAAGGGTTTTTCTTTTATTTTTACAAGTTGGCGCCATGAAGAAGGAAGAGTTGACTAAGAATTGGGACTTTAGAAAGGATGGGATAAGTTTTCTTTGTTGATAATTTCGGCTAAGAAGGGATAGATATTGTTTTTAATTTAATTGAAAGGGGTGATAATTAAAAGATGAGAATTATCACATTAGGAAGCAATGGCCGAATGAAAAGGGAGTCCTAGGGAGAATTTTCGGCTAGCACTCTTCTTTTTCCCTTATTGTTCAAACCGAAACCCCATTCTCCTCCTTTGATACTTCTTGTTTCTTTTTCTTTGAAGCATACAATAAGCATTGTGCCAAAAACCTTCCATCCATCTTTGCCGAAACACTCGTCTCTCCTTTCATCTCCTTTCTTTCTTTCAAGCCCAACTCCATACCCTTTTTTCTTTTGAGCCGAATATCCCTTACCATAAAGAGCATAAGTCGAATCCCCCTAAGGAAGGCGCTGTCTATTCCAAAGGTTGGTAAGTGTCTCACTCTAGCATTCGATTTCTTTTCTCTTCCTTTTAGTGTGCCGAAAGTTTGGGAATAAGCCTTGGTATGGGTGACCGAACATGTATAAGTGTCTTAATAATGTACATTTTGTGTGTAGTTAACGTTAAGGTGCTTTGAAGGAGCCTATCGGGACTTGATTCTTCAAGGTAAGGCATATATACTATTCGGCCAAGGGCTTTGATTATGGATAAGTGTGCAAGCCGATTCTAACAAATGTTTTGGTAGGGATCTCGACAAGTCAAGTGACAATTTCGAGATTTCGGTAAGTTTGGTAAGTGATTAGTCATATTCGGCCAAAGGCCATTTTTGGTATCTATGTATAACCGATTGTGTGCCATGGATCTAGGGGCTAATCGGCCAAGGCAAACAAAGGCTTTCGGGATTTCAATTTGCTTTGGTAAGTGATAATAAGATTCGGCCTAGGGCCATATTTTGGTTATGGGTGCGATTAATCCTTCAGGATTATTAATATAGCCGAATGGCTATTAGATCTAAAAGTTTATGTGTTGGTCGATTGTAAGGAGAAACAACCTCTCGGGGTTTCGCTAGTATAGTTCGGGCTTTGCTAGTCTCACGAGTTAACAGGTGTGTAAAACTCGTACACACTTTATTAGTTAGCATTGCTATTATGTTACATTTTAATCATTGTGGTAGTGATTTGCTTGTGGACATAAGCATGGATTCCGGGTAAGTCACTTGTGATTTAAAATCTATTATGGATGACATGATGGGTAATATGCTATGCCATGACTTATATGCATGATTTACTTATAATATTTTATGCATGATATGAGCATGTTAGTAATGGGATTGATGAGAGGAGGGGATTATTCTCTATGGATTGTCACCGTGGTTTTGACCACAAGATGGGTTGGCCCCATTAGTTTAATTGTGACTTCGGTCACCAGTGGTTTTGACCACACCGTTGATATAAATTGTGACTAAGTCCCAATGGTTTGGTACCACCAATGGTTTTGACCACATATTGATAATTGTGACTTATGGTCATCGATGGTTTTGACCACACTGTTGGGTTGGCCCCATCACTTGATTTGTGACTCGGTCACAATGGTTTTGACCACCGGTGGTTTTGACCACAGGGGTAGTTAAAGGAGTATGGATGGTTAGTTTGGGTTGCATGTATGCATGTTTTACTAATATTTTGTGTATGAGTTGCACATCCGGGTTGGGATTTATACATCGAGTCTTGGCGACTCACCCTTCCCATAACATTTTATACCGAGTAGATCATGAGATGTAGCCGAGAGGACTCGAGGCAGCCATGCTTGTTCCTTGGATTTGGGATTTTATTTAGTACAGCTTTAAGTTTATTTATTTCTAAATTTTTGGTTTGGTTTGTAATAAGGCCGCTAATAATTATTTTGGATGTTTACGTAGTTGTTTTTACTTTACTTATACTGTATTACAAATGAAACTATAAATTGTTAAGTGAATCGATTATAAGTAACATTTTCAAATTAAGTAACTTCTACGAGTTTTCAAAAATGTTACCATCGGGTAGCAAAATTCACCAAGTCAACTATAACTCTGATGTTTCTAAAAATTTAAATGATCAAGTGTTTTCAAAGGAAAAAGGTTTCAACTCATTTTTTTTCAAGATCAACCCTATTCAAATTTTCACCTGTTTATCAAAATCTTTCAAAGCGTTTTTTTCCGTGACATGCCAGATCCGGTCAAGTCTCATGGGCCAAGTTTGGGGTATTATATTTTTGGTATCGAGCAGGTTCAAAACTCGATCAGAGGGGCCCAGGCCCAAAATGTTTTAGTAGGCCTCTGTGAAATATTATGAAATGGTTTTAGTCCGAATAAAGATGGCATCGAGTCTCCAGCACCTATCCACCTGTAAGTATCTCTAACTATTCTGTGAATGCTTGATAAGGGTAAACGGGTAACTTGGGAACGTAGAATAGAATGATAGGTACTTGAACTCTAGGACTAGTCTACCCCAACTACTACATAAGACTTAATTGCTTAATTAAACAAACCTATGTCTAAGTCACGAAGTTAGGGTGTGGTAACCATGGTGCGCATGGATTGGTATTCGGTGGGAGCTTGGTATTTAAGCAATCGCGTGACTCACCTCCTCTCCACTCGAATCCTACACAGTGCGTAGCTTTGGTTCACCCTAACCAAGAGGATTTATTCATGGGCTAAACCACAACTAAAACCCAAAGGGAACTAGTCGTATTTTCATAAAAATCCTAGTTTTAAAACTCTTAAAATTTCTTTTTAATGTGTGAGAACTATTGTTTTACAACATTTTTCTGAAAAAAATTTCTTATTTGTAGAATTACTAAAATACCCCTAGTGGTAAAAGTTACAAAAAAAATGCCCTTGGTTTATTAAATGTTCAACTATCCAACAATTTTTCCAAAATTTCCTCATTTTGTAAAAGTGTTTAAAAACCCTATTTTTGCAAACGTCCAAAGCACCTTGATTTTGGAAAATTACAAAATTGCCCCTAACCTACAAAATTACCAAAATGACCCTGATTTTTAAAATTTTTGCAACACCATCAACTTGGAAAACAAATTCTCAGAAAGAACCCTAAAAGTTTTGTAACATTTGGAAATACCCCAGAATTATCAAACTTTACAAATTTACCCTGGTTTATTACCAAAATACCCTCGAGCTTCAAAATTACCGAAATACCCCCGCATTTCAAAATTTTTCAAAATACCCCGGGAATTTAAAAGTTCCAAAATACTTTTTGACAAAACCATCTGAGAACTTTTACTTTTGGAAAAAATTACAAAAATACCCCTATAGGTTAAAATTACGAAAATACCCCCGGGTAGTGAAATAACGAAAATGCCCCTACACGTTAGACATGATCGGTGAATGTTGTTTGTGTGATGGATGCACTTAGAACTAGGAGATAAGCCTAAAACTGGAATTTATAGGTAGATTTGACTTCAAAAGAATCACTTTGAAAAAAACTATTCTTCATAAAATTGCTCGTGGGTAAAGAGTGAACAGTATTAAGAATGCATAAAATTCTTAATCAGATAAACGTGAACGAGAAGGATGAGTACAAGAGGTTGTGGACGTCCGCCGCGTGGCCGTGGTAGGGGTAGGATGACCTTGTTGGAGCCAGTAGGGTCGGGTCATGGGTTTGAAATGTGATCTTGGGATCTGCCAGTAAACCGAAGTTTCAAGATCGACGGTGGTAACGATGTAGTATCCCAAGCTGTACTACGAGTGTTGGAACGAGTTATCGAGGCAGGCGCAAGTGCAGGAGCCCATAAATCTGGGGTTGAACGACTCCGGGCTAATGGAGCAGAAGTGTTTAGAGGAGTTTTAGGAGTGGCACCCAAGACGGTGGAGTCTTGGTTGAATCTGAGAGAGGATCATGGATGACCGGATTTTACTGGTGAGGAAAAGTCAAGGGTATAATCTCTCTACTTGGGATGAGTCATACCGGTGGTGGCTCACCGTAAGGGATGGAGCAACCATGGAGGATCTCACATGGGAATTCTTTAAGGTCGCCTACCAAAAGAAATACATAGGAACTAGCTACGTGGATGCACAATGAAGGCTTTCCTGAACACGGTTCGGGGTAATAAGATAGTGGCGAGTATGAGGTCAATTTCTCGGTTGAGCGGGTATGCTCTTGGTATTGTAGGTACCGAGCATGGCCGTGTCGATTCGAGGATGGGGTGAGAGATGAGCCGAGGATGATGATAGCTCCACAATGTAAACGGAGTTATTTGTCCTAGTGGAGTAGTCTAAAGTTGTCAAGGGTAAGACAGATGCTTAGGCGGAATCAGGATAAGAGTTGGAATAAGAGGAGCTCTAGATCTTCGAGGTTTTCTAGTAATCAGCAGAAGAGGACGAGGTATGGTGGGTCAGATCAAGCTGCTAGGTCTGCTGCTACTGCTAATCCTCAATGGCCGCCACAGTGTGCTTAGTATGGAAAGTCTCACACGGGGGAGTGTTGGAATTGTAATCGGGGATGCTTCGAATGTGGATCCATGGAATATCGAGTTTGGGATTGTCTGAAAAAGGCAGCCAGGCTAAGGTCAGAGGGTCAGGATCGTGCACCGAATAGGAGGGATAAGCAATAGCCACCGAGAGGTCGTGGTGCAGGAAGAGGAGGTAATGGTGTCGGTAGAGGTCATGGGGCACCGAGGGGAGGTACCGGTGGTACTGAGGCTAGGAAACCTGGTTTGGTCTATGCCGCGAGGCGTCAGGAGGAGGGCGACGCACCGGACATCATGATCGGTATGTTTTTGATCTTTGGAGTACCTTATAGCACCTTAATTGATATTGGCTCAACCCACTCATACATTGCTAGTAGCATAGTGAAAACTCTGCACTTAGACTCTGAGCTTACTTCTAGGAAGATGACTATGTTAAGCCCTCTAGGTCACTCTGTAGAAGTAAACTCTATAGGAATATACCCCTAGAACTTCAAGGGGTCGTGTTCTTGGCTGACTTAATGGAACTATCATTTTAGGAGTTCGATCTAATCCTCGGGATAGATTGGGTAGTAAAGTATCAGGCTAGCCTGGATTGCGCAGCTAAGTGCATGGTATTAAAGACCATGGAAGGAGAAAAGGTGGTGATGATTGGTAAAAGGAGAGATTACCTATCTAATCTGGTTTCTGCATTGAAGGCGGAAAAGATGGTTAGAAAAGGTTGTGAAGCATATGTAGTGCATGTCTGTGCTTTGGAAGCTAAGGGTGTAGCTGTGAGAGATGTCCGGACCGTAAGGGATTATGTTGATGTGTTTCCAGAGGAACTCCCGGGTTTACCTCTGGACCGTGAGGTTGAATTTGGTATAGATTTGTTACCTAGAACCGCGCCAGTATCTATAGCTCCGTATCAGATGGCACCGAAATAATTGGTAGAATTGAAGGCTCAGATTCAGGAATTGTGGATAGAGGGTTCATCCGACCAAGTGTATCGCCTTAGGAAACTCCAGTGCTTTTTGTCAAGAAGAAGGATGGGACAATGAGGATGTGCATAGACTATCGACAGCTGAACAAGCTGACAATAAAGAACAGGTATCCTTTGCCCAGGATTGATGATTTGTTCGATCAACTCAAGGGTGCATAGATGTTCTCTAAGATTGACCTTAGGTCAGGGTACCATCAGCTTAAGGTGAAAGAGGCTGATATCCAGAAGATGGCATTTCGTACTCGGTATGGGCACTACGAGTTTTTGGTAATGCCTTTTGGTTTGACGAATGCACCAGCCACGTTTATGGACATGATGAACCGGGTTTTCCAACCCTATCTTGGATCGGTTCGTCGTGGTGTTCATAGACGACATTTTGGTGTACTCGAAGTCAGAAGAGGAGCATGACGCACATCTCCATGTGGTTCTGCAAATTCTAAGGGAGAAACAGTTGTACGCCAAATTTAGTAAATGTGAGTTTTGTCTTAAGGAGGTGACTTTTCTCGGCCATGTAGTTTCAGCTGAGGGAATCACGGTGGATCCCCGTAAGATTGAGGCAGTATTAGAGTGGAAACCACCGAGGTCAGTTACGGAAATTTGAAGTTTTCTAGGGTTGGCAGAATATTACCGAGATTTGTGGAAAATTTCTCCTTAATCGCAGCGCCATTGACTAAGTTACTGAGAAAAGGAGTTCTGTTTGTGTGGTCTGAGAAGCAGCAAGAGAGTTTCGACAAGCTGAAGAAGATTTTGACAGAAGCACTAGTCTTGATTCAGCCTGAGGCAAGAAAGGAATTCACTGTGTATTGTGATACATCCCATACTAGTTTAGGGTGTGTGCTGATGCAAGACGGGAAGGTGCTGAGGTTTGGCCGGAAGGGCAATCTAAGCCCTAGATTCATCGAGTCGTACACAATGTTGAAATGTGTGGGACTGGTAGCTTACCAGCTTGAGTTTCCGGCAGAATTGAGCCAGATCCATGACGTCTTCCATGTCTCGATGCTGAGGCGTTATCGATCGGATCCATCACACGTAGTGTCGATTGCAAAAATTGAAGTGAACTCGGACTTGTCTTTCGAGGAGGAGCCGGTACAAATTTTAGATCGAGATGTCAAGGTTTTGAGGAGGAAGTCAGTAGCCTTTGGTAAAAGTGCTATGGCGAAACCATGGTATAGAGGAGGCCACGTGGGAACCCGAGGATGTGATGCGGCAGCAATACCCCCAACTCTTCTGATCTAGGTAATTTCGAGGCTGCAATTCTTTTTAGGGGGTAGAATTGTAACATCCTGAATTAGGGGTTGTTTGCAATTTAATTATTTTTCCCATGTGTGTGCTTGAAGAAATATGTATGCTTGATTGCTTGACATATTCTAGGTCTAGTCATAACCCTGCTAGTCGACTTAGGGCTGAAATTTATTTTTAGTGCTTAAGAGGAGGAGCTAGGTGAGACAGAGGTTAAGAGAAATTTTGGGAGAAGCATGACACAAGGAGCTAGTTGGTAGAAGTGGCATTGGGCACCACTTAGGGTGGAAGTGACTTTGGCGCAGTCTTGGGTTCGAGTCTTTGGAGTGGCGCTTGAGTTTTACTTTTTATGTTATGTTTAAGGTGATGGGCTTGGAAGGCCTTAAAAATAAAATGGTGGGGATTATGGACATGAAAGTCGAATTGGTAAAGTGGCTTGGGGTCAGTCACTTGGGGCTGGGTGAATGCCGCCAAGCAAGGGAAGGAGGACTCAAGTTCGAGTCACGATGATAGCATAAGGGTTTTTCTTTTATTTTTTGTAAGTTGGTGCCATGAAGAAGGAAGAGTTGGATGACAATTGGGACTTTAGAAAGGATGGGATGTTTTCTTTGTTGATAATTTCGGCTAAGAAGGGATAGATATTGTTTTTAATTTAATTGAAAGGGGTGATAATTAAAAGATGAGAATTATCACATTAGGAAGCAATGGCCGAATGAAAAGGGAGTCCTAGGGAGAATTTTTGCTAGCACTCTTCTTTTTCCCTATTGTTCAAACCGAAACCCCATTCTCCTCCTTTGATACTTCTTGTTTCTTTTTCTTTGAAGCATACAATAAGCATTGTGCCAAAAACCTTCCATCCATCTTTGCCGAAACACTCGTCTCTCCTTTCATCTCCTTTCTTTCTTTCAAGCCCGACTCCATACCCTTTTTCTTTTGAGCCGAATATCCCTTACCATAAAGAGCATAAGCCAAATCCCCCTAAGGAAGGCGCTGTCTATTCCAAAGGTTGGTAAGTGTCTCACTCTAGCATTCGATTTCTTTTCTCTTCCTTTTAGTGTGCCGAAAGTTTGGGAATAAGCCTTGGTATAGGTGACCGAACATGTATAAGTGTCTTAATAATGTACGTTTTGTGTGTAGTTAACGTTAAGGTGCTTTGAAGGAGCCTATCGGGACTTGATTCTTCAAGGTAAGGCATATATACTATTCGGCCAAGGGCCTTGATTATGGATAAGTGTGCAAGCCGATTCTAACAAATGTTTTGGTAGGGATCTCGACAAGTCAAGTGATAATTTCGGGATTTCGGTAAGTTTGGTAAGTGATTAGTCATATTCCGCCAAAGGCCATTTTTGGTATCTATGTATAACCGATTGTGTGCCATGGATCTAGGGGCTAATCGGCCAAGGCAAACAAAGGCTTTCGGGATTTCGATTTGCTTTGGTAAGTGATAATAAGATTCGACCTAGGGCCATATTTTGGTTATGGACGCGATTAATCCTTCAGGATTATTAGTATAGCCGAATGGCTATTAGATCTAAAAGTTTATGTGTTGGCCGATTGTAGGGAGAAACAACCTCTCGGGGTTTCACTAGTATAGTTTGGGCTTTGCTAGTCTCACAAGTTAACAGGTGTGTAAAACCCGTACACACTTTATTAGTTAGCATTGCTATTATGTTACGTCTTAATCATTGTGGTAGTGATTTGCATGTGGACATGAGCATGGATTCCGGGTAAGTCACTTGTGATTTAAAATCTGTTATGGATGACATGATGGGTAATATGCTATGCCATGACTTATATGCATGATTTACGATAATATGTTAAGCATGATATGAGCATGTTGGTAATGGGATTGATGAGAGGAGGGGATTATTCTCTATGGATCGTCACCTGGTTTTGACCACAAGATGGGTTGGCCCCATCGGCTTAATTATGACTTCGCTCACCAAAGGGTTTTGACCACACCGCTGATATAAATTGTGACTAAGTCCCGGTGGTTTGGTACCACCAATGGTTTTGACCACATATTGATAATTGTGACTTATGGTCATCGCTGGTTTTGACCACATGATGGGTTGGCCCCATCACTTGATTTGTGACTCAGACCACGGTGGTTTTGACCACCAAAGTGGTTTTGACCACACGGGGTAGTTAAAGGAGTATGGATGGTTAGTTTGGGTTGCATGTATGCATGTTTTACTAATATTTTGTGTATGAGTTGCACATCCGGGTTGGGGATTTATACACTGAGTCTTGGTGACTCACCCCTTCCCATAACATTTTGCAGATGAGTAGATCGCGGAGATGGAGCCGGAGAGGACTCGAGGCGGCCATGCTTGTTCCTTGGATTTGGGATTTTATTTAGTACAGTTTAAGTTTATTTATTTCTAAATTTTTGGTTTGGTTTGTAATAAGGCCGCTAATAATTATTTTGGATGTTTACGTAGTTGTTTTTACTTTACTTATACTATATTACAAATGAAACTATAAATTGTTAAGTGAATCGGTTATAAGTAACATTTTCAAATTAAGTAACTTCTACGAATTTTCAAAGATGTTACCATCGGGTAGCAAAATTCACCAAGTCAACTATAACTCTGATGTTTCTAAAAATTTAAATGATCAAGTGTTTTCAAAGGAAAAAGGTTTCAACTCATTTTTTTTCAAGATCAACCCTATTCAAATTTTCACCTGTTTATCGAAATCTTTCAAAGCATTTTTTTCTGTGACATACCAGATCCGGTCAAGTCTCATGGGCCGGGTTTGGGGTGTTACACCTAGGTTTTAACCCATTCACTCCACTAAAAAGCCTACCTTCACAATTAACCCTTAGTGAACCCTTTGATCCTAATAACCCTTTTTATTGATTTACCCATTAATATTAACCCAAAAACCCACTCGTATTTGTTATCACCATTTCTTTGACTATCCTTCTATCGAGAATTGATTTGATCAGTTGCCTAATTACTTTATTTCAGTTGATGATGTTCTTTCTTATATTATGTATTTATTGATTTATTCTTAAAAAAACACGAAGTATATTTATTATTAGTTCTATGTTCTAAGAGCTTATACGTTTAAATTCAACATCTTGAAGAAGAAGCTTGTATTATTAGTATTTTAAATTTTCATGTGATGTAATTATTCAACTTATTGGTTCAATTCTTTTTCTAAAGTTAGGTAATTTGTTAATTCAATCTCGATTTTAACCTTCCAAATTTAGCCTTTATACATGATCGTGTCAAACAGTCGCATTTTAATATTTATAAAAAGAATGATCGAACCTGTAGACTAACTATGACAATGATAGAGGCAAGTGCACCTATCGAATAGTAGTATAGTTTAGGCAAGAATATCTTATCGAACCCATGGGAACCTAAAAGCACTACTACTCACTTTCTTTCTATTATTTAACCTAAAATATGGAGTGATTAGTTTATTAAACTAATGAAAAAAACTAAACTAGATGCAAAGACAAAAGAATGAAATTGGAGAATGACTTTAGGAAAACTCAGTTGATGAAGACGATACCCTCGGGAAGAATCCACCTATGACTTCACTTATTATTTAACCTTAAACCATATGATTTCTTTACTTAGCTTGATCCGTGAGACTCCCTAACCTATATTAGACCCTCTCTCGAGGTGAATAACGTCTAACCTTAGGTTAATTAGTGGAACTCTCGTTCTCTTATAATAACCCCCTAAGGAAGCAGTAAATCGATCAATGGACTCCCATATTAGGTTTCACCCTAATTCGGCAAAATCTCGTAACCCTATCTCTAAGCGCCAGATTAACTTCGCTCAATTATGCTGGATCTACTCTTAGGTAGGGCTTATTCATCCTCCACCTAAGCACATCAGATTAAATTAAGCAACATAATTAAGAACAAACTAAGTACTTATCATATAATTTAGAAATCAAATAACAAAATCCATCATAGTTTTCATCCCCTTCAGGTATCTGAAGAGTTTAGTTCATAACTAAATAAGAAAACATCTCAAGAGAAAAGATAAAACAAAACATAAGAAATCCTTAAAACTCCCTAAAAGAGTTGAAGGAGAGATCCTCTGTCTTGAATAGAGTTTCGGCTCCTTGAGATGGATCAATTGGCTATCTTCAAGTGATTCCCTAAAAGATGAAAGCTTCGGCAAAAGCCTCTGTAAAAAGCCGTCCCTTTAATCTCTGCCTTGGGTTGTTTATCTAGGCTTTTGAGATGCTTTACTTGGCTCCTAAGTACCTCTTTCAAGTAGAATTACTATTAGGGTGTTTAAGTAGACTTAGGAGTATGTTTCTTTGGCTTCAAGCATCCAATTCTGAGTGAAATTGCTCATTCCCGCGGTAGGGACACAACCATGGCACACGCCCGTATAAATCGTGGTTGGGCCGTGTCTCGATTCTGTCATTTTGGGCACGGCCGTATAGATCACCAGGCACGTCCATGTGTGGTAAATAGATGATGCACGGCCGTGTGTGATGGAGTTGAGGCCGTGCTCTAGGTAATCGGCGAGGCACGGTCGTGTGGGCTTTGGGCCAGGCCGTGTTGAATTCTTGCTAAGGCCCAATTACTCTGTTTTAAGCCCATTTTGTGTTCTTTTTATCCTCGGGTGCTTTCCTGAGTGTATGACATGAAAAGAAAGGATTATAAGCACCTTTTATATAAATCAAGGGCTAAATCATCAAAAAGCATACTAAATGTGAGATTAAAATATGTTACTTTTATGGTTTATCAAATACCCCCACACTTAAGCTTTTGCTTGTCCTCAAGCAAAATTCTCAACTTATAATTAGAACGAACTTTCCATAATCCATAATTCCTATCGATAATGTCTCATCATAATTCATAGATAATTTATACATGGATAATTTAACTCAAAGAGTCCTAAAGATTCAATTACGATAAGTCATACTTTTGTAGTACGAAAACATAGGTGTCTCTCCTTATCTGAATAATTACATTTAATTCAAAACCGACAAGGATTGACATCCTCAGCAAAGGTTCATTCAAATCACTCAAAGATGTTTAAGGTTCACAATAAGCACTCTAAGTCGAACCTGAAAAGTTAATCCCATAGGCTTGCCTGAAAATCAAATCTCCACCACTGTATATGAGATGATACACAAATCAAAAGGTCTTAAATCGTGGTTGTAACAGGCTAGGTTAAAAGGTGTGGATAAAGGCTATATTAGAGGGTTAGAATCGAGACCGACTTGACAAATTACCTAACTGTAAACTTTGAACTAAATATGAATATTTACTTCGAATGAAAACTAATGATACCACTATTGATAATTACTCTATAATAAAGAGTATTTTCATCACTTGAAATTTGATAATACTTTAATAAGAGCTTTTTCTTCAATAATTGGAGTTTAAACGCCTAAGCTCTTTTGTATACTACTAATATTGAATAAACTTATATATATTTTTAAGAAAAACTAAAATATTACATCAAAATGTAACTATTGAACTAATATAATACTGTAATTTAATCAAATCAAACCTCGATTAAAGGGTAGTCAAAAGAATGCTGATAACAAATACAAAGGGATTTTGGGTTAATATTAGAGGGTGAGTCAATAAAAAGGTTGTTAGGATTCAACGGGGCTCACTAAGGGTTAATTTGTGAAGGTAGGCTTTTTATGGAGTGAACGGGTTAGAACCTAGGTGCCTTTATCATCTCAGTATATCAAATCAAAAGTGTGGTCTCGACATGTATAAACGAGGCAAGTTCTAGAATAACAATTCAAAGTTGACACACTCATAATCAATAAAGTGAGCATGAAAAAGAATATATGCTCTATAAGGCTCAAATCTCACAAAAATTATAGGTGTTTTTGACATCAATCCTTATAAATTCCAAATTTTAAGGTAGTACTCAAATTCAGTTCAACGACCTATTAATTTTAATTTTTAGAAAGTAGACTTATCTTGCTCGATTCTCTAGTATTCTTCAAATTTAATCATCAATGCATAATTATCAATGACTTACTCTAAAACATATCAATAAAAATCATAAATCATTAGAAATTTCATCCTAATTAGTAATATGAGAAAAATACTTTTGAACAAGTTTAAAATTCAGGATTTTTGAGAACAATGAAAAATTAGGTATTAATTTGAGAATTATGCAAAAAGTTAGGCACTTTTATCCCCCCACATTTAAGATGTACATTGCCCTCAATGTACAAAGATAGATAATGATAATTATGGGAAAAATCAAAAGAGAAGGGGTAGAGTGACACTTCTTGAATTTTGGATGATTCCTAGCGTCTTTGGTGGCGGTGATGGTGTTTTCTATGGGCCTGGTGGTGTGGCTACCGAAAAGCAATTTGCTAGATGAAAAAATTGGGTAGCCTGTGAAGATATAGCCAAGAGATCTAGAGAAATAATAATATACTAATAATATAATTAAAGATTAAGAAAATATAGAGAATGAGACTAAGAAGAAAACTAAAATTTAAAGAAAAGGCTAATGGACTAAGGAGTCCTTATTGTTGGATGGTTCGCGAGGTGGGTGTGACCTTGAATGGCTGTGGTGCGTGATTCCCAAGCAGCCTTTAGAACCTAAAACCAAGAAACTAATATGAAATAGATTAAATTAAGCAGAAGAGAAGTATAGATAAGGAAAATAAAGGAAAAGAGAAAAGAAAAATAAAACCGAAAAGGTTTCGGAGACTCTTAGTGTGTCGGATATCTGAAGCTGTAGGCATGAGCTCATGTTGAGGCCTCCTTTGAGGAGATAGTGCTTATGCTTCTTCGGCATGATTTTGGTGTTTGCTCAAAAGTCTTGGACCTTTTCTATGGACAAAAAGAAAAATTTGAAAGAAAAAGAAGGAAGCAAGAAGATGGGGAGAAGGGGAAGGGCTGTGGGGTTTAAATAAGATTTCAAGTTTGGCATGTTCCCACGCCCATGTACCGAGGGTGTGTCGATTCACACAGTCGCATCGCACGGCTGTGTTGTGGAGTGTGTTGTTCTTCCACGCCCGTTCTTAAAAGGCCAACATGTGAGCACGGATGGACTGCACGGGCGTGGTTTGCCCGTACTCAATAAGTCAGTATCTTAGCATAGTCGTGAGGCACGGCCGTGCTATTTTTTCGGTGCTCGTGGTGTGGGTGGTTGGATCCGTGACATTGGGGGTGGGTAGACTAACTTGCACGGCTCTGCTCGGTTAGTGTGGTGGTTCCGATGGTCCACACAGCCATGGGCACGGCCGTGTGTAAGGTCGTGTGGCCTGGAAATCTACATTTTTATGTTTGAATGTTGAGAGAAGAAAGAAGGAAAGAAAATAAAATAAATTTGAAAGTAAATAGTGTTAGTGTTAGGGTTGCCTCTCAAGAAGCGCTCGTTTATAGTCTTAAGCTAGACTGTCCTTGACTTTGAAAATTTTAAGGAGGTTTAAAGGTTTGAATATTTTCCCTCTTACTGACAGTTTTATTTTCGTGACAAAGTTTAGGTCGAGAAGCGTTTACCTTGAAATTACCGAATATTGGATTGCTTACCTCGACTATTTCTTGTGGGAAAATATCGTGTACCTGAAGGAGTATTTCTCCCTTTTTCTTCATGTCTGTTGAAGTGATGTAAGGATCGGCTTTGTCTAACAGCACCTAGTCTCCTATTTTAAAGTGATTTGATGTCCCTATGAGCTCTTCTAGTGGTTCCTTTGGTTTTACTTCATGTGGATCCGGCTTTTCTTTGGTGTGTATATTCTGCTCTTCTAAATTGTCGATCTTACTATTTTGTTTCTGGTGTGATTCTTCTGTGATGACTTGGGGGCTATGAGTTGGCTCAGGTTTGATGTATTGTGATGTTTCCTGCAATGAAGGTTGAACAATTTGGTTATCTATTGAAATGACTTTCTTACCTCCATCTTTCGTTGTTTTACCGAGTCGAGAGCTTGAAGATTGACCGATTCTTCCCTACACGAAGTATGAGTTCTCCTGTGGCAACATCAATTTTAGTCTTGGCAGTTGCAAGAAAAGGTCTTCCTAAAATTAAAGGGATTGAATTTCCCTCATCCATGTCTAAAACAACAAAATCTAGTGGGAAAACAAATTTATTGATTTTTACTAAAACGTCTTCAATAATGTCCCTATGAATTCTAACAGTTTTATCAGCTAGTTGAATACTCATCCTAGTTTGTTTGGGCTTCCCTAGACTTAGTCATCTAAACAATGCATAAGGTATGACGTTATACTTGCCCCTCAATCAGCTAACGCATTATCAATAGTTAAACTACCAATTAAACATAGAATCGTAAAACTCCCTGGATCTTTTAGTTTCTGTGGTAGTCTGTTCTGTAGCATTGTTGAGCATGTTGCGTTGAGTTCCACATGGTGCTCTTCATCTATTTTGAGTTTGTTCGTCAAGAGCTGTCTTAAAAATCTCCTTGAGCCGGGCATCTAAAAAAGAGCTTCAAGAAAAGGTAAGTTAATATGTAATTTCTTTAGAAGTTTTAGAAACTTACTGAATTGTTCCTTAGAATCATCTTTTTTCAATGCTTCGGGATAAGGTATGCGAGGTTTGTACTCTTTGATTACCGATTTTGGCTTTTCGTAAGCTACCTCTATTTTACCTTTTTCTTTCCTAGTTTCTTGTGCTGATGTGGGATTGTCTACTCCTAGACCCTCTTGAGCTGTAACTGCTTGGATCTGCTCTTTTGGGTTTATTTTTGTGTTGCTTGGTAGACGTCCTTGTTGGCGTTCAGAAATTAGCTTTGTGAGATGTCCCACTGACCTAGTAAGTTTTCCAACTTGATTCTCGATCCCTTTGATCTATTTTTGTTGTTCATCAAGTGTTGCTTCAGTCTTTTGGAGACGAGAATCAGAGTCGCCATGAATTTTGTCAAGATCTCTTCAAAGTTTGATTTCTTTTCCGTGGATATGGCTGATTTTGGTAATTTGGAGGAGGTTGTCGCTTTGATTTCCTTGATTTCCTGGTCCTCCCCACGAAAAATTTGGGTGGTTCCTCCAACCTGCGTTATAAGTGTTACTATAAGGATTATTAGATCAAAATTGTTACCTATATAGTTTGTTTGCTTGTTTTCTCTCCTGGTTGGTAGGGTGGGTACTCAGGATTCACCATATTCCCGCTTGCTTCGCATTGCATTACTGGATGTACCTGCGAAGAACATAAATTATCAAGCTTTTTATTCATTAACTCCACCTGCGTTGACAGCATTGTCACTGCATTTGTGTTAAAAACTCCGGCTGATTTTGTCGATTTGGCTCTTGTAATTTACCATTGATAGGTGTTCAACGACATCTCTTCAATAAAATCGTAAGCTGCTTCAGGAGTTTTGTTGTTCAAAGTTCCACAGGCCGATGAATCAATCATTTGCCGCGTTGAAGAATTCACACCGTTGTAAAAAGTTTGGACTTGAAGCCACAAAGGTAACCCATGGTGTGGACATCTTCTCAGGAGGTCCTTGTATCTCTCCCATGCAACATATAATGTTTCTACGTCATTCTGCACAAAAGAAGATATGTCATTCCTAAATTTGGCCGTTTTGGCTGGTGGAAAATATTTTAAAAGAAATTTTTCGATCATTTGATCCCATGTGGTGATTGACCCTCGTGGTAACGAGTTCAACCACTACTTTGCTTTATTCCTTAATGAAAAGGAAATAACCGAAGACGTATGGCATCATCAGAAACGCCATTTATTTTGAAGGTATCACAGAATTCTAAAAAATTAGATATATGAGTATTTGGATCTTCATCCTACAAACCATCAAATTGAACAAACTGTTGAATCATTTGTATTGTATTAGGCTTTAATTCAAAATTATTAGCAGCTATAGCAGGCCTAACAATACTAGATTCTACTCCTGTCAAATTAGGTTTAGCATAATCATACATAGTATGCGGAGCATTCTGTTATTGCACATTTGGCGGTGGATTGTTTTTGTCCATCCCTTCAGTAGGATTGGATCTTTCTTGCTATTCTTCTCTTAGATAGTCTAGAGCCCATCTAATTTCTCGACGATTTCTACGAGCGATAGCTTCAATGTCACTTTCGTATTCTAATGGTCCTCTCGAGTTTCTTTTAGTCATAAACTAGAGGTACCTGCTAGGAGAAGAAAGAAATTTAGTATAAATAAAAATTTAACCTAAACAAAAATAAAAATAAATTGTGAAATAATAAAATTATGGCTAAAGTAATAGAAATAGAGCTTTCTTAATATTTTAGTGCTCCCCGGCAACGGCGCCAAAAACTTGATCGTGTCAAACAGTCGCGTTTTAATATTTATAAAAAGAATGATCGAACCTATAGACTAACTATGACAATGATAGAGGCAAGTGCACCTATCGAATAGTAGTATAGTTTAGGCAAGAATATCTTATCGAACCCAAGGGAACCTAAAAGTACTACTACTCACTTTCTTTCTATTATTTAGCCTAAAATATGGAGTGATTGGTTTATTAAACTAATGAAAAAAACTAAACTAGATGCAAAGACAAAAGAATGAAATTGGAGAATGACTATAGGAAAACTCAGTTGATGAAGACGATACCCTCGGGAAGAATCCACCTATGACTTCACTTATTATTTAACCTTAAACCATATGATTTCTTTACTTAGCTTGATCTGTGAGACTCCCTAACCTATATTAAACCCTCTCTCGAGGCAAATAACATCTAACCTTAGGATAATTAGTGGAACTCTTATTCTCTTATAATAACCCCTAAGGAAGCAGTAAATCGATCAATAGACTCCCATATTAGGTTTCACCCTAATTCAGTAAAATCTTGTAACCCTATCTCTAGGCGCCCGATTAACTCCGCTCAATTATGCTAGATCTACTCTTAGGTAGGGTCTATTCCTCCTCCACCTAAGCACACCAAATTAAATTAAGCAACATAATTAAGAACAAACTAAGTACTTATCATATAATTTAGAAATCAAATAACAAAATCCATCATAGGTTTCATCCCCTTCAGGTATCTAAAGAGTTTAGTTCATAACTAAATAAGAAAACATCCCAAGAGAAAAAATAAAACAAAACATAAGAAATCCCTAAAACTCCCTGAAGGAATTGAAGGAGAGATCCTCCGTCTTGAATAGAGTTTCGGCTCCTTGAGATGGATCAACTGGCTATCTTCAAGTGATTCCCTAAAAGATGAAAGCTTCGGTAAAAGCCTCTGCAAAAATTGTCCCTTTAATGTCTGCCTTGGGTTGTTTATATAGGCTTTTGAGATGCTTTACTTGGCTCCTAAGTACCTCTTTCAAGTAGAATTACTATTAGGGTGTTTAAGTAGACTTAGGAGTATGTTTCTTTGGCTTCAAGCATCCAATTCTGAGTGAAATTGCTCATTCTCGCGATAGGGGCACGACCATGGCACACGCCTGTGTAAATCGTGGTTGGGCCGTGTCTCGATTATGTCATTTTGGGCACGATTGTGTAGATCACCAAGCACGTCCATGTGTGGTAAATGGATGATGCACGACCGTCTATGACGGAGTTGAGGCCATGCTCTAGGTAATCGACGAGGCATGGTCATATGGACTTTGGGCCAGGCCGTGTCGAATTCTTACTAAGGCCCAATTACTACTTTTTAAGCCTGTTTTGTGTTTTTTTATCCTCGGGTGCTTTCCTGTGTGTATGACATGAAAAGAAAGGATTACAAGCACCTTTTATATAAATTAAGGGCTAAATCATTAAAAAGCATACTAAATATGGGATTAAAATATGTTACTTTTATGGTTTATCAATGCACACCTTTAACCCAAGCCCCGTTACAGCCCTATTAAAGACCTTTTGATTTGTGTATCATCTCATATTACAGTGGTGGAGATTTGATTTTCAGGCAAGCCTATGGGATTAACTTTTCAGGTTTGACTTATGAGTGCTTTTTCCTAAACCTTAAACACTTCAAGTGCTTTGAGTGAATCTTTTATGAGGATGTCAATCCTTGTCGATTTTGAATCAGAGGTAATTATTTAGATAAGGGAAAGCACCTATGTTTTCGTGCTACAAATATATGACTTAGAATTATTTGAATCTTTAGAAGTCTTTGAGTTAAATTATCCATGTATGAATTATCTATGAATTATGATGAGACATTGTTAATGAGGATTATGAATTGTGGAAAGTTCGTTTTAATTGTAAGTTTTGCTTGAGGACAAGCAAAAGCTTAAGTGTGGGGTATTTGATAAACCGTAAAAGTAACATATTTTAATCCCACATTTAGCATACTTTTGGATGATTTATCCTTTGATTTATGTAAAAAGGTCTCTTAATTCTTTCTTTTCATGTTTTATACTCAAGAAAGCACCAGAGGATGAAAAGAACGAGAAACGGGCCTAAAACAGACCAAATGGGCCATATCACGAAATCGAAATGGCCTGGACTTAAGCCCACATGGTCGTGCCTCTTAAGAGAAATCCAAACACGACCTGACCACGATTCACACGGTCGTACCTCATCAACAGGCTCGCACACGGCTTGGACCCCGAAACATACGGGCGTGTCTCTTCAGCAGACTCGACCACGGCCTAAAATCGATTCACACAGACGTGTCCCATGGCCGTGTCCCTGTCATGGAAAAGAGAAATTTCATTCGGAATAGGGTACTTAGAGGCAAAGAAACACATTCCAAAGCCTATTCAAACACCCTAGTAGGAATTTTACTTGAATTAGGATATTTAAGGGCCAAGTAAAGCATCTTAAAGTCTATATCAACACCCTAAGGGGCAACTTAAGCGAGGAGTTCGGCAGAAGCCTTCTACTAGGGCTTTTAGCAGTTATCTAGGCCAAGGAGCCAAGCCGAAAAGGTCAGATTTGTGGGAATCACTCGAAGATAGCCATCTCAAGAAGTAGGAATTATACTCAAGACAGTGGGCGGCGGATCTCTCCTTCAATTCCTTTAGGGAGTTTTAGGGATTTCTTATGTTTTGTTTTATCTTTTCTTCTGAGATGTTTTTTTTTATTATTATGAACTAAACCCTTCAGATACCTAAAGGGGATGAAACCAAAGACGGATCTTGTTATTGTTTTCTGAACTATATGATAAATATTTGATTTGTTCTTAATTATGTGTGCTTAATTCTTGTGTTAATATTTTCAGGATATTGATTCAAGTTGAATGTGCTTAGGTGGTGGAGCAAAAGTCCCTGTCTAAGAGTAGATTTAGCATAATTAAGCGGAGTTGATCACGCGCCTAGAGATAAGGTGACGAGATTTTGCCGGATTAGGTTGAAACCTAAAATGAGAGTCCATAGATCGAGTTAATGGGATTCTAGGGGTTTTAATTAGAAAGAGATTTCAATTAATCAACCTAGGGTTAGATGTTATTCGCCTCGAGAGAGGGTTTAATATAAATTATGGAATCTTACGGATCAAGTCAAGTGAATAAATCGTCTGGTTCAGTGTTACATAACAAGTGAAATCTAGGTGGATTCTTCCTAAGGATATCGTCTTAATCAACTGAGTTTTCCCAATAGTATTTCCCCAATTCATTCTTTTTGTCTTTGTGTCTTTAGCTTAATAGTTAGTTAATTTAGATTAAACAACCAATCACTTAATATTTAGGCTAAATAATAGAAATAATGTTAGTATTAGTACTTTTAGTTCCTTTGGGTTCGACAATCTGGTCTTGCCTAAGCTATACTACTGTTCGATAGGTGCACTTGCCTTAAATCATTGTTAGAGTTAGTTTCCAGGTTCGATCATTCTCTTTATAAATTTTTTAAACTCGACAAAAAAACGATCACCCATTGTGCTTATCTCCCTAAGGATTTCATCCATAATTCAGGAAGTTTCACTTCTCTCCCTCTCTTATGATTTCTTACTATATTGTTATTATCTATCCTTGTACATTGAGGACAATGTACATCTTAAGTGTGGGGAGGTTATTTAACTGATTATCAGAAAAATCTATGAATTATATCTTGTTCTTAAAGTAATTTTCTCATATTACTAATTAAACTGAAACTTCTATTGATTTATGAGTTTTGTTGATATGTTTTAGATTAAGTCATAGATAATTGTGCATTGATGGTTTATAATTTAAGATATTAGAGAATCAAGCATGATAAGTCCATTTTCAGAATTGAAATTTATTAGGTTGTTCCCCTAATCTTAAATATTACTTTGAAGTTTGAAATTTACAAGGTTGACATCAAAAACCATAATTTTTGTGAGATTTTGAGCCTTTAAGAGCATATCCTTTTTGTGCTCACTTTATTGTTGGTTATTAGTGTGTCAACATTGATTTTTTATTCTAGAACTTGCTTTGATTACACATGTCGAGACCACACTTTTGATTTGATATACTGAGATGATAAAGGCACTTAGGTTTTAACCCACTTACTCCATAAAAAGCCTACCTTCATAATTAACCCCTAGTGAACCCCTTTGATCCTAATAAACCATTTCTTGACTTAACCTTTAACATTAACCCAAAACCAAATTTTTACTTACCCTACTTTGACTCCCCTTATGTCGAGGTTTGATTTGAGCAGTTGCCTAACTATGTTCTTTATTTCAGTAGTTAAATTCTATCTTGTTATTGTATGTTCTTATTCTTTAAAAAAAGTTGGAAATTTATCTATTATTAGTTCGATATTGTTGAGCTTAAAGAAATTAATTTCACAATTTGAGAAGGAGCTTGTATTATTTGAATGTAATTAGTAATTATTAGCTCATTTTTTTGAGTTAGGTAAATTGTCAATTCAATCTCAATTCTAACCATCTAATTCAACCTTTATCCGCACCTTTAACCCAAGCCCCATTACAACCCTTTAAAGACATTTTGATTTGTGTATCATTTCATTTTATAGTGGTGGAGATTTGATTTTCATGCAAGCCTATGGGTTTAACTCTTCATGTTTGACTTTTGAGTGCTTAAATTGAACCTTAAACACTTTGAGTGATTTGAGTGAATCCTTAGTGAGGATGTCAATCCTTTTCGGTTTTGTATTAGAGCTAATTATTTAGGTAAAGGGAAACACCTATGTTTTCATGCTATAAAAATTGATGACGTAGATTGTTTGAATCTTTAGAACTCTTTGAGTTAAATTATCCATGTATGAATTATCTATAAATTATGATGAGACACTATTGATGAGAATTATGAATTAAGGGAAGTTAATTTCAATTGTGAGTTAAGGATTTTGCTTGAGGACAAGCAAACGCTTAAGTATGGGGATCTTTGATAAACCAGAATTTAAACATATTTTAGCCCCATGCTTGGCTTATTTTTGGATGAATTCTCATTAGATTTGATGAATTTGATGCTCTTAATCCCTTAATTTCATGTTTTATACTCAGGAGAGCTTAGAAAGTCGAAAAGAACGAGAAACTGGCCAAAAAGGGGGCAAAATGGGCCTACCTAGGAAATCAACACGGCCTGGACCATTGAACACGATCGTGTGATGCGATCAGGATCAAACACAGCCTAGAACGTCACACACGGGTAGACCACACGGCCGTGTGTATGGAGTAGAATAGACCACGGCCGAAGGAGTCCACCATAGGCGTGTCACACGGGTGTGTCCCTGCCGTAGCAAAGACAAATTCTATTCGGAATAGGGTACTTGTGGGCCAAGAGAGGTGTTCCAAAGCCTATATAAACACCATAGGGGGTAACCTAAAAGGGGACATGGAATAGATGCCGAATAGGAGGCGAAAAATACTCGAAGATAGCCGCTGGGAATAGTTTAGGAAAAGGATCTCCATCAAGACTGAAGATCTCCCATCAAGTTCTTTAGAAGTTTTTGGGTTTTTCATTATGTTTTGTGGTTTTCCATATTTTATGATGTTTCATTCTATTAGAATGAACTAAATCCCTTAAATATCTAAAGGGATAAAACCTAAGACGAATCTTATTATTATTTGATTTATAAGATAAATACTTGTTCTTATTCTTAATTGTGAGTTTTTATTCTTGTTTTGATAATTCAGGTTATTGATTCAAGTCAAATATGCTTATTCAGTGGAGCAAAAGTCCCTATTTAAGAGAAGATCAACACAATTAAGCGGGGTTGATTGCAACCCTAGAAATAGGGTGACAAAAATATGTCAGATTAGAGTCAAATCTAATAAGGGGATCCATAGATAGAGTTAATGCGACAATAGAGGTTTTAATTAGAAAGAGATTTCAATTAATCAACCTAGAGTCAGTTGTTTTTAGTCTTGAAAGAGATATTAACATAAATCAGGGATTTCTACGGATTAAGTCAAGTGAATAAATCATATGAATCAAAAGTAATAAGTGAAGTCTAGGTGGATTCTTCCTTAGGTATTGCCTATCTCATATTAGTTGTCCAAAAGTATTTTCCCAATTCACTCTCTGTCACCTTCATAGTCATTTAGTTAGTTAAATTAATTAGTTAATTTGAGATTAAAAATAAATCCCCTTAATTATTAGGCTAGATAATAAAAAGATAGTTATTACTAGTAATTTTAGTCCTTGAGGATACGATATTCTGGACTCGCCATAACTATACTACTGTTCAATAGGTGCACTTGCCTTTATTGAAATAATAATTAGTTTCGAGACCATCAAGTTTTTGGCGCCATTTCCGGGGACTAAGATATTAGGAAAACTAATTTTTATTACTTTAGCCACTTTATTTATTTGTAATTTATTTTTTTTATTTTGTTCTAATTTTTCTAGTTTTTCTTTTATTTGCTTCTAGCAGGCACTTTTAGTTTATGACTAGAAGGAACTCGTCAGGACCATTACTTTTTGAAAGCAATATAGAAGCTACCGCTCACAGAAATCAAAGAGAAATAAGGCGAAGCCTACGATACATAGAAGAAGAGCAAGAAGACGAAACTAATACTACCGAAAAGATGGCTGATAATAATTCGCTACCTTCTGTGGTCGCCGCAAATCCAGTAAATCAAAATTCTGCTCCTCGTATTATGTATGATTATGCTAAACTTAATTTAATAGGAACTGAATCAAGTATTGTTAGACCTGATATTGCTACAAATAATTTTGAACTGAAACCTAACACTATTTAGATGATTCAGCAATTTTTTCAGTTTGATGGTTTGCAGGATGAGGATCCAAATAATCACTTGGCAAATTTTCTAGAGTTTTGCGACACTTTCAAAATTAATGGCATTTCTGATGATGCCATTCACCTTCAGTTGTTTCCCTTTTCATTGAGGAACAAAGCTAAACAGTGGTTGAACTCGTTACCACGAGGATCAATCACTACATGGGACCAAATGACCGAAAATTTTTTGTTAAAATATTTTTCACCGGCTAAAACGGCTAAGTTGAGGAATGATATTTTTTTTTGTGTGCAGATGGATCTAGAAACACTCTACGACGCATGGGAGAGATATAAAGATCTACTAAGAAGATGCCCTCACCATGGGTTACCTTTGTGGCTACAGGTTCAAACCTTTTATAACAGTGTGAACCCCTCAACTAAGCAGTTGATTGATTCAGCCGCCGGTGGAACACTAAATAACATGACCCCTGAAGCGGCTTATGAGTTTATAGAGGAGATGGCACTGAATAACTATCAGTGGCAAGTTATAAGGACAAAGCCAACAAAAGTAGCCAGTGTTTTCAACCTAGACGCAGTGACCATGCTATCAAACCAGGTAGAACTGTTAAATAAAAATATTGATGGTTTGTATGGTTCTTCACAAGTACATCCAGTGATGCAGTGCAATACAAATGGAGGAGGGATGAACATTACAGAATACCCACCTACAATCTGGGCATGGAGAACGAACAGATGAACTATAGGGGTAATAATTCTAGACCTCAAAATAACCCTTATAGTAACACTTACAATCTAGGTTGGAGGATCTACCCAAACTTCTCATGGGGTGGTCAAGAAAATTAGAGACAGCAACCCCTCAGCCTTTTAACAGCAACCCTACCCATAAGAGAAGAAGTTGAACCTTGAGGAGATGCCAACAAAATTCATCGTAGTGTTAGAAACTCATTTCCAAAACACTGAAACAACACTAAAAAATCAGCAAGCATTGATTCAAGGGCTTGAAAACCAATTAGGACAACTTGCTAAGCTCATCTCAGAATGACCAAAAGGCAGCTTGCCAAGCAACATGGAAAGTAACCCAAATGAGCAACTTCATACTGTTACTGCTCACGATAATGAAAGGTTAGATGAACCAAAATTAAGGCAAGAGAATGTGGTAGAGGAAGGTAAGGTTGAGGTAAGCCACAAAATATAGAAACCGGTAAGTACAGAATACCAACCTCTTGTGCCATATCCCAATGCGATGAAGAAAGCCCATACAGATGAAAAATTCGGTAAATTTCTTAAATTGTTAAAAAAATTACATATAAACTTACCATTTATTGAAGCTCTTTCGCAGAAGCCCAATTCGAAAAGGTTTTTAAAAGAGCTTTTGACAAACAAACGGAAGTTAGATGAGGCATCGCATGTGGAGTTAAATGCAGTGTGCTCAGCAATCTTACAAAATAGACTACCACAAAAGTTAAAAGATCCAGGGAGTTTTACGATTCCTTGCTTAATTGGTAGTTTATCTGTTAATAATGCTTTAGCAAATTTAGGGGCAATCATCAATGTTATCCCTTATAAAATGTTAAACCAGTTAGGTCTTGGGAAACCCAAACAAACTAGAATTAGCATTCAATTGGCTGATAAAACTATTAAAGTTCCTAGGGGTATAATAGAAGATGTACTAGTAAAAATTGATAAATACATATTCCTAGTAGACTTTGTTGTTTTAGACATGGATGAGGAAAATAATGTTCCTTTAATTTTAGGAAGACCCTTTTTAGCAACTGCTAAAACTAGAATTGATGTTGGTACAGGTAAACTCACACTTTGTGCAGGTGACGAAACGATCACTCTTCAGGCTCTTGATTCGGCTAGGACATCGAGTAATAAAGATGAGAGCATAAATTCTATTAATGACCATTTGGTTCAACCTTCTTTTCAGGAAGCACCACAAAATTACACAACTGAGCCAAATCCTAGACCTCGTGCTAGCAGAGAAATAACTCATGAGAAGCGAAGGCTTCAGATCGATGAACTAGACGAGTAGAAGATACATGACAAGGAGAAACCGGGGAAACACGATGAACCAAAGCAAAACCATGTCAAACTTAAGGATGGTACAAACCAATTTAAGATTGGAGGTTAGGTATTGTTGGATAAGAAAGACTCTCGAATCGTCACTTCGGACCTTAATACAAACAAAGAGATCCCTTTCACGGTATTGAATGTCTTCCCATATGGAATAGTCAAGGTAACTAATCCTACATTCGACACTTTTAAGGTAAACACCACTCGACTTAAACTATATATCGATAACCGAATTGATAGCAAAAATGAGGAGTTTCAACTCTTCAAACCACCATGATTATGCGAATGAGAGGTAAGTGTAGCTCAAGACTTTCAACGAGCGCTTCTCGGGAGGTAACCCAAGCACTAACTTCACTAAAATCATATTTTTGATTTATAGCACCTAACTAAAAACTAACCAAATTAATAAAGCGCAAGTTTCCCTACCACACGGCCTTGCACACGGGCGTGGCTGTAGTCATGTGGACACCACGATTAGGCACATTGGCGTGGCCAAGATCGTGTGAACCAAGGACGAAAATTTTCCCTAAACCACGGTCTGAAATAAAATGCCACAGCCGTGTGATACGGCCATGGTCGACACTGAGAAAGTAACACTGGTGTACAACACGCCCGTGTCCCGAGGCTGTGGATGACACTGAGAAATCTACACGAGCGTGGAAACCTCTACAAAAGCGTAGGAGAAATGAACGAGGCACTAATGGTCGTGCGATACAGCCGTGTGACCTAACATGCTCATGGCACACGGGCGTGGGCAGCCACCAGGTCCCTGATTCCTATTTAAAACCCCCCATTCTTCTCACTTTCTCCTCAATTTCTTCTTCTTCCAAAACCTAACCACCACACCCCTTCCCTTTTTCTTTATCTTTCCCCTTTCATTTTCCTTTTTGCCTTTCCCTCACTCTTTCTCTACACCACCATCCCCATGTCGAAGAAGCGCAAAGGCCCTAGCACATCTCCCTATGCGAGACCAATCTCCATAAGTTCATGCCGGCCGCTTCATTACCTCGACAGGACAAAGACCTTTAAACCCATTCATTTTTTCTTTTTCTTTTCTCTTCTCCTTTATTTTCCTTCCCTTTATCTTTCTTGTGCTTAATTTATATTATTATATTTTGATTTCTTTAATTTAGGTTCAAAAGGCTGTTAGGGAATCACCACACCTCCACCGAAGTATCCACCTCTACGTTCATCTATGCCTAACTACCGTTTCTTTTCTTTGACCTTGAAGTTTCTAAAGGTTCAGGGCACTATTGAGGAATGACTACACCACCGGAGCATTCCCCCATCATGCACCTCTACCTAGCCCATCGTCCTTATCTCCCTAAGGATTCATCCATAATTCAGGAAGTTTCACTTCTCTCCCTCTCTCATGATTTTTTACTATATTGTTATTATCTATCCTTGTACATTGAGGACAATGTATATCTTAAGTGTGGGAAGGTTATTTAACTGATTATCATAAAAATCCCTGAATTATATCTTGTTCTTAAAGTAATTTTCTCATATTACTAATTAAAATGAAACTTCTATTGATTTATGAGTTTTGTTGATATGTCTTGGATTAAGTCATAGATAATTGTGCATTGATGGTTTATACTTTAAGATATTAGAGAATCAAGCATGATAAGTTTATTTTCAGAATTAAATTTATTAGGTTGTTCCCCTAATCTTAAATATTACTTTGAAGTTTGAAATTTACAAGGTTGACATCAAAAACCATAATTTCTATGAGATTTTGAGCCTTTAAGAGCATATCCTTTTCATGCTCACTTTATTGTTGGTTATTAGTGTGTCAACATTGATTTTTTATTCTAGAACTTGCTTCGATTATGCATGTCGAGACCACACTTTTGATTTGATATACTGAGATGGTAAAGGCACCTAGGTTTTAACCCACTTACTCCATAAAAAGCCTATCTTCATAATTAACCCCTAGTAAACCCCTTTGATCCTAATAAACCATTTCTTGACTTAACCTTTAATATTAACCCAAAACTAAATTTTTACTTACCCTACTTTGACTCCCCTTATGTCGAGGTTTGATTTGAGTAGTTGCCTAACGATGTTGTTTATTTCAGTAGTTAAATTCTATCTTATTATTGTATGTTCTTATTCTTTAAAAAAAAGTTGGAAATTTATCTATTATTAGTTCGATATTGTTGATCTTAAAGCAATTAATTTTACAATTTGAGAAGGAGCTCGTATTATTTGAATGTAATTAGTAATTATTAGTTCATTGTTTCTAGTTAGGTAAATTGTCAATTCAATCTCGATTCTAACCATCTAATTCAGCCTTTATCCGTACCTTTAACCCAAGCCCCATTACAACCCTTTAAAGACCTTTTGATTTGTGTATCATCTCATTTTATAGTGGTGGATATTTGATTTTCATGCAAGCCTATGGGATTAGCTCTTCATGTTTGACTTTTGAGTGCTTAAATTGAACCTTAAAAACTTTGAGTGATTTTAGTGAATATGCCAATCCTTGTCGATTTTGAATCAGATGTAATTATTTAGGTAAGGGAAAACACCTATGTTTTCATGCTATAAAAATTGATGACTTAGATTGTTTGAATCTTTAGGACTCTTTGAGTTAAATTATCCATGTATGAATTATCTATAAATTATGATGAGACACTATTGATGAGAATTATGAATTGAGGGAAGTTCATTTTAATTGTGAGTTGAGGATTTTGCTTGAGGACAAGCAAACGCATAAGTGTGGGGATATTTGATAAACCAGAATTTACACATATTTTAACCCCATGCTTGGCTTATTTTTGGATGAATTCTCATTAGATTTGATGAATCGATGCTCCTAATCCCTTAATTTCATGTTTTATACTCAGGAGAGCTTAGGAAGTCGAAAAGAACTAGAAACAAGCCAAATTGGGCAAAATGGGCCTACCTAAGAAATCAACACGGCCTGGACCATTGAACACGGCCGTGTAATGCGACCAGGATCAAACATGGCCTAGAACATCGCACACGAGTGGACCACACGGCCGTGTGTAGCGAACAGAATCAACCACGGCCGAAGGAGTCCACCATGGGCGTGTCACACGGGCGTGTCCCTGCCGTAGCAAAGACGAATTCTTTTCGGAATAGGGGACTTATGGGCCAAGACAGGTGTTTCAAAGCCTATATAAACATCATAGGGGTAACCTAAAAGGGGACGTGGAATAGACGCCGAATAGGAGGCGAAAAATACTAAAGACAGCCATCGGGAACAGTTTAGGAGAAGGATCTCCATCAAGACTGAAGATCTCCCATCAAGTTCTTTAGAAGTTTTTGGGATTTCATTATGTTTTGTGGTTTTCCATATTTTATGATGTTTCATTCTATTAGTATGAACTAAATCCCTTAAATATCTAAAGGGATAAAACCTAAGACGAATCTTATTATTATTTGATTTATAAGATAAATACTTGTTCTTATTCTTAATTGTGAGTTTTTATTCTTGTTTTGATAATTTAGGTTATTCATTCAAGTCGAATGTGCTTATTCAGTAGAGCAAAAGTCCCTGTTTAAGAGAAGATCAACACAATTAAGCGAGTTGATTGCAACCCTAGAAATAGGCTTATTTAAAATCTGCAGATTAGAGTCAAATCTAATAAGGGATCCATAGATCGAGTTAATGCAACAATAGGGTTTTAATTAGAAAGAGATTTCAATTAATCAACCTAGAGTCAGTTGTTTTTAGTCTTGAAAAAGATATTAACATAAATCATGGATTTCTACGGATTAAGTCAAGTGAATAAATCATATGAATCAAAAGTAATAAGTGAAGTCTAGTTGGATTCTTCCTTAGGTATTGCCTATCTCATATAAGTTGTCCAAAAGTATTTTCCCAATTCACTCTCTGTCATGTTCATAGTCATTTAGTTAGTTAAATTAATTAGTTAATTTTAGATTAAAAATAAATCCCCTTAATTATTAGGTTAGATAATAACAGATAGTTATTACTAGTAATTTTAGTCCTTGAGAATATGATATTCTGGACTCACCATAACTATACTACTGTTCGATAGGTGCGCTTGCCTTTGTCGAAATAATAGTTTGTTTCGAGCCCATCAATGCACAAATTTGAAATGAATTTTCTCGGAAACACTTTTGAAAAACTCCTTCAGAACAACATTCTTCCCCAAATCATGAAATCAATATACTTATGCTCAGAAACAAGAAATTTGATAATTATGCTACTCAAGTATATATATCGTTCAAATTAATCTCAACAATTACTACAATAGCAAAATTAGACTAAATATTTCTTAATAAAGACATGTTAATCCCTACCATTTGATTTTTCCCTTATTCAAAATTAAACTGCTTTCATTAAGTTTAACTGATGTCTTTATATGTTGAACAGAGCAATTTCTCTCCACTAATGTAGGTAACATTGGAACTTTGAATCAATAGGTCTTTAACAAGGTTGTAACGTGGCTGGGCTTAGGGGTAGGTAAAAGATAGATAATTTTATGTTTAAAACCCTAGACTCAGTGTAAAATCAAACCTTCAAAATTTTTACCCTCGATACACCAACATATGCTCTTTCGTACATTTATTTTCTTTCGAGTACATGTGTTTTTTTTTTAATTCAATTCAATTTCAAGCACTTGCTCAATGTACTACAATTTACGAGCAATTGATACTTCTTTTCAATTCCCCCAAACTTATTTTCAAATGAGCACTGAGTCTAGTGTTTGGGACAATTTAAAATATAATGACGAGAAAAGTGATGGCTAAATATTGCAAAGGTCCAAATAAACTAGGCCATATAGTCTCAAAGTTGGGTTTCAAAGGATAATTTTATCAGGGTCGGCTTGAAAGGCTCAAACGGTCCAAACAATAGTTGCCTAAATCATTTTCAATATTCCATGCTTCCTAGGATTTCGCCTCAAGAAATTACTAAGTCAATTCTAAATACTTAAACTTTCATGCATGCCTAATTTTTTCGTAGGAAACTAAAAATTTTATGGTACGAATTTGCATGCTTTATTAAAAATACATTCATATTAAGCTAACATAATAACTTATTGAAATAATAGAACTTTATTAATACTGAAGTTTAGCATACTTAACAAAATTTCAAATTATTGAACAAAATATATCCTAATCATAATTAAAAAGAAGATTTTATTCTGAGTGGAATTAATTCAAATTTTCGGTCCCCCTACTTAAAGTGAACAATGTCCTCATTGTTTAAAGTGAATAGATACTATACACCAGGTAGGATTCTAGAAAAGAGGAGGTGATTCAAATTGACTCCTTAAGTACCAAGCTCTCTCTAAAATCCAATCCTAAACATGTTTATACCCATTGCCACACTTTAGCCTTTGTGACTTGTTCAGATTCTATTCATGATTCCTATCTCTTATTTTATTGTGTAAAAAAAAATTCCTAATTAACCTAATCCTAAAATAACTTAAGAATAAAAATAAAGTTGAAGTCCTCCTCTTTTTTATTCGTTCGTCGATCCTTCTGAATTCGACTTATCTTTTCCTCATCATTATTGCCTTTGCATGAATCGTTTTGCTCCCTCTTCGATACTGAACTCCATGATTCAAATATGAAATCTGGAAACTCAGGTACAAAAATAAATGGGTCATTATAAATTTTCTTAAAGGCACTCCTTATCGAGTCATCCCTTATTTTTTAGTATCTCCAGTAGGCTTGTTGCTGCCATTGCATGTGTTTCATTAAGTCCATCAGCTTTGATAGCTCATCTCGAAGATCTAGGCTAGGCGGTGGAGCTCCAAACATTGAGGTTCCAATATCATGTTCAACTTCTAGTTCCATTGGTTTTGCCTCATTAGGGACTTCAGCTGATTGCTCTGGCGGGATCTCTATGGGGTCATCTTCTGCTTCTTCGGGATCCTCACTCTCTTTAACTCGTTGCTGTAGAACAGAATCTCCAGCTACTCGGTAGAGGTCCCAATCGGTGATTGTGCCTTGACTATACCCTATCTTCTTCACGTTCGCAAGAATTTTTGCTTTTAAGCACAGAATTGTTATCGTAAAGGGGAAATAGGCTGGGCCAGAACGTCTAACGGTATAATTTCGCATTTCTCTTAGGATGATTTTGCCCACATCAATGGTATTTCCAGTTAGAATCGAGTTGATAAAAATTAATATATAAATTATAATGGGTATAATTATATATTAAAGTTTATCAATAATTTATAAATATATAATATTAAGTAAAATATTTATTCTAGGTGCCTTAAAATATTTACAAAAGAGGCACCTAGTTTATATTATTTACTGAAATTAGAACCAAATTTTAAAAATAATTAATTAAGTCCCTAGACTTACTAAAAATTTGAAATTGAGTTGCAATTTAAAACTTGGGTCAAAATTGACCTTTTTATTTGAAAAACTAAAAATTTATTTTGTCATTTAGGGACTAATTTCTCGGAAAATTATGTAAAAATTAATTCCCAGGAAAGATTAGAGGGGTCACAAACGGTCTCGCTTAAGTTCCAATCTCCTAGACAGAATTTATTTAAACATAATAAACCCGAAAATATACCCTAAATAATTTATTCAAAACAAGAAAATTTAAATATCTGATAAACTGAACAAGATTTGATCCCGTTCAGGTCTTTCCCTGTAGTAATGTTTCAAACGCTGATAATTGACTTGAAAATTACCTTCCTTACCTTAGAGTTCAACAACTCCATATGGATAGACGCGATGAATCGTAAATGGACCGGACCAACGTGATTTTAACTTACCTGGGAAGAACTTCAATCTGGAATTAAATAACAAGACTTGCTGACCTGCTTCAAATTCTCTAACTCGAATGTGTTTGTAATGCCATTTCTTGAGTCTTTCCTTGAGTAATTTAGCATTTTTGTAAGAGAACATTTGGAATTCCTCTAGCTCGTTGAGTTGGAGCATCCATTTCTCTCTAGCAAGCTTAAGATCCAAGTTGAGTCGTCGAAGAGCCCAGTAAGCTTTGTGCTCTAACTCCAGAGGTAGATGACAGGCTTTCCCAAAGACCAACCTATAGGGCGACATTCCTAAAGGTGTCTTGTATGCTGTTCTGTAAGCCTATAAAGCATCATCTAGTCTCTTGGACCAATCTCGTCGGTTCGGGAAAACTACCTTCTCAAGTATGCCTTTGATCTCCTTGTTCGCTAGCTCAACTTGCCCATTCATCTGCGGATGGTAAGCTGTAGCAACCTTGTGTTTCACTCAATGTTTATCTAACAACCATTTTAACCACTTGTTCACAAAATAGGTCCCTTCATCGCTGATAATAGCTCCTAGGGTTCCAAACCTTGTGAACACTTGTTTCTACAAGAACTTCATCACAACCTTAGCATCGTTCGTCGGATAAGCTTCAGCCTCGACCCACTTGGACACATAATCTACTGCTATCAGTACATACTTGTGACTAAAAGACAGAGGGAAAGGACTAAGAAAGTCAATACCCCAAACATCGAACAATTCTACCTCAATGATATTTGTTCGAGGTATCTTATTTCTATTGGTGAAATTCCCAACCCTCTAACATTGATCACAACTCTTTACGTAAGCGTATGCATCCTTAAATAATATTGGCCAAAAGAATCCAGCTTGCAATACTTTGGCCATTGTACGTGTACCTCTAAAGTGTCCCTCACTTGGAGCTGAGTGACAGTGGTATACAATCTTCAGTATTTCATCTTCTACCACACATCTCCTGATCATCTGATCTGCACACTTTTTAAACAAGTATGGCTCTTCCTAGAAATAGTAATTCACATCGTGAAGAAACTTTTTCTTTTATTGATACGTTTTATCAATCGGCATCAAACCGCAAGCTAAACAGTTAGCAATATCAGCAAACCAAGGAATATTATGGACATGATTTACCTTCAGTATGTGTTCATCTGAAAATGTTTCCTGAATCGGTACAAGTGGAAAATTTCCCTCTTGCGGCTCCAATCTGGATAAGTGATCTGCTACTTGGTTTTCTACTCCCTTTGATATTGAATTTCTAGATCGAACTCTTGAAGAAGAAGTACCCACCAGATTAATCTCGGCTTAGTATCTTTGTTGGCCAGTAAATACTTAATTACTGAGTGGTCCGAATAGACAATCACTTTGGTACCTACAAGATAAGATCGAAACTTGTCAAAAGCAAACACAATAGCAAGTAATTCTTTTTCTGTTATCGTATAATTCAGTTGAGCTCTGGTTAGAGTTTGACTTGTGTAGTAGATAGGATGAAAAAATTTGTTCCTTCACTGGCCCAAGACAGCTCCAATTGCAAAGTCACTTGCGTCACACATCAATACAAATGGCAAATCCCAGTCTAGTGTGATGATTATGGGTTCTGTGACTAATCGACTCTTCAAATTATTGAAGGCTTTTAAGCATTCCTCATCAAACTTGAATATCGAGTCCTTCTCCAATAGTTTGCATAAGGGTTTAGCAACTTTGGAGAAGTCCTTGATAAATCTTCGATAAAAACCAGTGTGGCCCAAAAAGCTCCTAACACCTTTTACAGATGTTGGAGATAGGAGTTTATCAATAACGTCTACCTTTGCTTTGTCTACCTCGATCTCATGTCTCGTTATCTGATGCCCTAGAACAATTCTTTCTCGTACCATAAAATGGCACTTTTCCTAGTTGAGTACGAGATTCTTTTCTTCACATCGCCTTAGTACCTTAGCTAGATTGGCTAAGCAATCATCATAAGTATCTCTGAATACTAAAAAATCGTCCATAAAAACTTTCAAATACTTCTCAACCATGTTAGTAAAAATAGACATCATACATCTTTAAAATGTAGTAAGTGCATTACATAAACCAAATGGCATGTGTCTAAATGCAAATGTACCGTACGAGCAAGTGAATGTCGTTTTGTGTTGATCTTTCGGTGCTACTGTAATCTGATTATACCTTGAGTATCCATCGAGAAAATAGTAGTAATCTCATCCTACGAGTCTATCCAGCATCTGGTCCAAGAATGGAAAAGGAAAGTGATCTTTCCTAGTTGCCTTGTTCAGCTTCCGGTAATCAATGTAGATTATCCATCTCGTAACTGTTCTAGTTAGTATTAACTCATTGTTCTTGTTTTCTACGACTATGATACCTCCTTTTTTTGGCACGCACTTTACTAGACTTACCATGAACTGTCTGAGATGGGATAGATAATACCTGCGTCTAACCACTTGATGATCTCCTTTTTTACTATGTCCTTCATGATGGGGTTCAGTCTCTGTTGTCCATCAATCATCCCTTTTTTGCCATCTTTCAGGATAATCTTGTGCATGCATACAGATGGACTAATACCGCAAATATCGGCTATGGTCCATCCGATGGCCTAATTGAATTGTTTCAAAAATATGATAAGTTTTTCTTCTTGCTTAGTGGTTAATTCTGCTAAAACAATCACAGGCAGAGAAGAAGCATTACCTAAATAAACTTATTTTAAATGAGAAGGTAATACCTTGAGTTCTAATTTAGGTGGCTCCTTGATTGATGCTTTTATCTGGGTGTAATCCCTTTTCTCTAATTCCAAAGATTCAAAACGGTATTGCGGATTAAATTCCCTTTGATTAGCTTCTAGCAAAGCTAAGTATTCATCCTCCTCTTCATCATTTGGGGGATCTGATGTCAAAATTCTTTCCAGTGGGTCCTCAACACAATTGAGTTCCTTCTCCACTATTAATTCCTCTAAATTGAATACTGTAGAACAATCATCCATTGTGTTAGAAAATCGCATTGACTTAAAAACATTAAATGTTACCTGATCATCCTGAACATGCATAGTCAGCTCGCCCTTCTGCACATCAATAAAGGTCCTTCCAGTTGCTAAGAATGGTCTTCCTAGGATAATTGGCACTTCATTGTCTGCTTCAAAGTCTAGAATTACAAAGTTAGTAGAAAAGATAAATTTATCTACACGCACCAATACATCTTTAATTTTTCCTTCTAGAGACGCTAAGGATCGATCTGCTAATTTAAGTGTAACCGTAGTAGGTCTAACTTCACCTATCCCCAACTTTCTAAATATTGACATTGGCATTAAGTTAATACTCGCACCTAAGTCACATAATGCCTTACCACAATAGGTTGCTCCAATATTGCACTGTATGGTAAAATATCTAGGATCCTTCCATTTTGGGGGTAGTTTGTCCTGAAGATATGCACTGTATTCCTTCGTTAGGGCTACCATCTCAAATTTTCCAAGTCTGCATTTCTTAGACAGATATCTTTCATGAACTTGACATAATTCAGCGTTTGCTCAAGTACTTCAACCAATGGGATGTTGATGTGAAGTTGCTTAAGTACATCAAGGAACTTCTTGAATCAAATCTCCTGACTTTGCTTCTGAAGTCTTTGAGGGTAGGGTGGTGATGGTTTCTTTACTGGAACTAATTCTGGTTGATTCGTCTTCTGTGGTAATCCTGCATCTAATTGAGTTGTTAGTTGGTCATATTTAGTTGGTTCTGAGGTTACCTTGTCGGGTTTTATAGATTCTAGTTCTTGTGAAACTAGAATTTCAACACTCGATTGAACCTCCTCTAAGTCTTGAGCATCAGCTTGCTCCTTTTCAGCTTCAATGGTATTGGGCTCTACCGTCTTTCTACTCCTTAATGTCAGCACTTTGCAGTGCTCCTTTCCCAGATTCCTCGAATTTTCCTTATCACTAGGTAAGGTACCCTGTGGTCGGTTCCAAAGTTCAGTTGCAAGATGGCCCATTTGGTTTTCTAGACTCTTTAATGTAGCTGCTTGGCTTTGGATTAAGGCATCATTCTTTATCATGTATGCCTTCAGCAAACTCTCCAAGCTATTGGATGCTTCAGTTGAACTAGTTTTTGAACTTGTTAAGGGAAACTAGGCAGCTGGGTTGGTCTATGTTAGGTGTAAGTGTTACTGGTTCCATTCCCTTGGTTACTCCAGGACAAATTCGGATGGTTTCTCTATGATGGGTTATAAAAATTGGATTGTAGCCCTTTTCTTCCTCAGTTTTGGTTCTGATTACCCATGTAGTATATAGATTCTGGGTTCGACGGACATTCTTCAAACAAATGTCATTCCCCACAATAGACACAGGCTATATTCTTAAATTGATTAGGCGGCTGTGCTGTAAAACTATTAGACCCATTAGTAGTAAGATTTTTAAGCATTGAGGATATTAATGATACTTGAGATGCGAGTGAAGTAAAAGTATCTACTTCATGTATTCCAGCGACTCGTCTTCCTGACGCTGCTCGACTAGTTGGCCATTGATAGTTGTTACTGGCAATCCTCTCGATAATTTCATAAGCCTCATTATAAGACTTAGAAAGGAGAGCACCATTAGCAGAAGTGTCTACTACCATCCTCGTGTGAGCGTTGAGACCATTTTAGAATGTCTCAAGTTGAATTCAATGTGGGATTCTATGATGAGGACACTTTCGTAATAACTCTTTGAATCTTTCCCATGCCTCATACAAGGATTCGTCATCCATTTGTTGGAAGGCGGTGATCTCATTCCTCAACTTGGCATTCTTGCTCGGCAGGAAATACTTCATGAGGAATCACTCGGCTAACTCTTGCCATGTAGAGATGGAGTTCGATGGCAATGAGTTCAACCAGGCACGAGCTCTGTCCCTTAGCGAATATGGTAACAGCTTCAGTCATAATGCATCTTCGGGTACTCTGGCTAACTTGAAAGAATCACTCACCTCCATGAATAGTCTCAAGTATAGGTGAGGGTCTTCGGTAGGCATTCCACTGAATTGGCCCACTGTCTGAAGCATCTAGAACATGATTGGCTTCATCTCAAATTGTTGTGCCTCGATTTTGGGTCTTCTAATACCCGGATTAAGATCATTGAACACTGGCACGGCATATTGTCTTAAGGCTTTATCCTTATCATCAGTAATAAGGATAGGATTCTGAGCAAGTTTTGCTCTATTTTCTTGATTCATATTCTCGAATTTGATCCTTCTCTGGTTCGCTTGTCTTCTTCGCTGTCAAAAGGTTCGTTCTTTCTCAGGGTCTACAAGGAGTAAATCGATAATTTGGTCAATACTCATAAACACCTAAAATATTCACAGAAAAATTAATTAAGTTAAAAATTAAACGGAAAATTAAACCAAAATGTAAGACTAACAAATTCACAAATAATGGCTTTTGAAAAACAGTCCCCGGCAACGGCGCCAAAAACTTAGAACGATGGAAATGTGCAAGTGTACACAATCGCAACAAGTAATAAAGTGACAAGTAAATGTCGAGTTATCGCACCCACAGGGACTGTAAAAGAATTATTTATGAAAGTAATTTTAAACACTTTGGTGAAGGAAAAAAATATTTGGATTTGAGGAAGGATTAAAACTAGAAAACAAAGTAAAATAAAATAAAATAAAACAAAGTTCTAATGCACGATTTCAAAAGTTGATTTTAATCAAGATGATATAATTGTGTTGGATTAATTATATTTCATTACCTTAGACTTATTAAACTCATGCTTATACTTGTTACGAATAAATCACGGCAACCCGGTAAATTGCTAACTTATGAACATATTTACAAATCAAAAATCCATTCATCTCTTGTACATATTCCTATGTCAATTCGACCGATAAAATAGATTTATGAAGGTAACATGTTATTGCACATACATACTTATTAAATTAAACAATCTCTTGCATATTCCTATGTCAATTCAAATGATTAATTCAACCTAATAAGCATATAAAAGACTATGTGAGGTAACAAAGTATCCTTACCTTGAAACAGTTTAATCACAACAATCTTGCAAGTTATGCAAGGCATATGTATCGCCAAATACAAGGCTAATCTAATCTTCAACTACCTTAGAAGAATTAAACATGCACTGATTAAGTATTGTGTCCATTAATTACAATTTCAATGCATTTAAATAATTAATTCTTTAGTTATCTAAACAATTATAATGCCATAATAACTTCAGCGTGATTTTACTTAATCAAGAATTTTACCGAGGCCTATAACAACATAAACACAATTTTAATAATTTACAGGGACGAAATGCAATCAACCCAATAAAAATTAAATTCAAGCTAAGCTGATTAAATTAACCATTCCAATAGCATAAACATTCATAAACATGTTTATCAATACAACAACGAAATTTAAAGAGATAGGGAACAAGAAGCAAATCGGTGTTTCTCCATGGCTTGACTGATTGCTCCATTCTTCGTCCTCCATTGTCCTCGGCTATCAAGGTGGCTTATGAACACTTTAATTGCTGCTCAATGATGGCTGAAGAGGACCTATTTCCCAAGAGAAGAAATCGGCACTTGAACAAAAGGGGAAATGGAAAGGAAAAGTTGAGAGAAAGTGAGAGAGGGGAAGAGAGAATGAGAGTGTGAATGAGGGATGAGGGATGCTTTGAATGATCAGCAAGGGGTGGATTTTATAGCTGATTGTGGCTAATAAAAATAGAAATTCCATCAGCCAAAGAGACCCCCTTGGCCGACCATCTATGTGGCAAAGTTGATGGCTTCAACTTTGCTAAATATGGCTTGGGGAAAATCTACAAAGCCACTAATTGTGGAGAGAGTTGAATGCAACTTTGACAAGTCTTCAAGGGCCTCTTTTCAAGCTTAATTAATCAGATAATAAGCTGATTTGGGTCAGCATATGGACGGTTCTGGGCAGCCCAATTGGTGGCTGGTTCTGTTCACTAAATTCGGTTCAACCAGTGCGGTTTAACTGGACCCTTTTTCCATAATTAATTAATAATAATTTATTTAGCCCAAATTAAATTGGGAATAAATTAAAATTAATTCTATTATAATTTAATATTCATAATTTGACCGTCTTAGGCTGGAAATAAATTTGCCTCGATACTTCAAATTGCTTCTCGATTTTATTCTTCTAGTAGTGTCTACCAAGCCAATTTTAGCCATTTGTGCGAATCTGTCGAAAATAGTCAAAATTAATCAAAATTAACTATAAAATTAATTAAAATTCATCATGTTCACATTTTTAACACAATTTAATTATTTTATAATATTTAATTATTTTTTGACAAGAATTTAACCAAAATAGCATGATTTTAAGTTAAAAAGGGCATGTAAAAACATGTATATTTTAGTGTTTCCAATTCTCCACAACCCTGGTTTTCAATGGTACTGGCCTAATTACGCCCTACTCCAAATTTTTGCTTTACCTTAACCAACTCGGTCTTCACCATTCTAACTTTATGGATAAGCAATCTGAATGGACACCTTACCATCGAGGTAGCTTCGTATTATGTCATCGAAATAGCTTCGTATTATGTCATCTGAATGTTCACCTTACTCTGATTCTTCAAACGACTCATAATACAGATGAATCCCTATCGGACCCTACTCTTCTCTAAGTTTTTCTTTTCAATAAATTTTCTTGAGTTTTCTTTTAGAAGAGTTTTAACAATCTTTTCAAACTGTGGGGATCATCTTCAAACTTTTTCTTGCTAAGTTTTCTTTCTTGGAGGGGAAATCAGAGTCATTTGAAGGGGTTCTGGATTCTTTTTATTTTCTAGGCTCCTTAGGACTTCTATACACCAAGTTCAATCTTTTGATCTATCTTCTTTATTATCTTCTTTATTGTCTAATCTTTGATTTATTGTTCTCTTTTATTTATCTTAGTTATTTATTTTTTTGCCTCCTTTAATTTTTAAATTCTTAAATCTGACTTGGATTTGTTTGAGTTTCAGGTTGCATAAAAATCTAATTTTCTTTCTAATCATCTTGAGCCCTAAGTCAAATCCATGAGTTGGACAAACTTACAATCTTGTTTTGCACTTCGTCCTTATCATTTAATGTCCTAGCAGACTACCCCGTGTTTATTATCCCAGCGGACTACCATTCGTTCCCATAACTGAACTATGGTCTTACACATTATTCATCATGTTTAATGTCCTGGCAGACTTGTTATAATGCCATTGTCGAGCTATGGTACTACATTTTAAACCTCTCTTGAGGTGTCGCCCTGAAGGACCTTACCGTTGTCATGGCGACTCTGTTGACTGTCATCGTGATTTTGCTCTATGAAACCTAAATATCATCATCACGGTGTCGCCCCGAAGGACCAATCAATATTATTCCTGTTTACATTTTTACCTTGATGCTCGAACACCCAAGTGTCCCCCCTTCACGCAAGGCCTGGAGCTTCACACATCATGGTTTGCATTCAGCAACACTGTATGGTAGTATCTTAACAGAATTCCATTCCCTTATCCATCCGCACATACCTCCATTTCGCCATTTTTGTATCTTGATGCTTTAACACCGTAGTGCCCCCTCCATGAGGCCCAAAGCTTCGTACATCATAGTTTGCACTTAACAACACTATATGGCAGTAAACGGAAACCCAATTCCCCAAATCCTAACTCCATCTATCATTTATTTTAATCCAATCCAAACATAAGGTTGGGATGCATTTGGAAGAGAAGATTTAATTTTTTTTCTTTTAGAATATTAAAACTTTAAAAGGCACAATTTCAAAAGGCTAGAATTTGTGATTATTTTATTGAAATAAATTATTTTTAAAAATAATTAAGTTATTGAAATTTTATGAGTTAAAAATATTATAAAAGAAGAATAATGGTATTAAAATAAATAGTATACAAATATATAGTATGGATCTAATTAGATTTGTAAAAATATAAAATACTTTTAATAATATAAAATATATATTAGTAGAATTAAATAAAAATGATGTTTTGAAGTTTAAGTGTTTTTTTTTAAAAATGGTACTATTTTTATTAAATGAAATAAGATTATATTAAATTTTTAGATGAAATTTAAATTACTTAAATTAATTTTAATATTATTTAAAATTTAAAATTTTCTATTATTTTATTCGAACAAATAAATTCATTTTGAAAATTTTAAAAATATTAGTGGAAATCCACCAAATTTTTAGTTCAATGAATTGAATCAAAATTTAATAACTCAAAATATTTATAAAAAAATTAAAAGGGTGGACCAAAGCTGCCGTCCCCTTTGCCTCTACTTGGCATTGACCATAACATTATTTAAGAAAAAAATATGAGAAAAATATTAAAGCTAGGTATAATTTTCATTGAATGGTTTTATGATATTATATGTATGAAAATTTAATTTGATTTAATTTTTAAAATCATTAATATTATTTTCGTTTTAGCATCATTTTATTTTACATGCATAAATTATTATATTTGTTTAGTTTGAAAAAAAATAAATTGATATATATTTTAAATATATGTAATTGAATTAAAATTAAAGTTTTATATATACAATTGAATTTCAAGTTGCGGCTTATTGGTTGAGTGTTTATTTTTCTCGAAATAGTCTATGTTTAAATTATTGATATATCAAAAAAATCATATGTACAATTGAACTAAAATTAAAATTTTTATGTGCAAAAACCATTATATTTGTTCATATATACATTGTTGGAAAGAGCAACCATGAAATCTAAAAGGATTAATCTTTATGATCTAAAAATAAAAAACACCTTTGTCAAACAAAAATTTATAAAGCACATTTCACATTAAATTAAAGAGATAATTACACCAAATATCCCTAAACTAATGATTTTAATGTTAAATTAGTCCTCAAACTTTAAAATATTCTAATTACATCTTTAAACTATCGATATTATATCAATAAATTCATTAAATTATTAAAATTGTTAATTTAACCATTAGATTCTTAATTTTTACTCATTTAGACATTTGTCATTTCGTTTTCAATGGTTTGATCATTACCATATTCTCATCCAACTATTGATGGTGAGTTTATTTATGTCAATTAATTTCAGCATTCGTATATTTATGGTGTTTTAGTGTTTGAAGCCATGGCTACATTCATTGATCAATTATCTGTTTTATCTTTGATTGCCATTTTCGATGCAGCTACAATTACCATAATAAACTTGTAATTTGATTTACTAAGAGGATACATTTCTCAAAACCATTTCATAATTTTAATAATTAATACTTCATTTTACTTTCTTTCTTTGCTGCTTGTGTTTGCAAATAACAATTATTAGAAAAGTTGTAACATGATATTTATAAAATCATTAACCAAACGGCACGGGTCAAGATTGTTGTTGATATCCATGGGAATCATAATAAAGATGTTGTCAGATACTAAACCATCACCTAGGGTTTAAAGATCACATGTAAATGCTAAGCAACTAAAAACCCTATCTATAAACAAAAAAGGGAAAGTGTAGTAGATAAACAAGATCAACAGAGAAAACGCCTAGCTTAAGAAAAATGCAATTTTATAATAATAATGACCTACTGCTGCACATACTGATTTCAATCTTTATAATATTACATTGGTTGAGGGAAGCTTTCACACGAAGGAAAGAGACAGCGCACTCGAACTCACGCTCTCCTGTACTGATAACCATACTAATACAAATGCCAATGCCGGTCAGCCTAAAACTCAATTGACAAAGTAAATCTTATTTTTCAATATACAACATTTTAAAAATAATATTCTTGAATAATATAGGTTAAGCTATTTTTCATTAAACAGTGATGAATAGGCTAGTGTCATGGGTCGCAGTTCAAAGCCCGTGACCATCGCACCAAATGTGTTCAATGGAGGTCTATTGGTTAGATGAGGATCATTTGGCCCACAAGAACTGGCCCAATTCAGTAAACTGTGGGAGAAGCCTTGTAACAACCCGATTTGGGGCTTAGTCGGGATAGTGGTGCGAGGCCACGAACTCGAGGTGAAATTATGAGTTTTCCAAGTTTATGCCATGTTTACATGCTAGAATGAAAGTTTTGTAAAGCAATTTCATTAAGTTGAGGTCAATTGGTCCAAAAAGGACTAAATTGAAAAAGTTGCAATATATTAGTTTATAGAAGCTTTTTGCATGAAATAGCTTTAGAATAATAATTGTGAGTCCTTAAGTAGCAATTTTCCCAAAATTTAATTTTTGGACAAAATTGGCCTTAAGAGACTATTATGGAAATTTTTAAGAGGAAGGGCATTTTGGTCATTTGGCTTAATCAGTGATTAAAATAGGATAAAGATGAGAAAAATTCACTCATATTCTTCCGTGTGGCTGCCAAAAATTTGAAGACACCATAGTTAGGGTTCTTCATTTTTTTCAAGCTCATAGTAAGTTCATCTTAGCCCCGTTTTTAATATTCTTCGTATTTTTGAAGTTCCCGTATTATGAATTAGCTAATTTTAGCTATAAAATGAGCTAAGATGCATGTTCAAAAATCTACCCTTGAATGACATGCTTGTTAAATGATGTTTTATGGAATTTTAAGAGAGTTTGATGTTAGATAAACATCTTTTCCTTAATGAATTTCATGAAAAATGGTAGTAGGGACCATTTTGTAACAGTTATAAAATTGGTCATACCTACTAGAAATAGTGAGAATTGATGATTGTTATAGAAGAGAAAATGATTCAGTTGAGCATGAAGTTTAAGAAAGTTCCATGAAAATCATTTTACGAGAATTGGGGCAAAAGTGCAAATATTAAAAAGTATAATGGCAAAATAGTAATTTTTCTAAAGTATGAGTTATGAGTCAATTTAGTCAATATGGTTTTTAAATGATCTATTTATGATTATAGATCAGAAAAATGAAGCCCGGATTGAAATCGAGGCAAGAACAAAGTCGAGGACTAAATTGCACATCTACATACATTTTATATATTGAGGTAAGTTTGTATGATTTCTAAGCTTTATGATTATTATCATTAAATTGCTTAATATAATGTACAATAATTGTATGAAATGATCATGTTATGTTCAAGCAAGAAATCACGATAATAAGTACGAGCAAGTCCCGATTGAAGATGAATTTCCCAAGATACTCGATCTACCACACAAGATATAATGTAAGTCCAAGGCAAGCTTGGCATTGATCAAGTTAGCAAACAAGTTATCATGTAAGTCCAAGGCAAGCTTGGCATTGATCAAGATATCATGTAAGTCCAAGGCAAGCTTGGCATTGATCAAGTTAGCAAACAAGTTATCATGTAAGTCCAAGGGAAGCTTACCATTGATCAAGATATCATGTAAGTCCAAGGCAAGCTTGGCATTGATCAAGTTAGCAAACAAGTTATCATGTAAGTCCAAGGCAAGCTTGGCATTGATCAAGTTAACAATCAAGTTATTATGTAAGTCCAAGGCAAGCTTGGCATGGAGCATGTTATCGAGAGCAAGACTTCATATAAGTCCATGTCAAGACATGGCCTTGAAACCAAGATGAGATATTCCATGTAAGACCATACCGAAGATATGGCTTTGGTATCAAGTATGTGGGTCGAGATTTAGTATCCTCGGTTATTCGCAAGAATTCATCGGGCCAACGAGTAAGTCAAAAAGAAGATATCAAGAAAGATAAGAAAGTAAAGTTAGTATCAAGATGAAATTTAGTATTATTCATGTTATGAATGTGGAAGTAAAGATTATGATTATTATTATTAAAGTATACTGATCAATGTGATCAAGTGATACAAGTACCATGTTTGCCTTACAAGTATGATAATAGTAAGTTTCATGAGACATGTAAGAATCTATATGAGTAAGAAAGCTCTTTAGCTGAAACTCATGATACCATTATTTTTGTGAAATGGTTTATATTAAGCAATGATAATGCTATGAGTCATTACATGCAAACTTACTAAGCTATATGCTTACGTTATGATTCTTTCTTTCTATGCAGTCCTGCCAAGCTAACTCGTGGATCATTAAAGTCGGAGCTCGCAACACACTATCAACTCTTATTTTGGTATAGCCAAGTTACTTTACTAAGTATGGCATGTATAGGAAACATTCATTTTGTGGACATGTTTTAAGAAGGGCCTTTGTAAAGGCTATCAAGTTTATTATTCTTTTGTATATGGCTAAGTGATTGGCCAAATTTGACTAAGCATGTATGTTTGTTGAGATCAATGAAGCATGTAGTATTATTCTTAAAATTGGGTTGTTATTGCATCGTTGAATTGTGTATGGTTATGATCTTCATTTCGTGGTGGCTAAAGGCTTGGTAAATAGCACTGTAAGTGCCCTACTGTTGGACACAGGCGTGTGCCAAGACCATGTTAACCCTGCACCTTAGTATTATTAATCATAATAGGCCAGGCAAATCCCACGGCCGTGTGTGTGTGTGTGTAAGACACACGGTTTGGACATGGGCGTGTTCCCAGACCGTGTTGATTTAGTCAGTATATCAAGGATTAGCACACAGTCTAAGTCCACGGGCGTGTCATGGCCGTGTGAAATTAGTCAGTAACCTCCCATGGTTGGTAGACACGGGCGTGTCTAAGCCGTGTGGAAATAGTCAATAGCCCTACACGATTTGAGGGCATAGGCGTGCTTAAGGGTACACGGGCGTGTGAACCTTGCTTCAAAAATGAGTTATTTGATTTTAATTCCAAAAGTTTTCTGACATGAGTTAAAGGTCTCGTAGGCCCTTGTTATAAGTGTTGACTAAGAAAGTGAAGTTTTTAGGTTGGAACAAAATTTTATAGCCCGTAAGTACATGTTTAAGTGAGTTCAAGCATAGTAATGTCTCGTATCCAGACCTAGTATCGGTCTTGGGTGTGGGGTGTTACAAGCCTATCAGATTGAAGCCTAGGTGACCCAGTAATGAAGATATGACAATATAGGCTATTTTTAGTAAATATGGGAATCATATCTTGTAGATTTAATTTGATATGGTGTATCTTGTAAATCCCATGATTTAAATTAATCTCATCCATCAATGTAACTTGATCTTGACCATCGGTTTTAGGGGAGCTCAACTATAAATAGAGAGCCTCCCCCTCACTTGGAAATCACTTCATTCATCCATTTTTTCATTATTCTTTGAGAGTAATAGAATATTGAGAGCATTTACTCAAACACTCTGCATTCTTTTCAATGGCTTTCTGTTGTTCTTTCGTAGCTTCTTTTGGCACAATTGCTTCTGCTATACAAATTGGTGCCTTGGAGGAATTCTAAAGGAATCCTCACTTATGGTGTTTAGGCTGAATTAGATGAGTTTGGAATGAACAAATCGTCTAAGGATGCACAGATCGTGAGACAAAATATCTAACCCCTTGACAAGTGGTATCGGAGCTGTTGATTATGAAGGCACCGTTGGGATGTCAAAAGAAAAGTTCAAACAGAGGTGGGCCGAAAAATCAGTCCCTTTGAAGGAGATGTTGTCGGCAGTAGAGGAACGAGTAGTCAAACTCGAGGAGTCCATGGAAGACGTGAAGGAGTCACACATTGCGCTTGGTGAATGCATAGATGACTCGAGGGAGCAGTCCAGGGACATTGTGACCATGTGTCTCACTTTCAATAGGGATAATGTGCAAGAGTTGCTGGATTTCCAAAGGAAGAAGCTGACAGAGAGGAAAATGCTCTCAAGGCCATGGTGATGGCTTTGAAAAAGGAAATAATGGACACGACGAAGGCTTTGAACATAAGAATAGAGGAGCTCAACCGTGGAGAATGGAGTGTCAAGTGCAGCACTCAATTGCGAGGATGACCCGAAGCCGAAATAGTTCGTGGGGACAAGGTCTGCATGCAATGTGGACAATTTCTTGTAGAGGATAGAAAACTACTTTCATGCCAAAGGCATCATGGATAATGCTATTAAGGTAAATACTGCTTCAATGTTTCTTACTGATATTGCGCTTTTATGGTGGTGAGGCAGGTCCACAAATAAAAGGCTAAGTGAGATTGAGACGTGGCACGAGTTCCAATATGAGTTGAAGGGACAGTTTTACCCAGAATTTGCCAAGGAAGAAGCTCAAACAAAGTTACGATGGCTAACGCAATAGGGCACAGTGGGGGAGTATGTTCGAGAGTTCAAGGAACTCATGCTCCAAATTTTAGATGTGACCAAGAAAGAGGCATTGCTTGTTTTTAAGAATGGTTTGAAGCCGTGGGTCAGACAGGAAGTGGAACAAAAAAGTGTCCAAGAACTGTCGGAAGCCATGACGGTAGTAGAGGTCGTGGACTAGTTTGGTCTAGAGAAAGACAAGCTTGAGTCTTCCAAGTCTTAGGAAAGGGTGTATGTGAAAAGGATCACAAGAAAGATAATAATGGCAATAACAATGGCAATGATAGTGGTAATGGAAAACCACGAGTTAGGAAGAAGAAACACAACAAAAAGAGAGACAAGTTGAAACACTTCCTTTGCGATGGTCCACATATGTTGAAGAAATGTTCAAAGAAATCTGAGCTTTCTAAGAAGGAAAAGCCGGTAGGTAAGGCCTTAAGACTTGCTTCGAGTGCACGGGGTGTTGAAGCCAAGGAGGTCGAAAGTGAGAAGAGGCTAGTAAAGTGCTTCTTGTGTCATGGTCCGCATAGGTTGAGGAAATATCTAAAGAAGTCTATCGTCGAAGGGGACAATAGAGCAGACAAGAAGCCCAAGAAGCTTGGTTCGAGCAAGGGAAAAGACGAAGTCAATAGGGCAAAGATAAACAAAAAGAAGCAAGTAAAGTGCTTTTTGTGCCGTGGTCCGTATGAGTTGCGGAACTATCCAAAGCAATCCAAGTCATTTGTGGCCAAAGAAAAGGCAACATCGATGTAACACCCCTACACCCGGTTCAACCTAAGGAACCTGATATAGGAATATTACATTTGGTGCCAAAGTGATTTTGGCTAATCACTAATATATTTGAACATTAAAAAAAATTATAACTTATATTTTAGTCCCTACTACTTGGAACACACTTGATCTTCCTAAGTACATGCCATTCTATTCAAAATTTTGAAACATACCCTCTTGGCACTTGGAGATGTGATAAGATGGATGCTCACAACCTCAATTACAACTCTTCAAAATCATTGAACCTAATCTGCGCACGAAAAATAAAACCGTAGGCTGAGTAAAAACTCAGTGGTATTTCTATAATCCGAATATTTAAAGACAAGATAATATAATAGGCACAATTAAATTATAAGGACATATTAATGTCTAGAATCATGACTATCATTTTTTTTAAACAATATCCTAATTCACACAATTACTATATAAATGGTTATTCACATATCAAACCATATTTATTCATACAATGGCATTAGTCATGCATTACTCAATTCATGAATATATCATTATATACCATACTCAATTTTCATCACTTACTATATAATAGCTTTTCATAATTTGTTCACTTATCAATTAAACAATGACACTATCCATTCCATATTCAATTCATAAGTATATAACTCATGTATTCCATGTATTTACAACATATTTCACATTCTATTTTCAGTTCACTATATCAACTTCATTTCTCATACCATGCCATTTCAATATCAATTATAAAACTTTATTATCTGTTTACCCCTATTAACACGACTCGGACTTGGATAGATACACGAATCCAACCAAAATACACCAATTTGGCACCCAATGCCTCATCGAATAATTCGAAGTAGTAAATTGACACCCAGTGTCTCATTGACTCGAAATCGAAGAAATCCCTGAACTCTTCCAATCCTATGGCATGCCATCTATATCCGACTCAGCCCGATACAGTTAATAGGGTTTAATTTCGCATTTTAAAAACAACCAATGTTCAATATCAATTTTTCATATAATCACATATACATATGAATTCAATTCAATTCAAATAATCAATACATTCATAATATGTATATATATATCAATTCAATAAATTCAATATCAAAATGCCAAATACTCACCTCAACTACTTACCATAAGCATTAAATCAAAATTTAACATTTAATAACTAGATTCAGATTATAGAAATACAAACCCGAAATTTCGAGCTATTCCTCATTGACTTTATCTTTTCCCTTTTTAGTCGAGGGTTCTGGTACGATGTTAGCTACGGAATTAAAACAATTAAAAATCATCAATACAACACAATTCAATTTCATATTGAATATTTCAATTTTTAGTCAAATATTGCCTAAATTTTAATTTTAGTCCCTAAACTAAGACTAACTTTTATTCTTCACATTTAATTCTTTATTTTCATGCAAATTCCACTTTAGATTAAATTCAACTCCCTCTTTTCACATAAATTCCTAAATTTTGAATTTTTCACAATTTAGTCCCTATTACACAAAATGTACTATTTATTCCACAATTTAATCCTTTTCATTTCTAATTTAAAATTTATTAATTTAGTCCCTAATAAAAAAATTATTCAACATTAACACATCTAAAAACTCAATAATTTCTAAAATTTTGACATGGGTCAGGTAGTATTTAATACGAAGATTCCAAAAACATAAGAAGTACAAGAAAAAGGATTAAATTGACTAACCAATTGAACTTTGAAACTTTGAAACCCTAGTTTTCTCCTTTCTTTCTTTTTCTTCCTGCGTCGTTTGTTCTTTGTTTCTTTTTCTATTTCTATTTCTTTTATTTCTTTGTTTTATATTATAATATAATATATAATAAATATACTTAAACATTAAGCTTTAATATTATATAATATTATAATATATATTTTTACTTTAAATTTTATAATAATATACTTATGCCGCCTCATTTATGAGCAATGGCATAATTGCTTCTTTAGTCCTTTTAGTTTTTCTTTAATCTATAATTTAACTTTCACCCTTTATACAATTTAGTCCTTATATCTAATTACTCTTAATTTATGCAAATTCACCTAACCAAAACCTAATTAACTACACAACTAACTTAGAAATATTTACGAGTCTAGTTTACGAAAACAAAGTCTCAAAAATGCATTTTTCGACACCCATGACTATCGGGTCGTTACAATCGGAGCTTGTTAAGTCATCGGAGGGGCTTCCACACAAGGAAGATGTGGGTTTGTCATTGAACTTAGGGGAAAAAGTTACGGTGAAAACAGTGAATCTGGGACCAATGAGACTCAATTCAAGTAAAACGACGGAGTTGGCCGAGTTGTCGGTGAGGCTTTCACCTATGGAAGAGGTGAGTTTGGCATCAGATTTAAAGGAAGAAGTCACGATGCAAAATTTGAACCTAGGATCAATGAGACTCATTTCTCTTGACACATCGAAGGAGCTACCACCTATGAGAGAGGTAAGGTGTGCATCAAGCTTTGGGGAAGTGGTGATGCAAGTTGGATAGTTGAACCAAGTAAATGCAACGAAGAAGGTACATTCTGAACACTCTAATATTGTTTTGCATTCTAACTTGTTAACTTGGCAAGAACGTAAGGGCCCTTTCGAAGTTCTTAAGCAAGGAGGCCGAAAGACTGTAGGCAATTCGAAGCCAAGTATTGTGAATCGAGAAGATTCTGTTCGAAGCAAGTTAGAGCGTAGGCAAGAAAGGGACATAACTTCTTACAGTCGAGATGTACAAACGATTTGGATGGTTTGAGTTAAGAAGCGACGTAAGCCGAGGCAAAAGTTCCAAAAGAAGGAAAAAGTTAAGGCGACGAGACAAGACCGAGGGGAATCAAGTCAATGCTATTCTGAAGGTGCAACAAGGGCATTGCGAGAATGGGTGGGGAAGAATGTCACAAGTTGCAGTTCAAAGCTCGTGACCATCGCACCAAATGTGTCCAATAGAGGTCTATTGGTTAGATGAGTATCATTTGGCCCACAAGAACTGGCCAGATTCAGTAAACTGTTGAAGAAGCCTGTCAAATTAAAGTCTGGGTGGCCCAGTAATAGAGATATGGCAACATAGACTATTTTTAGTAAATACAGGAATCATATCTTGTAGATTTAATTTGATATGGTGTATCTTTTAAATCCCATGATTTAAGGGATATGATTAATCTCGTCCGTCAACGTAACTTGATCTTGATCGTTGGTTTTGGAGGAGCTCAATTATAAATAGAGAGTCTCCTCTTCACTTGGAAATCACTTCATTCATACATTGTTTTATTATTCTTTGAGAGTAATAAAATACTGAGAGCATTTACCCAAGCACCTTTCGTGTATTCTTTTCTGTGGCTTTCTGTTGTTCTTTCGTAGCTTCTTTTGGCACAATTGCTTCCGCTATACAAATTGGTGCCTTGGAGGAATTCTAAAGGAATCCTCACTTGTGGTGTTTAGGCTGGCTTAGACGAGTTTGGAATGAACAGATCGTCTAAGGTCGCATGGATCGCGAGACGAAAGATCTAGCCCCATGGTACTAGAATAGGCTTTCTAAATTATTTTTAAATAAAATTTAATTATTTTCCTTCATTTTTTTAAAAATTAGAAAATCAAAAGATTTAGTGCAAAATAACTTCAATTAATTTTATTATAAAAACAATTAAATTATTTTGAGTCATACATTAAATTTTAATTTGTCAATAGTTTGGCTTATTTGTAAGGATGGTAATAAATTGGGACAGGAGTAAATGTTGCTAAAGTCACTACCAACTCATGGTTAGTATGTTCCGCTTCATTTACCTTGCTCCAGTATATATGTGTAATAATTAAAATCATTAACTTCTCCATGAATGTTAAATCGTCAATCCTTACTTTATATCGTTAGCATCAATTTAATATTTTAATATTTTTTATTTTGTAAAGGTAAATAAATATTTAAACATAAAATATGTGATTTTTTTATATCAATTTTTATACTTTTATTATTTTAATAGTTATAAATATACTTGAATAAAATAGTAATTTAATATAATGAAAAGGGGATATTTACTGTTAAAAAAAATGACTCCACTCCCCATTCACTTTTCCAAAAAAAAAGTCACTTTAAAGTGGAAAATTCGCATTCCGAACTTATTTATCACGTGCCTCTTACCATACGCCAAGCCATTAGGCTGCGACACAATTAAACAACCATGTGGCTTATGTTAAAAAATAAAATAAAAACAAGTATGTGACCCAGTAGATTTCAGAAACCAATCCGACGATTCCAATTAAAAGTCTTGTTCCCCACCTGATCGTAAGATAAATGTAAACTCCAAATTTGAAAAAAAAAAATACCCCCATCTCTGTGGGTTTTTTACTAAAATATTACAAATAAAAATAAAAATACGAAAATGGGGTGCACTTTTTAAAAATTACCAGAATGGTATAGGGAGGTGGTGCCGCCTGTCGCAGAGGCGCAACCACCCTCTGCACACCTACTTTTTTTAACTGAAATCTAAAAAAAAAGTTGAAATAAAAAAACACTGAAAACAAAAAAAAAGGAAATGGCAGGAAAAGTGATAGGAGGCTGGTGACGCCTCTGCCACAGGCGGCACCGGTGGTGCCTCTGGCAGAGGCGGCACCAATGGTGCCACTGGTAGAGGCATCACCAGCTTTGCCCTCCCCCGTTTTAAGCTCCTCATTTTCTGCTCTAGGGTTTTTTTATCAAAATTTTAGCAGCTGAGTTGAAGAAAAAGAAGAAAAAGAAGAAGAAGAAGAAGAAGAAGAAGAGGAGGAGGAGGAGGAAAAGAAAGAGAAAGGAGGAGAAAGAAAGAAGAAAAATAAGAGTATGTATAAAAAATTTAATAAGGAAGATATTGTTGTTGTTATATGATATATATTGATGATTTTATTTTTATTATTGTTGTTTGTTAGTTTATAACTATTGTAAATTAGGACTAGGTTAATAACATATTTAGTTAGTTATTATTATTTTAGTTAGAAACCCTAAAATGATATTTTAGTTAGTAGTTAGTATATTGTTAGTAACCCTAAAATAAAATATTAAAATAGTATTAGTGTATTAATATGTTATTATAATATTAATATTTTAGTTAATAATATGTTAGTTAGTAATTTGTTAGTATATTAATATGTTAGTTAAAACCTTATAATAATAATATATTGTTAGTAGTATAATTAAAATATTAGTTTCTACTATTAATATTTTAGTTAATATGTTAGTTAGTTAGTAGATTGTTAGTAGACTAATATGTTAGTTAAAATCCTAAAACCCTAAAATAATATATTGTTAGTATATTAATAATATGTTAGTATATTAATATTTTATTTAATATGTACATAGTTAGTATATTGTTGTTGTTAGTATGTTAATAGATTGAATATTGTTTATTTTCTAAGCAATTTTGTTTATTTTTTAACAGATTGAATATTGAAGATGGATGATCAGTTTTTTGTATGTGTTTATTTTGATGGAATCATCTTGACAACAACCGTTGGATGCATATTTGAATGTCGGCAACAAATAGCAATGGGATTTAATAGAAATGTCTCGTTGGATGATATGAAGCGAAGGATAAACGCAAAAATTGTTAGACGTTGTGGGAGAATGATCTCAAGAATTTTCTACAAGTTTCCAATTTCGGCAGATCTGATCAAATTCACAGAAATGGAACATGTAGACGACAAAGACGTTGAGACAATGATCGCTCTTTACTATAGGAATGGGAGTAACAGAAATGCACCGATTCACTTATTTACTGAGTTTGCGGGTATTGGTATCGAGACAAATGAAGACAGCAATGCATATGGTGAAGAACATGGAGCTCAAGAACCGTGCATGGTGCCTCCAATATCATATGTTGATGCCAATTCGAATATATGTGGGATCGATATCGATCTTAATATTACACCAGTTATTAATGTGGTTGGTGATGATGGACACGACAGTAGTGATCATTGTGAGGAAGAGGTCGATATGGACGATATACCTGATGATATTGACGATGAAGACGTGAATGACAATGGAAACATTAGCACGTCTTCGATCGGGAACCAGATGGGATGTATTATGATACACAATAATCCTGGGCCACACATGTCACTCATAGACCCCGACGCAGCGCGTGTAGCTGAGTTCCCTGAGTACCCTGAAATATATCCTGCGTACCGGCTGGCCGTAAATTCTGAGCATGAGTTATTTGTAGGCCAGAGATTCGAAAGTAAAGAAGAGTACGTATCTGCTATTAAATGGTATAGCATGGATATATCAGCGGATTACAAAGTCGTAGTGTCTAAACCGACGCTTTATATTGGGGAGTGTTGGAAGGCTGCGGAAGGCTGCAATTGGCGGGTACGGGCTGCATTCATTCAAAATTCGCAGATGTGGGAGATACGAAAATTGGTTGGACCGCATACATGTAGATCGACACGTATGACAGAAGATCATAAAAAACTTGATTCCAAAACTATCTGTACGTGTATCCTGCCAATGGTGAAGGATATGCCAACCATTAAAGTTTCGGTACTGATTGCTGAAATACAAGCACGATTTCAGTATCGAGTATCGCATCGAAAAGCGTGGATAGCTAAATAGATGGCAATGGAGCAACTGTATGGAGATTATGACTCATCATATAACGAGCTGCAGAGATGGATAGCTGCTATGAGAGAGTACGTACCAGGAACAGTGATTAAGTTATAGACACGACCTTATTATGGCCCAGATGACCAATTACAACCGGGGAGAAGAATTTTTCATCGGATGTTCTGGACGTTTGATCCATGTGTGTGGGCATTTCCACACTGCAAGCCATTTGTGCAGGTGGATGGGACATGGCTATACAGAAAAATATACACAGATCTTACTTATTATCGTTGCTCAAGACGGCAATAGGAACGTGCTCCCAATAGCATTTGCCATAGTAGATAAGGAGAATATGAAATCTTGGGGATTCTTCCTTACCAACCTGTGGAGGTATGTTATTAGCAACGATAATATTTGCATCATCTCCGATAGAGCGAAAGGATTAATTGCCGCAATTAGGCATTCCGGTGTGCCATGGAGATCCGTTTACTGCATCGTCACATTGCGGCTAACTTCTTTCGAGAGTATAAGAATACAGATTAGAAGAGACAAGTGGTGAAAATGGGTAAAGGATAACCTTTTCAATATAAGTTTAAAGTTTTTATGTTATCTAGTTACCGTAACTTATCTTTTATTAAAACATATACAGCATACGAGTTAGAGCCACATATTTTTCAGCAAAGAATGACTCGACTTGAGAGTGACATGGAAGGTCAAACGAACAAATCTTTTCGAGAGTGGTTGGGTACAATGGAGCCGTGGCAATGGGCTCAAAGTTTTGACGAGGGCTTTCATTATGGTCAAATGACCACGAACTTGGTAGAGGGGGTCAACGCTGTGTTGTTAAAAACACGACATCTTTCAATTTCATCTGTCTTCTCGGCCACATTCTATAGATTGGCGACCTTGATGCCAAGAATGGGTGAACAGCAAGTCAGCCAGATGAATGCAGGACACGTGTTTGTGGAAGATGTCAGGGATGCATTGATTGCAAACCGTCAGACTGCGAGGTCGATGACTGTAGAAATATACTCACAACGTATGGAAACTTTTTGAGTTACGGAGTCTATCGGTCGTCGGCCCGGTTTGCCACCTAAGTCTTATGGAGTCAATCTTCGGAACAGACAGTACGAATGCAGGAGGTTCCAAACACTTCATTATCCGTGTGGACATGTCGTGGCAGCGTGTGCTAAAGCGAACCTTAATGTCGAACAATTTGTGAATGATGTGTACACGCTCGAGCGTACGTTGCGTGTCTAGGAAAATGAGTTCCCCGTCTGCCTTAATTGTCTACATGGGAGGTACCTCGACGACTTTCGAGCTTGTCCAGACGGAGAGGCTACGAGAATCCAGAGAGGTCATCCGCAATCATCCGTAATCCGTAATGAAATGGACCTTAGGGAGAAATTGACGATAGGCGCCGTGGAATATGCTGAGTTAGGTGGTCATAATCAAAGTAAATGCCCATAACGAAACTATCATGTTGGCCAATCGTCACGAGGGAGTGGAATTGACATTATTCGAAATACATGTTTTGTATTCATATCTCGGTGATTTTTATTAATTTGGGTTAAATTGAAAAAATAGATAAATTTAGGAACTTAAATGGAAAAAAAATTACATTTATGGATTTGTGTTAATATGGATTTGTATGGATTTATATTTTGTGCCAAAATCAATTCATACTCTTTTCTAGTCATTTCACATGTACACATCATGCTTCAATATTTAACCATATGAATATCATCTAAATAATCACATATTCAATTTAACAATATGCAAGAATTTATATTACAAGTACTTAATACATAAAATGTCCAAACCACTTAAATACCAAATCCAAACATACCATACATATTTTAAAGCTCAAAATAATCTAGTTAATTTTATACAAATAAGGTACAAACATTGTAATATTTACAAATACAAAATAGAGGAAAACCAAAACCACAAGAAACACCTAAAATTGATGGTTCGATGGTGTGGTCCTAGGTGTATACTTCTGCGGTGGTCGACGATCACGTCGTGGGTTCCCGCGACGACCAACATCCTCTTCAGCATCCGATGGGGGTCCAGATGGGGGTGTACTAAACATAGTCGAAAAATCTTGTGGCTCGAATAGCATAGATGAACTCGAGCCAGAAGGAGTGCCTTGATGTACTGGATACGACCCAGAAGGCCTGATGTCATGCAGTGGATACGAGCCGGGAGTGCTGTACTGCGGTGTCTACGATCCAAATATATCAAACCCGTACTGGTATCCACCTCCTAAGGAGCCCGGGAAGTAGTCATAGCCCGACACATCCGGATGATACGAATGTGCATCCGAATGTGAATATGATTGCTCGGGCTCTGGCTATGGCTCCTGCTCGGGTTTTGGCTCGAGATCAGGATCTGCAGCTGCCTCGGCCTCTATATCGGCCACTGCTTCGTCTACCCCATCTCGTTGCATGTGTTAGGGGACTACAGTCGATTGTCCCCCGAGTATATATGGCTTTCCCATACTAAAGTACCATTGTATGTACTCTAATGAAGGTTGAAAATCGGAAGCCATATCCATCCGGGGTATACGGGACATGCGGTCATTCCACACCGCAATAAATTGCCTATGCCTAACCCCCCAATCGAAGCCTTGTTTCCCTTTCTTATTTTTACCATGAACCTCTCCCACCTGGCATGGCTGATCGGGGATATATTGGACGCAACCAAATTGTCGCAGCACTCGGTCCGCGTGATACCACTCGACTACATAGAAACACAAAATTGGTGCATTTGTGCACCACATGTACGAGTGAATATAAGCAGACGGGGGTATAACAGCTGCAATTTTCGGTCGACGATATGGCGTCCATATAAACTGTACGATTAATAACATTGTCAAAATTTAACACGGTGTGCATAAGATATACAAACTAACAAGTAACTAATATTGGAATCACTTACCCCTTCCCCGGCGTGTTGCTCAATCATAAGTCGGTATATCGGAAAGATGTACGACCTCCTGCATGCAGGATAAATACTCCACCTACAAAAATAAAATTCAAGTCAAATATAATCAATATAAAGAAATTATCAATTAATAACAAGTTATATTTTATCACCTGTTTACTAGTGGATATACATATGGTTGGTGCGTAACTGATGCCAAGAATGGCATCCGATACAGAGCCCATGACTGCAATAGCGTAAGGCATCCGCCTATGTCTCTAGTCCCTGGCTCTGTCGTCCGACAAAGCTCACGGTATAACATTGTAAGAACAGTAGAGCCCCAACTATACTAGCGAGCCTTGCCGAAATCAGCCAATAGGGGTAGGTACTGAATATGATATGTATTGTTATTTGCATTGGGCATCAGTACACCCCCTATGATGTGCATAATGTACGCCGAGCAACAGACATCAACTCATGCAGATGGCACCGGTGATAATCGTCCATACTTCGCTCTCGACCATGTAAACTTCAAGCCCGTAAAATTTTCTTCGCCATCGCCGTACGGGTCCCCTAGTAGGCTCTAACAAAGTGTAAATGGGTCACTATCGACTCGACGCGCCAGAACGGACTCCGTCAATTGGGAGCCCAAGTCGACTGCAACATCCTCTAGAATGACTATGCACTCTCCACACGGGAAATGAAAAGTGTAGGTCTCTGGGCGCCAATGCTCGACTAGTGTGGATATCAAATCATACCGCAAGTCAAACGTCCGGATCAGTGCTACTGACCCAAATCCAGCTTGCTCAATATACGATACCAATCGTTCATCCGAGGGATTTCTTAACCCATTCACGCGGCCCCTTAGTACACGGTACGAGTCCTGAAAGTGTTAAATCAGAAAAAAATTATTATTATAACATAAATTATTATGTACCTATTTTGTTAATATATTCCATGATTAATAAATAATAATATATTACCAAATCATTAGTGCTGCAGATATGTGTGGAGTTGTACTAATCTTGTTAATATAGCCATTCTTTGTCTTAGATATTTGATTTCTAACCTATATAAAAATTTAATTTTATATTAAAACACAAAAAATAACATGCCAATAAAAATAATATAACAAAACATAACATATTTTAATATAACAAAATATAACATAATTTAATTTATTATGTACATATTTCACTGTTTTTTAATATAGATTTAGTAAAATCCACTTATTTAGCCTTTTTTTTGTATTTTCCTTATTTCCAAACTCTAATGTAAATATATAATTTTCGTCTTTTATTATTTTATATTATTTTATTTAGTACTATTTATATATATATATATATATATATATTGATTATTAATAACTAAGGTAGGTAGGTAATAATACTAATAATAATAATAATAATTTTACTAACAACAATAATAATACTAATTAACTAAACAATATTTAAAGTTTTAACTACCATTGTTTTTACTTACTACTACCAATATAATAAAATAATAATTAGTGTTCTATTTTTAACTAACATAATAACTTTTATTACAATCTAACCAACAAAATTATTATTTTAGGTTTTTAACTAACTATTTATAATAACTAACAATATAATTAATATTGTAACCTTTTAGTAATACTAACACAATATATTAACTAATAACTAATTTATTATTTTAGGTATTTATCTAAATAACTATAATAATAAACAATTTATTATTTTAGGGTTTTTAACTAACAAACTATAGCACAATATAGTTAATATTTAAACTTTTAGTAAATCATCATAATAATAATAACTAACTAACTAACAATTATTATTTTAGGGTTTTACCTAACTAACTAACTAACTAAGTATAATAATAAATAACAACTACTAACAATATAATTAATATTTACTTATTACACTTGTTACTAAACTACACTAAACTAACCTAACATAAACTAAACTAACATTAACTAAACTAAACTAATAATACAACTAACTAACCTAAATAATAACTAAACTTACCTAACCTAAACTAAACTAACATTAATTAAACTAAACTAATAATACAACTAACTAACCTAAATAATAACTAAACTAACCTAACATAAACTAAACTAACATTAACTAAACTAAACTAAACTAATAATAATACAACTAACCTAAACTAAACTAACCTAAATAATACAACTAACAATAACTAAACTAACATTAACTAAACTAAACTAATAATACAACTAACTAACCTAACTTAAACTAACAATAATCAACAAAATAATAATAAACAAAATATAATCATCCATATTTAAAAAAAAATTACATACTTCTTATATTTTTCCTTCGTTCTTTTTTTCTTCTTTCTTTCTTTCTTCTTTCTCTTCCTCCTTTCTCTTCCTTTTTCGGTCCGCCATATGCTTCTTCTTCTTCTTCTTCTTCTTCTTCTTCTTCTTCCTTTCCTTTTCACAGCATCAGCTTCAATTTGGGGACCATTATAAGGTCCCCAAGCCACCGATCGGTCACTGTCATAGTGAATGGGTGCCGCCTCTGTCAGAGATACCTTCGGTACCGCCTGTAGTAAAAGCTGCACCAGTGTGTCAGTATGCTGCTTTTAGGGTTTTTTTTTATTTCAGTGTTTTTTTTTAAGTTGTAAGGTTTTTTTTTTAACTTGTAAGGGGGAGTAGGGGTGCAGGAAGGTGTGCCGCCTCTGCCAGAGGCGCGACCACCCTCTCTGTACCATTCTAATAATTTTAAAAAAGTGCACCTTATTTTCGTTTTTTTATAATATTTTAGTATAAAAAACCATCTCTGTAGTAACCCGAAACAAAACCATCAAAACTTGTTTTTTGTTTTTTTTTTTGAACCCTAAATATCCTCCTTTTTTACTAAAAACAAAATTCATTGAACCGCCCAATCTCGTCATGAAAGGGAAGAAACGGTTATCGAGCTCGGCCGCCGAGATCAACGATTCTGCTGTGAGTTTTCTCATTTCTGATGTTTTAGTTATTTTCTTTTTCTTTTTTAAAGTCACTTCATTGTTCCTTCCCTGAATTGATAGCCTAACCCTGATTTGATGTTCTTTGTATTATTTTATTCTCCTCAATGCGAAAATGAAGTAGGCTGGCGTTTAGAATAAGATTTTGTTTGCTTATGGCTTTAATTGAGTAGTTTCATTTATATGAAGTAAAACTGAGGAAAAGTTTTGAACCATTGCATGTTTTTTAGTTTTTTACTTCTACTTAGCTGGAAAGTATTTTAGGAGGGCTGAAAGTATTTTTTTTTTCATTGTATTTTAGATATTTGAATGCTTTGAGTTTTCAAGAGTAAACTCGAGGTTAATAAAAGCTGACACTGTTCAACTTACTAGTCCTTGTTGATGTATTACTTCAGCTGCTGTTTATAATAACTGAGAAACAAACCAAACTATGAAATAGATAAATTAGTTCTTTTATGGAAGGAAGGAAACCGAAAATGAAAAACTTACAAAGTAGTGAATAAAAAGAAGAATGATTTTGATCTTTAACTAGTATTTTACTTGTTAAACAATAACAGTGTGCAGGCATTTTTTGGAAGAAGAGGGGAGGGGGGAATGAGTAGTGATGATGGCTATGAAATGTAAATACTTAGTAGTCAGTTTTTATCTTTAGATGTTTTGAAGCATGAGTCATGTTTTTAAGTCTTATTACATACTCATCCATGGATTGCAGTTCCACAATAAAAGAGTAATTGCAGGATCTCCTTTTGATGCTCAAAAGGCAGAATCATCTCAACAGAAGTTGACTGCAAAACCAGCACTAGATCCACAGCGAGCTGAGCTGTCTTGGCAGCATGTGAAAGCTCTCAACACCCAATTTGCAAGGTCTGTGATGTTTCATGTTTCAACAACTTGTGCTGTACGTTTGGTGATGACTAAATGATGTGATCTTTTGCTTCCCATGAAGATGCATTTTGTATTCTTTTAAGCTTTCTAGATTAATATTTTAACAGTCCTTAGAAGTTAGAATAGCCAGGTTTCTTGCATCTGTTGTCTTTGGACCTTGATGAACTTTTAGATTTGTATATATGTTGTCTGCATAACAGCATTTCTTTTACAGTTGGGTACAATCACAACTGAAGAATCACCCTGATGAGCTTTGGCAAGATGGTGTTCAAGACTACCTAACTCATGCTTTAAACATCATGGTAACTTCTGATGTTTTTTCATCGACATTTGAAGTATTCATGGTCATGAATGTGCAGTTTGTGACTGTATTTGATTGCAAGTTTATGGCTTTAGTGATCGATTGATTGAGCTCTGACTTTAAAGGACTTTGTTTTGTGGTTTCATGCTACTGTTGTTTCTATACATTTTGTACTTACTAGCAATTTCTTTTTTTTTTTTTTTTGGATAAGTTACAGGAAGTTTTTTTGACAGCTATCATTCAACTACTTCTGGTGTTTTTGAAATTCTCATACCCATCATCTAAATATTAATGCAGGTAACCCTCATTTGTATCAGTGATTTATATAGACATTGTTTTTGTTAACTTTTAATGGTATGCTCTATCCTCTTTTGCAGGAGAAGTTCAGTGATGTTGTCAACTGGCTTAAAGGAAATGCGGTAACTGGTGACAGCTTGTCTGCTGCTGAATCTTATAAAAATGAAAATAAAGTGGTGGCTGAAATCAAGAATAGTGAGGCTAAATATTTTCAAGAGAAAACTGGATTTACTCCAATCAGCACAACTACAAGCTTTAGTCCAGGAACTATAACTCCAAGCTTTTCTCCAGGCACTACAACTATGAGCTTTTCTTTGTGCACTACAGCTAAGACCTTTCCTCTGGGCAGTACAAGTCCAAGTCCTACTCCTGCTGACGTGGCAAAAAAAATTTCTCCACTCAGTACTACTTCAAGCTTCTCCTCAGCTAGTTCAACTACAAGCTTGAGACCAGCTGGTATAACCCCAAGCTTTACAGCAGCTGATTCAAAATCAAGCTTTACATTTGGCGGTACAACTGCAAAGTTTACTTCAGCCATTACAACAACTAGCTTTACTTCATCTGGCATGACTACGAGTTTTGCAACTCCTTGGAGCTATGGTTTGCTCTCCAATATTCAGACTCCTGTCTTGTTTGGTAAGTGCTGCATTGACTTTCTACAGCAAATAGTTACACCGAGGCTTTTTGTTGTTATTGGAGACTAGTAGCTTGAAGATATTAAGACAATTGCATGTGCATAAAAGTGCAAATGTTTTAAGTTGAAACCTCAAGTCAAGACTTTGGATGTTATTCATGTTAGTTTTGGAAGATTGATTTACATCTTATTTTGGTTTTTCAGGAATCCAAAGCTCAGTTGCTGTTAACAACAATGCATCAGATGATGCAGATGAGGGTAGGAGAAAGGGATTTTACCTTTTGGATTCTTATTTACAGTATATTATTTATGTTTTAAGCTATTACTTCATTAAATTCAACCTTGTCATGCAATTTTTTTCTTTCATTTCTAGGTTATTTCTCTTTGTTGGTTTTAAGTAGATAGGTTAACTCTCCATCTTTCTCTCTCAATTTCCCCCCTTTTTCTCACTGCATTATTAGTGATGTTTTTTTTTTGTTCTTTGACAGAAAATGAGTTGCCACAACCTAGCAGCCCATCAGTGAAGAAGTCAGAAGAGAAGGGTATTGTTGTTGTTCATGAAGTCAAGTGCAAGCTTTATGTCAAGGTATATCCTCTGAAAACTTGTGTTCAGTAGCAATTTATGGATATTCTTATTCTTGACTTGTGTAATCTCTTTCCTTGCTTTTTGTTATGCCAGTCAACTGATCCGGCAGACAAAGACTCATGGAAAGATAAAGGCACAGGGCAGCTTTCAATTAAATGCAAAGAGGGTATTGGCAAGGGTTCAAAAGATTCCAAGCCAACAATTGTTGTTCGAAATGATGTATGCCACTTCTTGGACATTTATTGTTTGTGGAAATTTGATTCATGCTTTAACTTCTATAACCTTCTACTGGTTGCAGGTGGGAAAGGTCTTACTAAATGCTTTGCTTTATCCAGGGATCAGGACGAGTGCACAAAAGAATTCCGTTGTTGCCATATTTCATACATCGGTAATACATATGGAAGTCAAATACCTGGATCTTTTTGACATTCCATTTTCTAATTTGGGTATTTTATTCTGTTCTGATCAAGTATCAACTCTAAGGTTATTCATATTTTTTGTTTTCCTTAGCATAGCTTCTGGGCAAAGCAGCAGCTGCAGTTTGTTATTCCATCTCCTATTTGAGCACTCACTAATTTAGGTTAAAATAGCAGTCTTTGGCTTTTCGACACGTCAAAGATGTTACTACTCTATTCATATTGGTTATCATACATGAAGACAATCATTTGAAATGCAATAGTTGTATACGCTTTTTGGGTAGGTTCTCCAGAGGAAAGGGTTTTAGATAGGAAATTAACATCTATTTCTATATTAACTGTTGGAAGTAACATTAGGACCCATTATCTGGTGCTCTTGAGCTGACAAGTGTTAATACTTTATCCATTTTACTCTCGTTGACCCCACTTTGGTGGATCTTACCTCAGAATGTTGAAGATTAGTAATAAATATGTATAAAGAGCTAAGCAGGCTGATAGTGTGCAGTAAACCCTTACTAACATCGTAACACGGAACTGGATGTGCAATTTGTGAAAAGTATATTGGTGGTTAGAATCTCTGATAAAGGTATTCATATGATGATTAACTTTGCAGAATTTGATCATCTTATATTATGTTCTAAGTCATAAACTTTAGACTGACTTATCTTGGATTTTGTAGGACGATAGTGGGAATAATGGAAATGCTGTGGCACGTACCTTCCTAATTAGAACAAAATCGGAGGAGGACCGAAACAAACTGGCAACATAATCCAAGAGTATGCCCCTGCATCGTAAACTGCAGGTGACATCTGTTTTTATTCCATTAATTTGAGCCCTAAAAAGTGTAGTGTAATCCTGAATGAAAGCAATTTTCCAGGATATTACTCCTTTATGTTTTGCCCTGGCCGGCTTGTTCTGGAGCCCTGGTTTTTCCAAAAGCAGCGATGCCGATTTTCAGAGAAAGGGTTAATTACATTACTGTGTTCCCGCAGCAGATGCAGTATAAACAGAGATGACAGAGGTTAAATTGCAGCAAAATCCTAAGGAACTGATTGTTTTCTCTAAGACTTAAATCTGTTGGAAGTCTGCTTCAAGAAAGATGCTGAAGGCGCACTACTGAAGTGAATTTTGTTGGATTTATGTCCGCAATGGATGCTGGCGTCATGTCAACTTCATGCATCTGTTTATCTGGTTCGTATAGTGATGTAAAATGCTATTTGGTTAGTTCTAGATGGGGTATTATCGAACTTGAGCAAGTTTGGTTTGAGCTTGATTAGAGGGAAAAAATCAAATTGTTTAAGCTCAGTTGATTAGGCTTTGATTAAATTTATTTATTTAGTAAAAATGGCTTAAATTTCATGCTTGGTTTTAAACACAATTATCTATACTCAAGGTTGAGTTTAAGATCAAATTGATATCTTTCAATATACTCTGTGTTGATGTACATTTGAAATTTATTTCATTTATTTTTATTCATTTTAATTTTTAGATTTTAAATTTTCAGCTTAATTATTAATATTGTCAAAATTTTCTATTAAATCTATTGGTGTGATGTTACTTAATTAATGAATCTAAATTTCCTTAATTAAAATATTAATTTTAAAAACCTCTGAAATAAAAAAAAGAAATTCAAGTACAAGGAATCCTCTTAATATTAATTTTAAAAACCTCAATGATATTTTTGAACCTTAGTGGTATCGAATATAGCGGACGGTTGACTTTTTTTATATTTGGAAAGAATAATTACATTTAGGTCCAGTTCACAGTGAGCGTTTGTAGTCCAACGGTTAGGATAATTGCCTTCCAAACAATAGACCCGGGTTCGACTCCCGGCAAACGCATTTAGTTTTAAATGCGCTAGTAAAATATTTTTACTTGAAATTACAATTTACATACAATCAAGGGATCAAAATTGTTTCTCATGTTACCCATGGGCCATGGCAACTTGTCAGATATGAATAAGTTGTGTATAGGATTGCATAGGCTACAATTTGAAGCTATAAAAATGGAACAAAATCTTTTTTGCAGGCCTAAAAGTTGAAACCATGCTGTAATTATAAAGTATAACATATGCAACTTTCCTGCTTCCTAGTTGGCCTGAATCAAGTTCTGGATTCTTGCATTGCACAAATCACTAACCAAACTTTCTATGCCATTGAAATTTTCCCCAATTAACATGAAGCCAAACTTCTTTCATTACACAAATCACTGACCAAAGCTTGTCTTTGAGATGCATTTTATGCAATACAACGAACAATACTCTGTTTTATATAGTTGGCATGCCCAAAATCCAGTCGTTTAATTAGAGAGGGTGAGAGTTTAGTGGCTAATGGAATATTTTCTGGTTTGAGAACAATGCCATTATCATCACTGTACCTACTAGCATCAAATGCCACAAAGGAAGTCCAGCCTTGGACTCACAAAACCTTCCATATTTCTCCAGCCAATGGAAATGGTTCCCCTCCTGCTTCATGCTTCACCCTAAATCATTTTTAATATGTTTTCAAGACATTCATAAGTAAAACTTTTTAATAATTAATCATTATTAGTAAATATTTTAGAATATATTTCTTTTTTGTTTAATAAAAAAGCAAATTCATTACAGGGAAAAACACATTAGAAAAGGGGTCAAAGCTTTTACTTACTAGCAAAAGAAGCTTGCACTCACACGCAAAAGCCGAATGAGAAAGACGAGAAAATGAATCGGAAACAAAAGATACAAGCCATACAAAGCAGGCATTAACCACAAGCCTAGTGTACAGAACTTGTGCATTGAATCGAGTTGAGAGGCCATCCACAAAGTCCAAATAATAAAAACAGGCCAATCAAGATTCAAATGGTCGAAATCACCCCTTAAACTACTTTAGAAACCCAGAGCATAGGGGATGGCCTTAAGCCTAAGCCTAACACCAAAAGAACCAAAAAAGCTAATAGAGAATGGCCTAGGCTTGACGCAGTAGCTTAAGGTCCCGTTCGTTATTGCTTTTTTGATGAGCTTTTGCTCAAAAAAGTGCTTTTGCTGTAAAAGCAATACAGAACAACCAGCTTTTGCTCAAAAATTTCTCCTTTTTCATCTCTGCAAAAGTGCTTTTCTAAAGGAGAAATTTTTTGCCTTTGGAAGCCAAATGGGCTTCTTGGCTGATATTTGACTATTTTAACCCTTTAATCCTATGGCATCCTCAATGTCCCTTTCCTTCTCTTCTTCTCTGCTCTCCTCTGCTCTGCTATGCCTAGAACCCATGCCCAAGTCCAAGCCTCATCCCCCAAACTTCTTCATTGTTCCATCTGCCGTCATGGGTCTTTGTTTAGATAAGAAGAGGCCTTTGGAAGGAAGGAGAGTACCACGGCCTGTCGCACCATTTCATTCTGGGTCTTCCAAGAAAACCCCTCAAGAATCTTAAGAAGAAACTCGACCGCAAGAACGCCGCCAAGGCACAGGTCTTCACCATCACGAAACCTTGTCCGATTGCATCCTAAAGAAGCGGTGGCTTGAGCTCTCGAGTTCACTCTCTACTTCTCCTCTTCTTTTAGCGATGTGGGATTCTTTATTCGATGATAAGATAGCCAATTTGACTTACTTTTGATCTTACTTTTGGATTTTCTGCTTGCATGTTTTTTGCTTCGATAGATTTGATCTGTTCCATCAAGATGCAATTCAATTGTCTTATTTTAGTTTTTCTTTTTGGACCTTTCGCTTCAAATTCATATGAGATCTATTTGTTTCTCTTAATTTACGATTTGATTGTGAGAATTTTAAGTTGTTTTCAGATTCGTTGTTGCATTTGCATGGTTGTGAAATTTCAATTAATGTTGCTGTCTGATCGTTTTACTGTTATTTTAAGGGAAAATATAGAAAAAGCTCATTGGAATCAACTTCACATGAGCTTAAGAGAATTTTGCAAGAATTTAAGTAATTTATATCCTAAAGAATTCAACACTTTACTGAAAACATTAAATCTTCGCTGTAATTTGTCATTAAATAGCTATATATATGTTTATCGATTCATTTATTTGTTCATAGTTTCGATCTTACTTTTGGATTTTTCTGCTTGCATGTTTTTTGCTTTGATAGATTTGATCTGTTCCATTGAGATGCAATTCGATTGTCTTGTTTCACTATTTTTTTGGACTTTTCACTTTAAATCCTCATGAGATCGATTTGTTTTAGTGTTTTTTGTTTTAGTGTTTAATTCTTAAGGAGAAGAAAGATCCACTGGAAAGAATATCTGTGATGATTACAATATATCTGTGAGGATTAGGAACACCAATAAGGTTGCATTTCCTTTGTTCAATTATTAAACAGAAATTGGTAGAAGCTCTAAACATTTCAAGACGTATACTATCTTTCCATCATTGCTTGGTATAACAGTTTCCAAAACGCTTTATATTATCCAATCTCTCAAACTCTTTCAACTCTTCTTTATCTCTCAAAGAAGAAGAAAAATGGGTACCAAAAGAAAGACTCTTTTCTTCACTTTTTTTCTGCTGCTATCCTCTGCTCACTCCTTCTATCTCCCTGGTGTTGCCCCTCGCAATTTCCAAAGGGTACCCTCTTTTTCTTTTCTCTATCTCTCTCTGTGTTTATCTTTGCTCTCTTCAATCGTTAGTGTTCGTGTTGATATGTCGGTCATTTTTGTTTTTCGATAATAAGGGTGAGAGTTGTTGGATCTAGTGTTTTTGAGGTCTGATCTGTTGTGTTTCTGGTTCATTTCTTCTAGATGGGTTGTTTTATATTTAGATTTAGAGTTGATTTTTTGTTTTACTGGTAAATTTGTCTTTGCTTTGTTTTGTTTTTTTTTTTTCAATTTTGATTACGAAATGTTGGGCTAGTTACAGTAAAGTTGAAAAAAGCATTTCGATTGAGAAAATCTTGAAGTTAAATTAAAGAGAAATTCGACATATGTGCTAATACTCGTTGTTTATTTTTGAATCTTAAGGCTTAGAGAATCATAAATTGCATAGAGATTTAGCTCTCATGATCTGTTTTTGAACAATGTTGAACTTATTTTTGGCTTTAAAGATGTAATGCCAATTGCGGTTAGTAATTGTGCTAGTTCAATCTACATGTTTAAGTTGCGCAGATCTATGATGTTCAAAAAGCACCATGTCTCCTGAGCCCTGATTGCTTAATGTGATTAACAACTATGTGCAGATACCTAATGCAATATAGTTTTAGATTCATAGTGTAATTCATTATGATGCATTATTATTTTTGAATATGGCTTATAGCTTTAGAATTTTGACCCAGAGGAGCTTTTGGTGTGGGGTTAGAAGCTGGTCGAGCTCTCCATTTCAATGACAATGATCACTGATATGATATTGTAAAATTTAAATTGTAAATGCTACTGTAAAATTTTAATGAATTCACTGATATCACTAATAGGTGAACTTGGTTAGTTTAATGAATCACTTTAAATTGTAAATGCTATTGTAAAATTTTTTATATTTATATTTGGTATATAAATATTATCCCTTTTGAAACTTTAATCCAAATATATATAATATTTTAATTTGTTACGTTTATGTTTTCTATGTTATGTTAATATCTAATATGAGTGTTATAAATGTGTTAAAAGTATTAAAAATAAAAAATAATTTTAAAATAATACAATTGTGTCTAATTACAAATATTTAATTATTATATTTAAATATAATTTATATATTCTAATTAAATTTAATAAATAATTATTTTATATTTTTACTAAAATATCATAATATTAACTAATTTAAACATTATTTAAATACATATTTATTACTTTATAATATCATATCTAAAATAAATATTTTACTTTTCAAAAGCACTTTTTGACAGCAATATCAAATACTTAAATTTTTCAAAAGCACTTCTCAAAAACAGTTCTTAAAAACACTTCTCAAAACACTTCTCAAAAAGATTGCCAAACTTGCCCAAATCTTTTAGCAAAGCCCATCACTAACGAAGTGGAGCAGACGCGGGAGAAGACTCGTTAGCAGACAAGGCGCTAACCACCAACGACAAGGTAGACCACAGAAAGCAACCATTCACCTCTCTTAGAACAGCTCTCAGGAACCGGAGCACTAGGTAGAGGGAATTGACCTTCCTTGCATGGAAAATAGTGAAGATAAGAACAATAGGACAAAGTGATCGAGCCTAGAAAAAAAATAGAGTGGCAACTACGGTGGTACATGCCTGGTCCCTTTGTCGTCCATTTTCTCCTTTAGACGAGGATTGTCGCCTGGAGCCATAAAGTGCAGCAAGATAGAAACACAGAAGGATGCTAAAATGGGTGAATCAAAAACACAAACAAGAGGGGAAGCAAAGGATTCAGGAAGACAATGTAGCAAAATAAACTGGGTGAAAGCTCTAGAGTGTTGACGAAACAAGTAAGCAGATGGAGCGCAAAGAAAGGGCTACATCTCCAAAAGGTACGAACGAAAAGAAAAACATACAAAAGATGCTTAGCTTTTCTTTTCTTATATGATAAAAGCAGACGATTTTTTGCAAGAACAAATTTAGCAATTATAACTGCTAGGTGTAGCAGCAGGAGAACATGGCACATTATGCAATTTGGTTTTGAACTATACCTACGGGGTCTAGTCCAGAAAGACTCGTCCAAACAATTATTTAAGTCTTACTACTAATTAGTGTAATAATTTCACTTTGCATTTAAGATATTTTTTCTCTTGGAACTTAATTTGTAAAATCAAGTAACTGACTTGTTCTACTTACAAAAGTCGGTCTAAAAAATAATTCCGAAAAAAAAAAATTCTATGTTAAACTCTTCAATTAACCTGTACAAATCTCAAGTATAAAAGCATTTTTGGACTTGGTAGCATACAACAATTAGATCATAATCCCCTAAAATAGCATTAAGAATATACTAATAAAGTCTAGTATACTCCATATATATATATATATATATATATAAAGACAGGTTTTCAAGTCATTCAACCCAATTTTCTCAATTTAGGAGTGCATACACAATTGTTAATTGACTTGAAAATTTGGACTCAAATTTTATTTATAACTTTGAAAAAAAGTATGATATGTGAAATTTCTTTAATACAAAAAAACTCATTTAATTTTTTTTTTTTGATTTAGCTTTGATTCAAGGGTCATCTAAACTTGATCTTATAAGGATGTGGTTTAGTTCAAGGCTGTCAAGATTTGATCTTGAAGTTGAGTTTGGCAAGATGTTTCTTTGAGAATTTGATTTTGATTTAATTTGGATTCAAAAGTTGTCGAGTCTTGATCTTGAATTAATGATGCCCATTTCAAGGGTCATTGAGAGTTGATCATGAAAACAAATTTAGAGAGTGTATAGATCTAACTGTCTTTAAGACTTGACCTTTGACGGTTAAATAAGTATCGAAAGGTGGGTTTCTTCAAAAATAACTTTTGACTTCCTCTCATCGGTTGAATTGTATTGAAAAACGACTTTTCTTCAAAATTGAAATGGTATTCGGAAAAATCTTTTCAAGTTCTTCATTTTCTTCAAAGAACTTGTGAATGTATAAAAGGACTTTGAGATGACTCTTTTTTGTATTAGCGGTCGGTGAAGTAAAAGAGATTTCTTATAGAATTTAACTTTTTCATCTGAGTAATCTATAAGAATTAAACTTTTTTATTTATTATTTATTTTATATTAATTTAATTTATTAGAGATAAAATAATCTTTAAAGAATATAGTTTATTTATAAAATAATTCTAAAATGATTTAATTTTCTTGATTTATCTCTTTCTTAATTAAATTAAATTTGATTAAGATAAACAATAAAGAATTTTAATTGATCCAAATTTCTCCATCTACAAAAGGATCTGATTTACTTAATCCAAATTAATCCAATCCGTAATGAGGATCAAAGATGAATTAACCCATTTTGGTGTAAAGTATTGTAAATTCCAAATAAAGCAAATTATCAAAAATGTAATTGTAACCACTTGATATTACTATTCATAGTTGGCTCAACAATTTTCCCTTTTAACATTTTATGTAATCTTCCTTAACTATTAACTTAACTAAGTAATTCAAATATTAATGTATTGCAGACGCCAATGAAAGTGTAATGTTTTTCAAAATTTTATTTTTACTCTTATTGTATTATTTTTAATTGTATTTAAGGTTGATTATTGTCCACGTTTTAAATATTTTGAAATTTGATATTAATCAATTTAATTACATTTCATTCGTGTTTTAAATGATTGTTATTATAATTAAAATGTATTATAAAATCATTAAAATAATAATATTAAATAGTAATTTTTTAAACAAAATCCTTTTGGTACATTTAAAATTTTAAAAAGAAATGACATTTATCAGAATTTGAATCCTTAAAGGATGAAATATACTACTTGTATTTTGACAAAATTTGAGATTTTATCATTATATTTTTTATTTGAAAATTTTAATCTAATTTATCAAAATTTATTAATTTAAGATTTTGATTAAATACATCTTATATATGATAGATATAAAATAAATATTTGGATTGAAATGAGAATTTTTAATGTTTAGAGTAGAAGAAATAGAAATCAAATTTTGTAATTAAAGAAAATTTGAAAATGGCACATGTAAGTAAAAAACACAACAAAATCTAATACAAATGGTACCTTTTTTCCTACTAACCTGACAACAACAAAAAATGAAAGAAGAGTGGCAATAAAAAAGTGGGAAAGTTTAGCAAAGAAAAAGGCAACGTGGTAGTCTCAAAAAATACGACCTTTGTAAAATTTTCCCTGCTCTTTTCCCACATCATCATCCATCGCATGTCTACCAAAAGGTTTTTATTATTATTATTATTTCTGGTGTTTTCCGAAACGAGTCGCTATCTTGTCCGCTTTTTTCAAAGACTCACTCAAATCCATCCCTTAGGCGTCTACCAGTATAGGTCATTGCACTGGACACCTTACCGGCAGGACACTTTTCCTTATTTATTATTTCCACTCCCCCATTTATATTTATTTCTTCCCTAATTTCGACAATTTCGTCTTTGCAACAATAAGTCACATTGTTTCTTTTAAAAAATAAGCAACATTATTATTATTATCATCTAATTTTTTTGAAGGAAAACCCGCCATATTTTACCTAAATAACCCAAATAAAATATTTATTTACATAAATAATTTTAATTCAAAAATAATTATCTAAATAATTTAAAATAAACAGTAAAATTAGGTAGAGAAACTAAATGGTTGGCATCATCTTTTTTTAACACAATTATTATCTAATAATTGTGTCAAGTGTTAAAAAATTAATTTTTAGATGTTAAAAGCTAGATAGTCGGCAACTTTATATTTTTTTACATTGCATTATATTGGTATACATTTATACCAGTATTTAAAAAAATTTGGAGTGCTAGCACATTGATGGCTAGCACCCTTATACCAAAATTTAAAAAATAATTTTTTTAGTGTTGAGACACTGATAGCAACCTTTATACCAAAATTAAAAAATACATTTTTGGGTGCTGGGACACATGGCCAGCACCCCATTTGTTTATATATATGAAAGCTTTTTGGGTTGTGTCTGTAATTGGATGAAAAAATGAGAGTATCATCAAATTGGAGTGTTTGGGAGTGTACCATCAAATGGAGATACCGCATTTAGGAGATTATCATCAAATTGGTGTGATGCAGTGGATTGCAAATGGTAGTTCTTGGGAGTGTACAACTGAATTTTAGGGTTGAATTATATACTGTCATGTTTTAATGGAGTTGAATTATATAATGTCACGTGAACCGTAAAGGTTATGCCATCAAAGGTCGGATGACTTTCTCCATCATAGATGGCGAACTATGTAGACCGGTTACGGTTAAAAAATATAGCAGGCGAACGTGGTCAAAATTACTAAATGCAACGTAGACCTAATTCAAGTAGAAGACGACTAACTGTGTAGAAATTACTATTCACAATGTTCGTATTATTTTTGTATCTGTAAATCAATTTAAGTTTGTATTATTTGTTGGTCGAATTTTATATTTTCATATATCAATTTCGTAAAATGTTCAAATTATTTTTGGATCAATAAAAATATTTTAGTCCGTATTATTTGTTTTTGAATTTTATATTTTGCATATTAGTTTTCTAGAATGTTCGTAATAATTTTAGATCGTAAAAATATTCTAGTCCACATTATTTGTTGGTCGAATTTTATATTTTCGTCTATCAACTTTCTAGAATGTTCGTATTTTTTGTATCGTAAATCAATTTTAGTCCATATTATTTGTTGGTTGAATTTTATATTTTCGTATATCGGTTTCTAAAATGTTTGTATTTTTACAGATCGTAAATCAATTTTAGTCCTTATTATTTGTTGGTCAAATTTTATATTTTGTATATTAGTTTTCTAGAATTTTCTTATTTTCTTGTATCTATAAATTTATTTTGTTGCGTATTATTATTATTTGTTCGAATTATATATTTTTTACTTAGTATTTTGTATTCATCTATGCAAAAAAATAATATGTTCAAAATTCATTTTTCGTTTTGGAAGAATAATTACAAAGTAAATATTTACAAAAAAAAAAAAAAACAAAACTGTTTAGATCCCGGCGACATCCTCGGCCCCGGCATGTAACGGTCGAGCTACCTCCGTCGACAAAGGCTTTCACCTTGATGAGATGTTTGATAGTTGTTCGTCTCAGCCTCCGGTGTCTCTACCTATGTACTTAAGAAAGTGGTATAATCGTATACCCATTATCAAAGGTGATAGGGTATTGCGAGACCGGAGGTGTCGAGCCAAAAAAATCCTCAATGTTAGGTTGGTCGTCATCTAATCATATCGAAACCCATCATCATGACTTTGATTCCACTGCCAGTTCTCCATTTTAACCAACCACTGCCGAAGACGACGATTTTAGGGTAACGATGTCATCTGAGCTTCAAGCTTAGCGAACCTTTGCCTAAATCTTCGCAGTTCTAACTTATACTGGGCGTATGCAATTTTGAACCAATATTTTAAAAAATTATAGAATTATAAATTTAGAAAGAAAATTAAAATACAAATTGATAAATCTTGAAAGAATACAAAAGATTCTACAAATAAAATATGAACAAATCAATTTTGGAACAATATTTTTTACCTATGTTCAAAATTTCTTTAAGTCATTCTTTATTATTATAATCTTTGTGGAAGTTTATTGCGATGTAGTGGATGTAATAAACAGACCTCTACGAAACCCCCAAATGCCTTATCGCAACAAGTAACCCCTTCGATCTGTCCAAGATGAGGCAAATGTTGTTTTACTTGACAACGTGCCTCTAGAGATTTCTTAAGAAAAATTCCCACGACTTGAAGGTTTTACCCTCCACAATGGCGAAAATGATAGGAAGTACATTCTGGTTGTCGTCTTTTGCAACCACAATCAGGAGTATTTGCGTGTAGTTGTCGTAGAGTTAGGTTCCATCCACCTGCACTAACGACTTGCAGTTAGGGAATGCCCTAACACACGGCTCGAACATCCAAAACAATTAGTGGAAAACTCATTTCCTCGATTCTATCTTGCCGTTCGGGCCTCTATGCGACAATGTTTACAAATCAATCATTGTTCCTAGTGCATACTCTCGCATCAAGGCTACCCACCCTTAAAGCTCGTTGTATGACACATCTCAATCACCATACAACTGTTGCATTGCCATTTGCTTCGCCCACCATGCCTTCATGTAGGAAACCCTGTATTTGAATCGAGCTTGCATGCCTGCAATAAGGGTTCATACAGGGATGGTGGGTATGTCTTTCACCAACGAAATGATGCAGTTGTATATGGTTTTTGCATCCAATTTTTGATAGTCTTGCTGTAACGCCCCAAAATTTTAAGGTTTGATTGTTAAATTCCATCGTAATTAAATCCCTATAACTGTGGTTCTATGCTCTGCTTATGTGATTGAGGTTAGGAGTTCGAGGCGCATCTTTAAGAATTTTGTTATTTTAATTTAAGTTAACTACTACCTTTGAATGATACATTTAAGCTTAATTATGTGTCAAGAATGAGCCTACTGGTTCACTGGTTAAGTGTTTATATTCCATTAGGTTTCGTGATTAAATCCCAGAGTATATGATTGGGAAATATTTTTGCTAAACACCGGAAGGCTGGTTGGTGGTTGACTTAAATCATTTTGAATTAATTTTATCGTTCTTTCATTTTTTTTTCTTTCCTTTTCTAGTTGTTTGTTTTCTTCTTTGTTTTTTTATCTTTTTGTTTATTTTATACTTGATTCTGCATTAATTAGGAATTCTTCCGTTGCTTGTTATGTCGATTGTGTGATTGTTGTGTAAGTTTCGTCATCATCTCTTTCCGTTTCTACGAGTTTTGTCTTTTTATCTTTTATTCTATCAAAATGGGGTTTTTCTCATTTTACTTGAATACTCTGTTTAAACGCTTGATTGATTACTTTTTAGGCAAGGATCTTATGAGACACTCCTTCGTCACATTTGTAACATCCCGATTTAGGGCCTAGTCAGAATAGTGGTGTGAGACCACAAATCTGAGGTATATGTATGAGTTTTTTAGGTCTATGTCATGTTTGCATATTAGTGTGAAAGTTTCATGAAGCAATTTTGTCAAATTGCGGTTGAATTGTCCAAAAAGGACTAAAATTGCAAAAGTTACAAAATGTGGTATTATAGAAGTTATTTGTATGAAATAACTTTAGAATATCAATTGGAGGTCCTTAAATATTAATTTTCCCAAATTCTAATTTTTGGACAAAATTGGGCATGAATGGGTTAAAATTTGAAAGTTGGACAAAAGGGCATTTTGGTCATTTGTCAATTAAATGATTAAAATAGGAAAAAGATGATAGAATTTTCATTCATCTTCTTCCCCAAAGCTGCTGAAATTTGAGATAAGCCATTGTTAGGGCTCTTCAACTTTTCAAGCTAGCTAGTAAGTGTATCCTAGCTCCGTTTTTGATATTCTTCGTATTTTTGAAGTCCTAGTAGCATGAGTAAGCTATTTTTAGCTATATGTTGAGTTAAGATCGATGTTCAAAAATGTACCTATGTATGACATGCATGTATTTTGATGTTTTATGGAAGAATATGAAAGCTTGATGTAATAGAAACATCTTTTGCTAAGAGAATTCCATGAAAAATGCATGTATGGACTAGTTTTCGATAGGGTCTCGAGAGCCCTCGTAAGTCGAGAATGAGGTTGTTGAGGTGACTTAAGAGAGTAGTCACGATGAGCCTAATTGGCAATCATGTGGTTTTAATGCGTAACGCCTCGGGCCTAGTTCTGGCATGGATTATGGGTAAGGGGTGTTACAACGTTAGTTCGGTTTCCTTTGTTATATGCAAGGTAAGTGTGTGAAATTGAGTTGGGGTTTTTGTCGAAACTTTCAACATAATTTTGACGATATGTCGATCTTAGCGATGAATTGAGAATGATGGTGTAATTGATTCTTGGATGGTCGTATTAGGTTCTGGGATCCTCCTATGTTGTTTTTGCATCAAAACTACTTCAGGTGAGTACAACAAGATTATTATATTGTGGAAACCATCTAAACCATTTCATCTTATGGACATTGAAAATGGTTAATTTTTGGTAAAGTTCTAATGCAGTGAGGATTTTGATAGAGTTTTAACCCAGGGGTCGTAGATCATATTCAGTCAATATTTGGTTGTTCAACCATGGACGGTAGATTTTAATCCGGTCCAAACTTTTTCGAGTTTAGTATTGACTTGGATCAGACTGTCGGGTTTCCCATAACATCTATACATTATAAGGGATGTAAAACGCAGAATTCAAGCTGAACATTGTGAGTTTGCTTGAAACAAGAATTAGTGGTGTTAAAGTTGGTAGAGTTATCGCTAAGATGGGTTTTCAGTATTCTCATTAGGTCGAGGCTGATGGTTTTTTTGGTGGTATTTGGGTCGGTTGAAAAAATTAGATCCATATGGAGGTGATCCATAATCATCCCTAGTTTATCCTTATTAAGGTATTAGATAAGTTATACACTTCTCTTGTAACGGCCCGTTTTCAGTGAAATCGGAATAGTAGTTTCGGGACCACAAATCCGAGTCAGAAAGAAAAATTATTTTAATATTATTGCATGGTCTGCATTATGATAGGAATAACGTATGAAAATTTGGTTAAGAAAATTTTACCGATTTCATGTTTAATTAGGAGTAAAGGACCAAATTGCATAAAGTGTAAAAGTTAAATTCTAGTAGCTAGAAGGATCAAATAGCTACGAATTCAAAATTTGAGGTCCTTATATGGTAAATAAACCATTAAGAATGGTTAGTAGATATTTATGATGATTCATCTATGGAAAATTAGAAAAAGAAAAGGATTAAATTGGAAAGTTGAAAAATTAATGGATGATAAGTTAATTAAATGAATAAAATAATATCATATCATCATCTTCCCCAAAATTTCTATGGCAACCTTAGCTAAGAGAGAGAACTTCAAGCAAGCTTTATTGGGTAAGTAATCATGTCCCGTTTTTAGTAATTTTTACATTTTCGAGATCGTAATAACCTAATCTATCTATTTTGGGGATCAATTTGCAAAGTTATCAAAGTATTAAAATTTTTACATGGATGAATATTCTGAAATTTTGAAATTTATGGTGGAAGATGAAAGGTAGTTGATAGATAAACAACTTTTGTAAAGGAAATTTTCATGAAATTGTGATTTAGGGACTAAATTGAATATATATAAAATTCATAGAAAATTTCTAATTTTTGTGAAATACATGAGCTGTAAATGTTATATGTAAAAATCGGTTAGGCTTGGAATAATGATTAAATTGCATGAATTTCATTTTCCGAGCCTAGGAATGAAATCGGAATTAATTAAAAATATAATGACAAAATGGTAATTTTGCCTAAGATGTGAATTGGATTGAATTGAATGTAAATTTTATTAAACTAATGTTAGATTCATTTATATAGATCTGGAAAGGCCAAATAAGGAGTTAAATCGAGGAAAAGAAAAAGTGTCGGATTAATATATTTTCATAAAAGAGCAAGTGTTGAGGTAAGTTCGTGTAACTAAATTGTGTACATTGACATGTTTAGATTGAATGTTGTATATGTGAATTATGAATTTGTTATATATATGAAAATATTTATATATCTGAGATGCTTGATAAATGTTAAGTTCCGTTTGAATAAGATAAAATTCAATGGAAACAAGTTTCCCGTATTGGTTGTGGTCCTGCATATGTTGCGGACACACCATAGCTCAAAAGAGCGTGCCGTTAATAGCCCTCTCGAGCTTTATATGGTTCTTGCGAGCTTCTCATTAATAGATCTTCAGAGCATCCCGATCGTTTGTGATCCTGCATGTGTTGTGGACATACTGCAGCTCTTATGAGCGTCCCGATATATGGTTCTACGAAACTTCCCGATTAAAGGCTCTTCGTGAGCTTCTTGATTAATGGCTCTCCGAGGCTTTCCGATAATGGCTCACTTAAACTTCTCAATATATGGCTATCCGGATCTTCCCGATTAATGGCTTTTCGGGTCTACCCATTATTGGCTCGCATGAGCTTCCTGAATATGACTCTCATGAGCTTCCTGTTATACAACTTGGATAAGCTTCCCGTTACATGGTTCACATGAGCTTCCTATTATATGCTCGAGAGAGTGCTTCCCTATTATGTGCTTTAATGAGCACCCCGAATATGAATTGATGGATCACTATTTGGTACACCTCATGTGTACTACCCGGGTATCCATCAATATTTCAATGATTCAACGGACAAAACTTGTGATGTGAGAAAAATATGAGATTTAAATGAATTATATCTCGATTATCCTTGAAATACCTAGAAATTGTTGCATAATGTGCTCATATCTGTTTTCCTGAAAGTCATGTGAATTTCATGAGTAATTTGTTTGATGAAAGCTTGTGTTTAGGCAATTGGCCAAAATGTTTTGGATGCATGTTTGTAAGTGTAACAGTCAGATTTTGACCCTAATCGAAAAATTGGTTTTGGGACCAAAAATCTGACCCCGAAAAATATTTTAAAATTATTTTTCATATTTATTATGTGTCAATTTATTTGTGTTAAATTTTCGTGACTTAATTTTGTTGTTTAGGTGTCCGATTAAATAAAAGGACTTAATCGCGTAAAATATAAAAGTTACAAACTATAGTGTAAAGTGCTTAGTTGATAGTGGCTTTTTAATATGGAATCCTTAAAGGGCAAATAGCCCATTTTCAAATGTAGTGGACAACAACATGCCATCATTATATGTTTTATATATTATTTGTTATATTAAAAATATATAATAATGTATAATAATGTCATATTATAAATTATAACGACATAATAATAAAATAAGAAAGCCATAGTTCCATTTCCTTTCTTTCCATGCCGAATAACAAAGAAAAGAAAAAGAAAGAAACCAAGCAAGGTTTTGGCTCTTATTCAAGCTCAATCAAGGTTCGTTTTTGTTCGGTTTTTGATAATTTTTACGTTTTGAGATCATTGCTTAGAAATCTTCAACGCCCATGCTTTAATTTTTGAGTTTGATGAATATTTTGAGTTGAGCCATTGACGATAGTTTGTTGTTTATGTTGTTTGATGATGAATTATGATAAATATGTGTTAGATTAACATATGTTGTATTGGAGTTTTTGATGATTTTTAGTAATTAAGACTTAATTAAAAAAATAGTTTGAGGGACTAAAATATGAAATTAATGAATTATATGGGCTTGTATAGTCATGGGTAAAATTCGGCATAGCTTGGGTATGAAGAAATTTGATGTATTTTGTGTTTTGTGCAATAGGGACTAATTTGTAAAAGTGTGAAATATTAGGGGCAAAATGGTAACTTGCCCATTTATGTGTTTTGGGATTAAATCGAATAGAAATGTGTTTGAATGAGCTTAATTTGAACATGTTTAGATCAAGAACAAAGAAAAACGGACTTGGATCGAGGAAAAACAAAAATTATCGAATAGTCGGTTTTTGCTGTCCGTCGATATTTGAGGTAAGTCTCTAAGCAAATAATCATCGTAAATTATTTACGTAATTTAGTATATGCTGAAAATTGGAATCATCATAATTATATATGAATTAGCCGAATTTGGCTAAGTGTAATATTCGATTCGGATAGGTTATTGAATGATATGTGTTATTTGAATGTTTGTACAATAAGTTCGAAATGAGTAAAAGGTTCTATTTATGAAATGATTCGTATGAGAAATCTTAAAGTATTACTATTCAGGCTTTGAGCCTAGCAAGCCTTGGAAATATACATGTGGAATGGCCGAATGTTAATAATATAACTTTGAATTGAATTTTTGTTTGATGTAAAGTGATTAAGTTTATCTAAGTTTGATATGTAATAGTAATATGAAATATATATGTGTTATATGTGATTTTGGTATTAATAAATGTGCATGGAATGGTTAATTATGTTGATATTCTAAGCTTGAGCCTAGCGTGCCTTGTGCGATGATCTATATCGGGTTTAATGCCTAGCGAGCCTTGTCTTGATGATTTATATCGGGCTAAATGCCTAGCGTGCCTTGTGCCGATGATTAAATATCGACTCTAGTCTAGCGTGCTTATAGCGGTGAATGAATATCGACCTACGGTCTAAGGTGCTTAGTGTCGTTGTGTAATTGGGCTTATGCCTAGCGTGTTTTATACCGATGATCTATAATCTGAGTTTATGTTTATGAAATGATTGAGTTATGGTGGCCATTGAACGAGCTAAAGCTTATTTAAATGAATTAGATTAATTCCGGCCATAAGGTATGTATTTACATAAGTACATGTTATATGTGATGTGTATCGAATAAGTAAGTGATAGGTAATGTGTTTGTATATTCGGCATCTTCGATTATGTGGAAAATTTTTGTTTATATATTTGGTTACGTAGAATTTTGTGTATATTCATTTGGTTATGTGAAATATATACATATATATTTTCGGATATGTGAGATTACATTAATGCATACATTCGGTTATGTGGGCTTACTATGCATATTTGTATGGAAATTGTTATTTGGTTGTATATGGAGGTATACATATGTATAATTATTAATCAATGTGCGTTTGATAAGTTCTACTTTTAAAGTAGATAATGATAAATCTTTTGACTATGAAAGGATATAGGCATTTGGCTATAATAATTCATATGTGTTATGTAAATAAATTAATGTTACAAATTGTCGGTTTAATTTGATTGATTATTCAATTGATTTGTTAAGTTTTCTTAAGACTTATTAAGCTTTAATAGCTTACTCGTGTGTATTCTTGTTCATTCATTTATAGATTTGGATATACGTTTTGAGCTCGGGGATCGTCAAAGCAAGACTACTCACACTATCGACGTTTTCTTTGGTATTTTACTAAGTTGAAAATTTTAATATATGGCATGTATAGCAAAGTAAAAAGGTGGAATAGTGGCCATGCGAAAATGGCTTATCTTCTTTTGATTGATTTGGGTTCCGTGTTTTTGGTTGTGATGGTCATTGGAAATAAGTTTATACTTATGCATATTGTTTATGGTATAAGTTCATGATAGGTAAGTAAGCATGATGTTATAATTTGGACATGTTGAACTTCGGTTTAGTGATATGTAAATGTTTATGTGTTGAGCATTGTGTGATGGGTTGATCTGTTTATTAAATGGACTAAAGTCGAATATATATATATATATATATATGTTCAAAGTAAATAAATAGGTATAAAGTCTTGTTTACTCATTAAGTCCTTAATAAGTTGGTTTGAATTGAGGATGTTAAATATGAGTGTTTAGTTATATACTTGTGATAAATAGTTAAATATGTGGTAAATGGATTTGGTATTGAGTTTAGATATGAAATTTGGTTGCATGATGTGATAATAATTTGAATGGACAATCTTGAATATATATTTATAAGTTATATTATGTTAAGTAATGGACATGTGGTTAATACATTATATATATGTGTGTATTTATTGGTTTTGAAAGGAAGCATGATTAGGAGCACCATTTACCTATCTAAATGATGGATATGCTATATAAGTTATCTAAGATAAATAGTATGATATTCAAATGGCATACAAAATGAATGATTAGATATGTGGTTTATTTGGTTAATGATATACTTAAATGACTAAGTATATAGTAAGTTTGATAATGGTTAATTAACAATATTCAATTAATGGATGTCTTAATGCATACTAGACATAAGATGATTATATGTTCGAATATACATAGGTTAATATGATTTGGTTGTAATGGCAAAGTATACAACTTTATTTTGTTTGAATGATTCAAGATATGTACTTTGGTTTGATTATAAAACATGCGAATTTGTTATATTATGATTTGATCTTTTCGTACATAAATATTAAATGTGATTACAGTGACATGCGTATGTTATAATGTTATTAAGGCTATGTATAGCATTGTTGTAATGTGATATGATTTATTATTAAATATATATATAAATGCCTGTTCTGAGTTGTGTTTCGTTTGGTAATACCTTATAACTCTAATTCGGTGACGGATACGGGTTAGGGGTGTTACAGTAAGCTTACATTGAATGAACATGATTGGTAAGTTAAATTCTTGTTATACGAACTTACTAAGCATTAAATGCTTACTCTGTTTATTTCCTCTATTTTATAGTACTCAGAAGCTTGTAAAGGTTGGAGCGGGTCAGAGCAAGATCGCACTATCATTCAGCTCACTTTGGTATAATTAGCAAAACTACTTTTGGTATAATGGCATGTATATGCTAAGCTAGGAAAAATGATGTAATTTTATGGTTGTAATTAGCCATTGGAATGGCTAGAAATGATATGTTTGATGCATATGCATGAGGTGGTATTATGTTTGGTATGTGAGTATGTTTGGATTGGTATTTTAGGTATAAACATGTTTGAATAAGAGTATGATAAAAAATGTAAGATGTTTACTTGAACATATGTGATAATATGACATGTATGAATCTTGATTATTAATCTATTTTACATGCATTGAATTGGTTGGTGCATGTGTTGAAACATTTATGTAGGTGGAAGACAAGTTTGGGTGAGAAATAAGGCTTAGAAATAGCCTTATTTTGTCCACACAGGCGTGTGCCTTAGCCATGTATGACACACAGCCATGCACACAGGCTTTTGGTTTGGCCGTGTGTCCCCTGCATCCTTAAATTTGAGAAATAAATTACTCAGAATTAACCACTCAGGCAGAGACACGGGAGTGTGTCTTAGCTATGTATGACACACGGCCTAGCACACGGGCGTGTGTCTTGGCCGTGTGAACCCTACACCTAATTTTTTAAAATTAAATTGTCTATACAACCTAGCATACGGGCGTGTGCCTCACATCGAATGCACACAGCCTAGGACACGGACATGTTGTAACAACCCAATCTAGAACTTCGTCGGAATAGTGGTTTCGGGACCACAAATCTGAGTCAAAAAAATATTTTTATATTATTCTCGTGCTTAAAGTATGTGAATTGGTATGTGTGAAATTTCCGTTTGAAAATTTCATCGTTTGAGTGCCGATTTGTGAAAAAGGACTTAATCACATAAAATGCAAAAGTGTCAATCTAATTGTTAAAGCACTAAATTGCTATGGTCTATTAATTGTGAAGTCCTTAAATGAAATTTGGCCATTATAAAATGAGTGGACGGCATTAGGCTTTTAATATATAGTTTTTATATTATTTTATAATGGTTATAATGGTAAATTATGTGTTAAGTTATTAATTAATAAAACAAAACATTAATAAAAAAACAAAAGGCATGCTTTATCATTTTATTTTTGGCCGAATGTGAGAAAAATAACACCATTGTTGAAGCTTTGAGTTTTGGCACTTAGGAAGCTTAATTCGGGTATGTTTTTTGTTCGGTTTTTGATAATTTTTACGTTTTTGAGATTGTTGCTTCAAGTACTAGTAGACCCATGTCTTAATTTTGGATTTAATGAAGAATTTGAGATTTGCCATTGATGATAGTTTGAAGTTTTTGTGGTTTGATGATGAATTATAATTTTTTGTTGATAGATTATTATGTTTAATTAAGTGATTTTTGATAAAAATGTGTATTAAGGATTAAATTGAGAAATTTGTAAATTGAGGGGTCAAAATGTGAAATAAATGAAATTGATGGGTTGCTAGGGACCTAAGGTAAATTAGGCCTAACATGGGTTTGATGAGATTTTGTAAATTTTGTGTTATTTTGAAATAGGGACTAAATTGTAAAAAAATTTGAAATGTTAGGGGCTAAAATGCAAAATTCCCAAATTATGTGTTCTTGGATGAAATTGAGTAAAATGTTTAATAAGTAAGTTAATTTTGATATTAATTAGATTGGCAAAAGCGAAACTCGGATCTAGATCGAGGAAAAATCAAAGTATCGGATTAGTCGACTTAATTTGTCGTTACTGCGAACGAGGTAAGTTCGTATTGTAATAGACGTTCCAAAATCATGTTATAGCTGCATATTATTTGTAACACCCCAAACCCGGCCTAGATGTTATGGCCGAATCTGGCGGTTTCACATTGTACTGTTTAGCATAAACTTGTTATCGTTGAAATCCTCAAAATCAATTAATCATTTTATTATTAGACGGTGATTCGAAAACGAATTGTTCATTTCCAAAATGTGCATCATTAAAAGATAATCACTTTTAAAACGTTATTAATTTTCAAAATCTCATTTATTGCTGAAGTTTTTTAGGAAATGTTGCGAAAACGTGGTGTCTTTGAAAACAACAACCTTTTGAAAACCAGTCTTTTTCTACAACTAGTAGTTTATATCAAATTAAATAAATAAAAACCTCAATTTAAAGTTTATAACTTTAAAGAGACCTTCTTACATAAAAATACCCAAATTCAGTTACTTATAAATCAAAAGCTAAAAACGAAAGCTGATGCGGTTGTGTGGCCATCACCGAGTCCTTCACAAGACCAAACCACTTCTGACGGGGATTACTGTATAGTTAAGCGAGAGGGTGAGTTTACGAAAACTCAGTGTGTAATCCCCTAACAAGCAAACAGTCAATTAAATAGTAGATAAATGCAGTTTAGGCCTGATCTTGTTACAATAACAGTCCAGTTCAGTGTGGGCCTAAGCCCTTTCTTGTAACAGTAAACGATTGGGCTTGAGCCCACCACAATGCCAATAATCAGTAGGGCCTTTGCCCAATTTCAGTATTAGCATCAGTGGGGCCTTGGCCCATGCAGTAATAGATATCAGTCATGCAGTGAACAGTATGTAATATCATTAATCGATGCAGTAACAGTATAGTATCATTAATCAGTCTAGATATGCAGTCAGAAATCCTACCCAATCCAGCCTTTACATGCCACTTCGTCCCGCCAAACACACCATGTGGGGATAAAATCGACCCACCCAGCTAGACACACCGAGATTAGCACTAGTTATGGCATTAACAGTATTACAGCAAAGCTGCCAGTAAAATAAATGGCATATAGCCATCAGTAGGTCCACAGTCATCTTGGGTGACCCGTGCGACCTTATCAGTACAGTACACTTCCTCCAAATATAACAACCCATCCCCATGTAATATGTCGTGATATAATATCATAGGTGTATGTAAAATGTCATGCTCAATTATAGTCATACATATCATAGAGCAAATCAGTCATACATAACATAAAGCCATAACAGTCATTTCATCTCCTAGGGGTATTTCGATCATTTTACCCTATGGAGTATTTCGGTCATTTTACCCTATGGGGGTATTTCGGTTATCATTTCGACCCAACATGGCCCCAAACGGCCTAAGCCCATGAGATGGCTCATGGTGCTTCTACAGACAAACGCCCCTATTTCGTGGGCTCGGATTGCCACACGTCCGATCGCACGCCCGTGTGGCATCAAATGCCATATTTTTCTTTTGGGCTCGGTTAAAATAGTGTGAGTACACACTTTTCAAATTTTTCATCGACATCACGATCGTGTTGCACACTTGATTCGATTTGTAGTTCCTCCGTTCGAACACTCTTATTCTGAAAATCAATGATCATCGCACCCTTAGTTCCCAGGAAATGTGCTAATCAACCTCGATCACCACCTATACAAAAGTCACCATCTCTATATTAGACTCATACTTGACAAACCATCTTAATATTGTTTCTCAAAAAGTAACAGATGGCTCCTTATCATACCATAACCACTTACCAACAACGATAAAATAGATTGCAGATCAGAGATGTAGCCTACAAAGAACCAAGAATCGGGATTAATCTATCAATATTTGGCCAATGAAGAGCACTTGAGAGAGAGGAAGAGAAAAATAGTGCGCTCCCAATTGATCAACGAATCCTTGCTAAAGCTGAGAGCAAAAATAGAAAGGTGCGATAGGTGCTCAGCCAAAGTAACAACATAATAAGGAAAAGAACAGAGAAAAAGAAAAAAGGGGAGAGTATTCGGCAGAGCTTAAAAAGAAGAAGAAGGGAGAATCGACTAAAGAGAAAATCGAAAAGAAAAATGGTGAGGGAGGAGAGAAGCTGTATTCGGCCAAGGTTGAAAGAAAAGGAATGAAACCCAAATTCTAACTCTCACCAAATCGGCAACAACCCAAATCCTAAAAATCCCTCATCCAATTCAGCTACACACTCTCCATCAACTTCTTATCCCTTAATTTTATCCTATTATCTCTCCACAACAACAACCTCCTCAAATCTCTCCAAATATCCCTCCTCAATTCTCTCTATGATCAGTTCAAACTCTATTCAGTAATATTTCAATCCAACTCTACCACCCACATGAATTAGGCGGCAAAAGAAATACTCTCTTTTTTATGCGCCACCACTCGAACCTTAGACCCCATGTACACTCTACACGCCTCTTACCACTAGACCAACAATTCATTTGTATAATATTTTAACCACAATAATTTAAGAACCTACTATCTAGATCTAAGGATTTTATTCACTTAAAATCAAAATTTTGCATAAGCCAAGGCTTGAACCCCTGACTTCTCAGACACTTCCAAACACTCCTAAATCACTTAACCACTGAAGCAGACATTCATTTATGTCACTTTCTTGCATAACTAAATATTTATGTGCACTCTACTAACTGTTCCCTTGTTCAAAACTATTCTTCTAGGCCCAAAATTTGGGCCGTTACATTATTTGTATGATTGAATTCAATACTGAATAGTAATGTAAATATATATGTATTTTGAATAAGTTATATATGTTATTATGATATTGAATTGTTTGAGAAGTAGAATATATAAATACGAGAAAGCATCGACTATGTGATGACATTTGAAAGCCCCGTACGAACCATAAGAATAGTTAAGATACATATGTCATGACATATGATTCCGATATGTGTTATCGTGTAAGACCACGTCTGGGACATTGGCATCGATTTGAGATTTACGTGTAAGACCATGTATGGGACATCGACATCGTATGTGACTTTGTGTAAGACCCTGTCTGGGACAGTGGCATCGATATTTTTTTACATGTAAGACCACGTCTGGAACTTTGGCATTGTATGGGTTTTTTGAGCTATCCGAGTATCCTTATTGATTCCTGATGGTGGTGAAAAAAAGTCTTAAAATTTATATAATAAATAATTGAGCCTAGAAACTAACTATCACCACGATTGAGGCAAGCGCACCTATCTAACAATAGTATAGTTTAGTTGCAAGACTGAATTGTCGAAACCAAGGGAACCAAAAGTACTAATACTAACTTTCTTCTTATTATTTAGCCTAAGAATTAAGAGAATTGTTGTTTAATCTAAAATTAACTAACTACTAAGCTAAAGATGCTAAGACATAGAGAAGGAATTGGGGAAATACTTGTGGGAAAAACCAATTGATTAAGACAATACCCGAGGAAGAATCCACCTAGACTTCACTTGTTATCTAACTCTAAACCAGACGATTTATTCACTTGACTTGATCCATAGGATTCCCTAATTTATATTAATACCTCTCTCGAGGCTACTAACGTCTAACCCTAGGTTGATTAATTGAAATCTCTTTCTAATTAAAACCCCTAGAATTGCATTAACTCGATCTATGGACTCCCATATTAGGTTTGACCCTAATCCGGCAAATTTTCGTCATCCTATCTCTAGGGTTGCAATCAACTCCGCTTAACTATGCTAGATCTACTCTTAAATAGGGAATATTACTCCACTGCATAAGGGCATCAAAACTTGGATCAATATCCTGAAATATCAAAATAAGAATTAAGAACACATAATTAAGAACAAATCAAGTATTTATCATATAGTTCAGAAAACAATAACAAGATCCATCTTAGGTTTCATCCCCTTCAGGTATTTGAGGGGTTTAGTTCATAATCATAAAAGAATACATATCAGAAGAAAAATAACAAAACATAAAGAAAACCCTAAAACCCCTGAAGGAATTGAAGGAGAGATCCTCAGTCTTGAGTGTGATTTCGACTTCTGGGATGGATCAACTGGCTTTCTTCGAGTGAATCCTACAATTCAGCCTCTCTGGCTTGGCTCCTTGGCCTAGCTGAATGCCCTCTTGAAGGTTGGCCTCTAGGGTGTTTATATAGGATTTTGGAATGTTTTTCATTGCCTCTAAGTACCCTAATCCGAATGAAACTCTTATTTGCTATGGCAGGGACACGCCCGTATGGCATGGCCATGTGAATCGAATCCAGCCCATCGTCGGATCTGCTAAAGAGGCACAGCCATGTGTCTCGGGCCCAGGCCGTGTGAATTTCATACTTTGGCCTATTTTCTCTGTTTTTGGTCCGTTTCTCATTCTTTTCATCCTCCGATGCTCTCCTAAGTATAAAACATGAAATTAAAGGATTAGGAGCACCAAATTCCACAATTCAGGGAATAAATCATCCAAAAGTATGCTAAATATTGGATTAAAATATGAACATATTACGGTTTATCAAATACCCCCACACTTAAGCATTTGCTTGTCCTTAAGCAAAATTCTTAACTCACAATTAAAACTAACTTCCCACAGTTCATAATATTCATCGATAATGTTTCATCATAATTCATAGATAATTTATACATGGATAATTTAACTAAAAGAGTCTTGAAGATTCAAACAATCAAAGTCACAATTTGTAGCACGAAAAATATAGGTGTTTCCCTTTATCTAAATAATTACCTTTAATTCAAAATCGACAAGAGTTGACATCCTCACTAAAGATTCACTCAAATCACTCAAAGTGTTTAAGGTTCAAGATTAAGCTCTCAAAAGTCGAACATGAAAAGTTAATTCCATAGGCTTGCCTAAAAATCAAATCTCCACCACTATAAAATGAAATGATACACAGATCAAAAGGTCTTTTAAAAAAGGGTTGTAATGGGGATTAGGTTAAAGGTGTGGATAAAGACTAAATTAAAGGGTTAGAATCGAGATTGAATTGACAATTTACCTAACTAGAAAAATGAACTAATCCTGAATAATTACATCAATTGAAACTTGAAACTAATAATACGAGCTTCTTATTCAAGATGTTGAATTTAAATGTATAAGCTCACTTAATCACAGAACTAATATACTTCGAATTTTTTTAAGAACAAATCAAAATAGTTACATAATATAAGATGAATTCAACTACTAAAATAAAATAATTAGCCAACTGATCAAATCAAGTCTCGATAGAAGGGTAATCAAGAGAAATGGTGATAACAAATACAAGATGGGTTTTAGATTAATATTAGTGGGTGAATAAAAAAAAGGGTTGTTAGGATCAAAGGGGTTCATTAGGGGTTAATTGTGAGGGTAGGCTTTTAGTAGAGTAAGTGGGTTAAATCCTAAGTGCCTTTATCATCTCTGTATATCAAATCAATGATGTGGTCTTGACATGTATAATCGAAGCAAGTTCTAGAATAACAAATTAATGTTGGCACACTCATAATCAATAAAGTGAGCAAGAAAATAATATATGCTCTAAAAGGCTCAAAATCTCACAAAAATTATGGGTTTTTGATGACAACCTTGCAAATTTCAAAATTCAAGGTAATATTCAAATTTAGGTCAACAACCTAGCAAATTTTTAATTCTGAAATAGACTTATCATGCTTGATTCTCTAGTATCTTAAAGTTTAATCATCAATGCACAATTATCTATGCCTTAATTTAAAACATATCGATAAAAATCATAAATCAAAAGAAATTTCACTCTAATCGTAACATGAGAAAATTCTCTTAAGAACAAGATATGATTTAGGAATTTAAAAAGTTAGGCATAAAATTCAACCCCACACTTAAGATGTACATTGCCCTCAATTTAAAAGGATAGATAATGATTAGTAAGAAAATCATAAGTTAGGGAGAGAAGTGAAACTTCCTGAATGTTGAATGGAGTTAATGAAGAGAAACCGGATAGGATTGAGTAGAGGTAAACGTGGGGGAGCACCTCGAGCCGTTTGAAATTGAATCCTCAAAGCAGCCGGTTTGATTTTATTATATCCTAAGCTAAATCTAAATGGCATGAAGAATAAGAAGAAAATAATAAAAATAGAAATAAGAATAAAAGTAAATAATAGAAAATGAAATAAGAAAGATAATGGGAAAAGGAAAGGAAGAAGGGGGTTTAAATAGAGATGCAGCCCACACCCATGTTCCTACCTATGGTGCCCACACGGCCACTGCCACGAGTATGTAAGGCCGTATGGGTATGAAAAACTTGCGCCTAAACATGAAAAGAAATAAACTAAACTAATTAGTATGGTTAGTGCGGGTTGGCTCCCGAGAAGCGCTCGTTTAAAGTCTTAAGCTAGACTTACCTCTCATTCACATGATCATGGTGGTTTGAAGAGTTGAAAATCCTTTCTCATGCTATCATTATATAGTTTGAGTCGAGTGGAATTTACCTTAAAAGTGTCGAGTATGGGATTACTTACCTCGACTGTTCCGTAAGAGAAGACATTAAGCACCCTAAAAGGGATCTCTTTATTTTTCTTGAGGTCTGATATGGTGATTCGAGGGTCTATTTTATCTAACAGTACCTGATCTCCTATTTTGAAATGATTTGATGTTCCTATAAGCTCGTCTGGGGGTTTCTTCGATTTCACTTCGTGTGGTTTTGATTTCTCTTTGAAATGTGCTTTCCACTCATCTAGTTTGTCAACCTGAAGCCTTCGTTCCTTCTAAATTACTTCTTTATCAGTACGATGTCTAAGATTTGGCTCAGTTATGTGATTTCGTGATGCTTCCGGTAAAGAAACTTGAACCAAATGATTACCAATAGAATTTACATTCTCACCTTTATCCTTCGATGTCCTGGCTGAGTCGAAAGCTTGAAGACTGATTGATTCATCACCTACACAAAGTGTGAGTTCACCTGTACCAACATCAATTTTAGCTCTGGCAGTTGCTAAAAGGGGTCTTCCTAAAATTAAGGGGATACTATTGTCCTCATCCATGTTTAAAATGACAAAGTCTACTAGGAATATGAATTTATCAATTTTCACGAGTACATATTCAATTATATCCCTAGGAATTCTAATAGTTTTATCAACTAATTGAATAATCATCCTAGTTTGTTTGGGTTTCCCTAGACCTAGTTGTTTAAACATTTTATAAGGTATAACATTTATGCTTGCCCCTAAATCAGCTAAAGCATTATCAACAGATAAACTACCAATTAAGCATGGAATTGTAAAACTCCCCGGATCTTTTAATTTTCGTGGTAATCTATTTTGCAACATTGCTGAGCACACTGCATTTAGTTCCACATGTGATTCCTCGTCTAACTTCTGCTTGTTTGTTAAAAGCTCTTTTAAAAATTTCCTTGAATTTGGCATATGCGAAAGAGCTTCAAGAAACGGTAAGTTAATATGTAATTTCTTTAAAAGTTTAAGAAATTTACCGAATTGTTCGCATGTGTTGTCTTTCTTCATCGCATTGGGGTATGGTATACGAGGTTGGTATTCTTTAATTATCGATTTTGGTTTTTCTTGGCTTACCTCAACCTTACCTTCGCCTACCACATGTTCTTGCCTTGGGTTTGGTTTGTCTAACCCTTCACTGTCATGACTTGTTATGGCTTGAAGTTGCTCTTTTGGGTTAGTTTCAGTGTTGCTTGGCAAGCTACCTTGTGGTCATTCGGAGATCAGCTTAGCAAGTTGCCCTAACTGGTTCTCGATCCATTGAATCGATGCTTATTGATTTTTAAGTGTTGTTTCGATGTTTTGGAAACGTGTTTCTGACACCGCTATGAATTTTGTCAGCATCTCCTCCTCAAGGTTTGACTTCTTCTCTTATGTGTAAGGTTACTATTAAGAGCCTGGGAGGGGTTGTTGTCTTTGATTTCCTTGGCCACCCCATGAAAAAGTGGATGGTTCCTCCAACCTGTATTGTAAGTGTTGCTATAGGGATTATTTTGAGGTCGAGGATTATTACCCATATAATTTATCTGCTCGCTTTCCATGCCATATCCGTAGGGTGGGTACTCAGGATTCGCCACACCTCCACTTATTTCGCACTGCATTATCGGATGTACCTGTGAAGAACACAAACCATCAATTTTCTTAGTTAAAAGTTCTACCTGGTTTGATAGCATGGTTACTGCGTCGAGGTTGAAAACACTTGTGGCTTTTGTTGGCCTTGTCCTCGTGACTTGCCACTGATAGTTATTCAGTGACATCTCTTCAATGAATTCGTAGGTCGTCTCAGGTGTTTTGTTATTCAGGGTTCTGCCGACGGCTGAATCAATCAACTGCCTGGTTGAGGGGTTCACGCCGTTGTAAAAAGTTTGAACCTGTAGCCACAAGGGTAATCCATGGTGTAGGCACCTTCTCAATAGATCTTTGTATCTCTCCCATGCATCGTATAGTGTTTCTAGATCCATCTGCACAAAAGAAGAGATATCATTCCTTAATTTGGCCGTTTTAGCCGGCGAAAAATATTTTAATAAATTTTTTTGGTCATTTGTTCCCATGTAGTGATTGATCCTCATGGAAGAGAATTTAACCATAGTTTAGCTTTATTCCTCAAAGAAAAGGGAAATAACCGAAGACAGATGACATCATTAGAAACGTCATTTATTTTGAAAGTATCATAAAATTCTAGGAAATTCGCTAAGTGATTATTTGGATCTTCATCCTGCAAACCATCAAACTGAACAAATTGTTGTATCATCTGAATTGTGTTAGGTTTCAGTTCAAAATTATTCGCAACAATAGCAAATCTAACAATACTTGACTCAGTTCCTGTTAAATTAGGTTTAGCATAATCATACATAGTTCGAAAAGCATGATTTTCGGCCACCTCTTGAGGTAATGGATTATTCTCAGCCATCTCTTCTGTAGTATTAGTTTCTTCTTTTTTCTCTTCTTCTATGTAATTTAAGCTTCGCCTTTTTTCTCTACGATTTCTGCAAACAGTACCTTCAATATCACTGTCGTAAATTAAGGGTCCTGTCGGGTTTCTTCTAATCATAAACTAGAGGTACGTCATAGGAACAGGTAAAAAGGAAAATAAAATTTGAAAAGTAAAAATAAAATTTAATTGCAAAAATAAAATATGGCTAAAGTAATAAAAATTAAGCGTTCTTAATCTTTTAGTTCCCCGGTAACGGCACCAAAAACTTGACGATGGTGGAAAAAATACTTAAAATTTATATAATGAATGATCGACCCTAGAAACTAACTATCACCATGATTGAGGCAAGCGCACCTATCGAACAGTAGTATAGTTTAGTGGGAAGACCGGATTATCAAACCCAAGGGAACCAAAAGTACTAATACTAACTTTCTTCTTATTATTTAGCCTAAGAATTAAGAGAATTGTTGTTCAACGGGCATTTCGAGAAATAAGTGATTGAGTGAATGACATTTCGATTCAGGTAAATTGAAAGGTATACAATGTTTGGAAATGAAAGGTAAGTATATGTGCAAAGAATGTTATGTGATGTATATGGAAATGAAATGTGAATATGTACAAAGGAAATATGAACAAATGTATAAGATGTGATTTATAAAGTTGCATATGTGAAATTGTCGATACTATATGAATGAAAGGTGAATTTGAATATAAATGATGATATGAGATTTGTATGAGAAAGATATATGATTGAATGTGTTATTTCCAATAATGTGATCATTTGGCTATATGAAAATATGAATTAAATGACATATGAGAATTGAATTGAATAAGCTCGTGAAAGCTACAGTTAGCTAGTTATGTAGTATAATATTGAATGATGATAATTTGAAATGAGAACTTGTTATAAAATTTAGAAATTTTGTGTGTGATAGCATATCAAGCTTATGGCATTGTAATGAAATTATTTGCTATGTTAAGTTTATTAAGATACAAGCTTACTAAGCTTTCAAATCTTACTTCGTGTGTTTTTCCTATGTTTATAGAGTTTCAGAGACTTGCTCGGGTTGGAAGTCGTGGGAGATCACATCACACTATCTAGTATTCTTTTTGGTAAATAAATGCTTTAAGATTTGGTTATGTGGCATGTATAGGATAGTTTTTATATATTTGGTTTTGAAATTTGTATATGTATATAGCCATGCAAAAATGGCTTGTTCATGATGCAATGTTGGTAGGTATATTTGGTCATGTTATAAGCTTAATTGAGAGGTATGTTTTATAGTAATTATGTTGTGATGTTGGTTATATGATTTGGCAATGAGGAGTGGTAAGTAGGGTGTATATTCGATTTATTAATTAACTCATTTTGGAAGTATAAAAAGTGGTATAATATGGTTTGGTAAAAGGGTCATTTGAATAACTATAAATGACATATTATTTTAATGTTAAGATATGAGATAACATGTTTAGCTTATAGATTGAGTGATGGAAATGTTATGATTTATTGAGTTAAATTTAATAACCGAAAGGTTGTTTATTTAAATTGTTGGACATATGAGATTTGAATACATATACGTATTTAATGTTTGCTTGTAGTTAGGTTTAAAAAGGTCAAATTGTTAGTTCAATGAGTGATTATAAAATGTGATATATAAGTAGTTATGTTCGGCTATGGTATTTGACTATTTAGGCTCGGTTTTGAATGACAAAGAATGTATATGATCTAGTTGTTATATGGAAATTAAATTGGATGATGTTAAAAAAAAATATAGTTGGTCATGTATAAAGTTACCTAATGTTTTATGTGCAAATGATTATTAAACCGTAAGATATGGCCAAAATAGTTTATTAGGTGCATGTATAATGTATATTAAATGCTATGTTTGTTATTTAGTTAATGATATGGGTTGATACAACTTAATATGCGATTGTACTTAGATTTATAAAATGGTATGATCGTTGATTTGTTATGGAATAGATGTAAACAAATAGGTGTCTCTCAAGGTTGTAATTCGAAGCAAGTCAGGAAGCCACACGGGTGTGTGAGTGGTCGTGTGAGCAAGTCAGTATGTATGCCCTGTTTCACCACGACTTCGACACACGAGCGTGTCTAATGCCATGTGAGGCACACGGGCTGCCTACATGGGCGTGTGACCTCTGTAACTTTGAAAAATGTTTAAGTTTCAGAAAAAATTGTATGTGCTCGGTTTAGTTCTGACCCCTTTCCAATACATGTTTAAGGTCTCGTAGACCTTTTAAAGGAACCTTATATATATATATATTTCTTTATTGAATGTTTGTGAATGTTTGAAGTTAGTGAAATGTTTGTGATAAGATCCGATATATCCGATAATGCCTCTTAACCTTAGTCCAGTGACGGATACGTGTTAGGGGTGTTACACGTGTTACTTGGTCGTATGAGCCACACGGCCTACCATACGGGCGTGTGTTCCTTGCATTTAAGAGAAATTGTAAAATTTTGTGAAAGATTTTATGAGTTTCTGATTTAGTCCTAACTTGTTTCTAATACATAAATTGGGGTTTGAGGGTCCATTTATGGGATAATATGATTGAATGTGATTGGTTTCGAATATGAATAGTAAATGACATAAATTAAATGTATTTGTTCTATAAACTTTGATAATGCTTTATAACCCTGTTCCGACGATGAAAATGGGTTAGGGGTGTTACATATCCTATTTATGTTGCTTTCGTTTATGGTAGCCCAAACAAGCAGAAATGGAATGATCTTTAGGAAAGGTTAAAATCTCTTATCCTATTTGGAATAATCCATTGGCTTGCTATTGGGGATTTTAATGCCTTGCTTTCTTCTAGTGATAAAAAAGAGAGTCAGATGAGTGGTAGATGATGCCCGTTATTTGGGAATTTTATGGAGTGTGTTGAGCTTCAAAACTTGGGTTTCAAGAGCTCTTCTTTTACTTGGCATAAAGGAGGGGTCTTTGAATGCCTTGATAGGGCTATTGGTAATGATGCTTGTGTAAGGTTCTGTCCAAATAGTACAATAACTCATCTTCCGAGGCTAAAATCAGATCATAGGAATTTCTTCCTTATTATTAACTAGAATGTTGTCTTTGCTAGACAACGTCCCTTTAGATTTTTGGCAAGTTGGGTTAAACATTCGAGTTTCAATGAGTTTGTAAAAGATAATTGGAAAATTAATGGGAATATGGCCGAGTTCCTGGATCATTTCACTGCTAATTTTAAATCTTTGAAAAAGTCTGTTTATGGTCATATTAGTGCACAAAAAACACACTTAGTACAGGAACTGTCTGGTATCCAAAGGGTTTTTGGAGATTTTAAGTAGTGATAATTTGGCTCAAAGGGAAGTAAATGTGCGAGAAGAGTTAGAAGAGGTTCTCCACCATGAAGAATTATTATGGGAACAAAAATCTAGATGTAATTGGTTGTCTTTGGGAGGTCGTATTATCAGGTTATTCCATAGGCACACACTACAGAGAAGGAAATCTAATCGTATCTTTGCCCTTAAAAATGGGGAAAGAGAATGGATTTTTAAAGCTGATTTACAATAGGAGTCGATAAGATTCTTTCAGAGATTGTATGGGGAGCAACTTGATAAAATTAGGGATTTATAGGCCAATATGTTTCCAAGACTTGACCATAAGGATGTTCTTTTCCTTAATAAAGAGGTCAAGGTAGATGAAATTAATTTTTCTCTTTTTGATATGGCCTCGCTGAAGATTGGTAGTAGTGGTGGCTTTCATGCCTTTTTTCAGAGTCAGTGGGATGTGGTTAGTGATGCGATATGTGAGTGGGTCCAGAAGGTTTTTGTAGGCTATAATATTGATCCAGAGTTGAATAGCACTCTGTTGGTCCTTATACCCAAGCTTCTAATCCGGAGAGTGTTGTCTATTTTCGTCCAATTAGCTTGTGCATTGTCTTCTATAAATTGGTTATGAAGGTTATAACAAATCGATTTAGAGTTATTTTTCCAAAAATTATTGCTCCAGAATAGGCGAGGTTCATTGTCGAAAGAAACATTACTAATAATGTTATTATTACCCAATAAGTGATCCATTCTATGAGGAGTAAACAAAAGAACAGGAAATGGATAGCTATAAAAATTGAACTTAAGAAGGCTTAAGACAAAATTAGTTGAGACTTTATCGAAGTCTTGTTAAAGGCAGCAGGTATTCCTAAAATTTTATGTAAGGTTATTATGTTTGCTATTATGAGCTCGTTTATATAGGTTTTGTGGAACAGGATCCCAACACAAAAATTTATTTTGATATGAGGCATCCATCAAGGGTGTCCCTTATCTCCTTAATTGTTTGTTCTTTGTATGGAATGGCTTGGTCATAGTATCCGTTCAACAATTAATTCTTAAATTTGACGCCTCATCAAATTATCTAGGTTAGGTCTAGCCCTATCTCATTTTTTTTTTGTAGATGACTTGGTTATTTTGGACAGGTGGATGTTGAATAGGCCAGGAGAATGAAAAGTATCTTGGAGCAGTTTTGTACTTCTTCTAGGCATAAAATCAATCGACAAAGAAAAATGTTTTCTTTTCAAGTGGGGTTGAGGAGCTAAGAGATTCTATTAGCAACGTCATTGGATTTCAAAGAGTGACAAATCTTGGAACTTACCTGGGTGTGCCACTTTTCCATGAGAGGGTAACTAATAGTTCTTTGAAGTTTGTGGTTGATAAGGTTCGAGCCAAGTTGCAATGTTGGAACGTTAAACAATTATCGATGTCCGAAAGAGTTACACTTGTTCAATCAATCTTACTTTTGATCCTTAGCTACTTTATACAATCTAGGATGATTCCGCAAGGGATTTGTGCAGAAATTGAATGCATGGTAAGGAAATTTATTTGGAGGAACTCGACTGAGGGGAAGAAGTTGGCTCTGGTGAGTTGGAAATCAATTTGTCAACCTCGATCTTATGGTGGTCTTGGGTTAAGGCAAATAAGGGCTCATAATACCTCTTTTTTGCTCAAATTGGCTTTTAATTTGGCAACCAATTCTTCTACTCTATGGGTATAAGTTCTAAGGACTAAATATAGGTTAAAAGAAGATGTTCCAAATTCTATTGATAGGGGTAGGTATTCCTTTATTTGGAGGGATCTCTCTAAAATCTGGCATTTACTATGCAAAAATATTTTTTGGTCTATAGGAGATGTAAATAAGATTAAATGTTGAGTGATAATTGGGCTCCGGGTGTTGGACCTTTGGTCAATAAGATCCCTTCCCATGATAACCTTGATTTGAATTTCACTCTTAAGAACCTGGGAAACGCTGATGGCTATTAATTGTATTATTAGTATACTTCTTCTACAGTCCTAGCAGGACTTAATAAAATTCTATGGATAGGTACCTTTACAGGATCCTTTTCTGTGTTAAAAGTGCTTACCGAAAAGTAAATAAGCAGTCATGGGACCCAAACAACGTTTCTTGGAGTATCTCGTAGAAGTACAAAGGGCTACAAAGAGTTAGGTTCTTTATTTTGCTTGTTTTTAAACAAAGGCTTCTCACAAACATGGATGAGTAAAGCATGGGATCAGGATAGATAGTTCGTGTGCAATTTGTGGGCATGAATCAAAAGACTTTATTCATGCCATTAGAGATTGACCTGGGGCAAAGGAGGTTTAGAATTAGGTAATTTCGACGGATAAGAGGAGTTGGTTTTTTTCTAGAAGTATGAAGGAATGGCTTGAATTCTATCTGTAGAACCATCATAGAATGGTAATAAGTGAAGTGGAGTGGAATAGTCTTTTTAGCCTAATTGCATGGCATATATGGAAAAACAAGAACCTCTTTATCTTTTAGGAGATACAATGGAACGTTTGCGAGATCAGAAAAAAATGTATAGTTGCGCAAAACAATATGGTTCTTATCACAAGAAGGGTTCGACAAAGTGGCAACAAGTTAGAAGAGCAATCCCTTGGTCGAATAATTGGGTTTAGTTAAACTCTGATACTTCTATTAAGGTAGAATCTGGTATAGCTGCTTTAGGTGGTGTCTTGCGTGATCGAGAAGGTAAGTAGATCTTTGGGTATAATAGATGTGTAACAACCTCACTTGACCCAATCATTGGATTGGGGTGCGGATCATAACAGAATCGGGTGATTGTTCATACTAAGATCTCACTATTTTAAAGTCAAATTGTAATACATGTTTATGAATTTACATCAGAGACAAAAATTTCTAAATAAAGTTCATTATCACCACTCCAATCTATGGAACTACGTAATTACAATGTATTCTCCCTCTTGGTGAAATTTTTAAATGTACCCAATTCTTATGTGCATGACTACTCAAATGAATCCTCGATTCTACACGACCTAACTTGGTCCCTCATTGAGTTGTTTATCCAACGAATCCTGCAATCACAACTCAACCTTGTAAGTTCAAATGAACTTAGTGAGTTTCTTCAATACATAAAACATACCCCACCTTATCGAGGATTCATATAAATGACAATATTAATATTAATAACTGATAAACCATAATATGTTCATATTTTAATCCCACATTTAGCATACTTTTGGATGATTTATTCCCTGAATTATGGAATTTGGTGCTCCTAATCCTTTAATTTCATGTTTTATACTTAGGAGAGCACCGGAGGATGAAAAGAAAGAGAAACGGGCTAAAAATAAAGAAAATGGGCCAAAGTACAAAATCAACACGGCCTGGGCCTGAGACACACGATCGTGCCTATTTAGCAGATCCAACCACGGGCTAGATTCGAATCACACGGCCGTGCCACACGGGCGTGTCTCTGCCATAGCAAAGAAGAGTTTCATTCAAATTAGGGTACTTAGAGTCAAAGAAAGACATTCCAAAAGCCTATATAAACATCCTAGAGGCCAACCTTCAAGGGGGCATTCAGCTAGGCCAAGGAGCCAAGCCAGATAGGCCGAATTGTGAGATTCACTTAAAGAAAGCCAGTTGATCCATCCTAGAAGCCGGAATCACACTCGAGACTGAGGATCTCTCCTTCAATTCCTTCAGGGGGTTTTAGTGTTTTCTTTATGTTTTGTTATTTTTCTTCTGAGATGTATTCATTTATGATTATGAACTAAACTCCTCAAATACCTGAGGGGGATGAAACCTAAGATGGATCTTGTTATTGTTTTCTGAACTATATGATAAATACTTGGTTTGTTCGTAATTATGTGTTCTTAATTCTTGTTTTGATATTTTAGGATATTGATTCAAGTATTGATGTGCTTAGGCAGAGAAGGTATATTCCCTGTTTAAGAGTAGATCTAGCATAGTTAAGCGGATTTGATCGCAACCCTAGAGATAGGATGACGAAATTTGCCGGATTAGGGTCAAACCTAATATGGGAGTCCATAAATCGAGTTAATGCAATTCTAAGGGTTTTAATTAGAAAGAGATTTCAATTAATCAACCTAGGGTTAGACGTTAGTAGCCTCAAGAGAGGTATTAATATAAATTAAGGAATTCTACGGATCAAGTCAAGTGAATAAATCATCTGGTTCAGAGTTAGATAACAAGTGAAGTCTAGGTGGATTCTTCCTCGGGTATTGTCTTAATCAATTGGTTTTTCCCACAATTATTTCCCCAATTCCTTCTCTGTGTCTTAGCATCTTTAGCTTAGTAGTTAGTTAATTTTAGATTAAACAACAATTCTCTTAATTCTTAGGCTAAATAAATAGAAGAAAGTTAGTATTAGTACTTTTGGTTCCCTTGCGTTCGACAATCCGGTCTTGCCACTAAACTATACTACTGGTCAATAGGTGCACTTGCCTCAATCATGGTGATAGTTAGTTTCTAGGCTCAATCATTCATTATATAAATTTTAAGACATTTTCCACCACCATCAAGTTTTTGGCGCCGTTGCCGGGGAACTGAAATATTAAGAACGCTCAAATTTTTTTTACTTTAGCCATATCTTATTTTTGCAATTAAATTTTATTTTTACTTTTCTAATTTTCTTTTTCTTTTTATCTGTTCCTAGTAGGTACCTTTAGTTTATAACTAGAAGGAATCCGACAGGACCCTTAATTTATGATAGTGATATTGAAGGTACTGTTCGCAGAAATCATAGAGAAATAAGGCAAAGCTTAAATTACATAGAAGAAGAGTAAGATAACGAAACTAATATTACCGAAGAGATGGCTAAGAATAATCCACTACCTCAGGAGGTGGCCAAAAATTATGCTCCTCGAACTATGTATGATTATGCTAAACCTAATTTAACAGGAACTGAGTCAAGTATTGTTAAACCTGCTACTGCTACAAATAATTTTGAACTGAAACCTAACAAAATTCAGATGATACAGTAATTTGTTCAGTTTGATGGTTTGTAGGATGAAGATCCAAATAATCACTTGGAGAATTTCCTAGAATTTTGCAATACTTTCAAAATAAATGGCGTTTCTGATGATGCCATCCGTCTTCAGTTATTTCCCTTTTCTTTGAGGAATAAAGCTAAACAGTGGTTGAATTCTTTGCCACGAGGATCAATCACTACATGGGAACAAATGACCAAAAATTTTTATTAAAATATTTTTCGCCGACCAAAACGGCCAAATTAAGGAATGATATCTCTTTTTTTCTGTAGATGGATCTAGAAACACTATACGATGCATAAGAGAGATACAAAGATCTATTGAAAAGGTGCCCACACCATGGATTACCCTTGTGGCTATAGGTCCAAACTTTTTACAACGGTGTGAACCCCTCAACCAGGCAGTTGATTGATTCAGTTGCTGGCGGAACCCTGAATAACAAAACACCTGAGGCGGCCTACGAATTTGTTGAAGAGATGTCACTGAATAACTATCAATGGCAAGTCACGAGGACAGGGCCAACAAAAGTCGCCAGTGTTTTCAACCTCGACGCAGTAACCATGCTATCAAACCAAGTAGAACTTTTAACTAAGAAAATTGATGGTTTATGTTCTTCGCAGGTACACCCAGTAATGCATTATGACTCAAACCTAGGAGGTGTGGAGAATCCTAAGTATCCACCCTATGGATATGGCACTGAAAGCGAACAAGTTCACTATATGGGTAACAATTTTAAACCGCAAAATAACTTTTATAGTAATACTTATAATTCTGGTTGGAAGAACCACCCCAATTTCTCGGGGGGTGGTCAAGGAAATCAGAGACAACAACCAACTCCAAACTTCTAACAACAGCCCTACCTGTAGGAAAAGAAGCCGAACCTTGAGGAAATGCTGAAAAAATTTATAGTGGTGTTAGAAACCCATTTCCAAAATACCGAAACAATATTGAATAATCAGCAAACATTAATTCGAGGGATTAAAAATTAATTAGGACAGTTAACTAAGTTAATTTCTGAAAGGCGACCAGAAAGTTGACCTAGGGAAAAAGAAAATGTGAAGGCAGTTACACTAAGAAGTGGAAAGAGTTAGTTGAAACAAAGAAGAAGATACCACAAAAAATTGATAAAGCAAAGGATGATGTAATAGCCCAATTTTTAGTAATATCAGAAATAGTGGTTCGAGACCACCAAATCTAAAAAATGAACTCGAAGATTATATTATTTAATGTTTAAGAGCTAATTGCAGCTTTTAAAAGATTTTTGAAATAGTAAATTGTGTTTTATAAAGATTTATTTGGTCAAGAACTCGAGGAAAAAAGATATCGAGATCTCGGTGTTATAAACTGAGTCATAAATATTTTTATGAATATTTGTAGAATGTCAATAAGGTAGTATTAAAATTTTGTTAGAAAATTTTGACATTTGGGTCGTTAATTAAATAAAAAGGATTAAATTGAAAAAGGTGTAAAAGTTGCTAGAAGGATTAAATAGCTTAATTGCCAAATGAGGAAGGACATAAAGGGCAAATAAGCCTAAAAGAGATATTTTGGGCGGATCAGGAAATGGGTGAAATAAGGGTAAAATCAAAAAATTGCCAAAATTAGCTAAATAAAAATGGGACCGAATTGGAATATCTAAAATTCTCTTCATTTCTCTTCATTTTCATCAGCTAAAAAAACAGCCATGGAAGAGGGTTCAAGCTGGTTTTCATACTCTGGCTTCATGTAAGTTTAATTCTTGCTTTCTCCTTGAAATTTCTATGTTTTTGAACTTTTACAATTGGGTCCAACTTACTATGTCATTAGTTTTTGATACTATGGCTAATTTTTAAAGTTCCTATGGATGAATGCTGGAATAATATGATGAATAAATATAGAATTGAAGCTTTAATTTTGATATATGATGATTTTATCAAGTAAAATTGATGGAAGTTAATTTTAGGACCTAATTGTGAAATAGTTGAAATTAAGGCCTAGTGTTAAAATTATGATTTTAAAAGGTTATTAAGCAGTTTAAAATGATAGATAAAAGTATTAAATGATAAAATTAGCTCAATTGAGGGGTTAATTGAGCAAGGACTGAATTGTATCAATTGTGGAATTTAGGACAAAATAGAAATCGGCATGTTACACTAAAGCAGTTTTGGACAGCAGCAGTTGTCTAACTTTGAAAAATCACCAAAAACGGTATGGATTGAATTAGAAGTTGAGTGAGATATATAATTAAATCTTGTTGAGTCTATTTCCATATAAAAGAAACAAAAAAGCAAAGCAAGTCTACATATTGAGATATTTAAAGTTTTGTAAGACTGGTTAAGAATAACTTCGTGATCCCCTATTCTTACTTTATAAATTCACTAAAAATTGTACAAAAATAATTATGAATTATAATTTATATTTTTGTATTCTTTTGTGAGCCTATTTTCATTAGAAATAATCGGAAAAACTATATGAAAATTGTACTATGAGATAATTGATTTTTAGTGAAGAGAGGTCAGAGCCACTAGACTGTGTAATAGGGGAGAACTTAACTAATAAACTATACTAATTGGCCACACCAAAAATTTTGGAAAACTAATAGTAAGAAGATATGTGAGTCTAGTTTCAAATAAAATTAATGGATCTTAATTTGGAGTTCTTTATCTTAAGAGAAAAATAATTTAGTGACTATGACACGGATGGACAACTTGAATATTCACAAAAGTAAATAGTGAAAATTATAGATAATGTTACTTACAAGTGTGTTGTTTATACTAAGGATGTGGATGGAGAGGAGGAGGAGGAAAAATAATATATGAACGACTTGTGTATAAATTGATCACATGCTCGATTATAATTGATAAATGTTGAATTAGAAACGATATAATGTTTTATTTGGAATGTTTATTATGAAATTATGATTATCGTTATAATACAAAAATTGAACTTGTGAGTTTATACGGCTAAATTTTAGTGATCATTTGTTAATTTTATGAACTTCATAATGTGTTATTTCATATGTAATGATGATAAAATTTTGAATAATGTAAAAGCATGAAAATTGAATAAACGATCAAATTGAGCACTTTAGTTCAGCGATAAGAAGAATTGACGAAAAAGACCATGGTTGAACCATGGCAACAAGTGATAAGTGATAGCTTCAGCTACACTTATCTGATCAAGGAAAAATGAAAGTGATAAGTGATAGCTTCGGCTACACTTATCTGATCAAGGACAAGTGAAATTGAAAAGTGGCAGCTTTGATTACGATCGATGAAAATGGTAGCTCTAGCTACCGATCGATGAAAAGTGGTAGCTCGGCACCGATCGATGAAAAGTGAAAAGTGGTAGCTCGGCCACCGATCGATGAAAAGTGGTAGCTCGGCCACCGATCGATGAATAGTGCTAGCTTCAGCTACAAGTGACAAGTGATTTTTGTGTAATACCATATTTGGGATATGACATCGGTGTGATATGTGTTTAAGATGTAAGACCATAGCTGGGCTATGGCATTCTAGTGAAAGGTGATGAATTGAAGGATAAGTCCATGGCTTCATCATGGCATAATGATAGTGAAGATGTAAGATCATGGCTGAGCTATGGCATTCTAGTGAAAAGACAACAGTTATGTTATGGCATCAGTGATTATCAGTGAAATTCAGTGCATACTGGTGTAGACCAATTCCGTAAGGCGTTCACTAATTTGACAAAGTTTGGTAAGTGTTACATAGAATTATGTGATATAAGAAAATACGAGTTGATGAGACATGAACATAGAACTTGGTTGATAAATGAGTTCATTTGTGATTTTATATTTTTACACCCTTGAGTTTATTATCCATATGAATTAGTATTCCAAATAAGTTAATGAGAAAAGTTCTAATATGAAATAATCTAAAATTTGAAATGAAATATTATGAAACCGTACTTGAAATACATTGGTATATCTTGTATATGTTATTTGAGTTCATAATGTAGAAAGTAAATACATGTGGAAATTTGAGATGATGATATCGGTACATGGAATCTATTGGTGGATGCGTACATCCAAATTTAAATGATAGATTTTAGTGAACAAAGAAATTGGACTTAATAAGTGATTTGTCAATTTAAATTGTGATTGGCAGAAAGAGTTAGTGAGTTGTGTGTCTATGGATTTTTACACGTATTTGTTTGAAATATGAGGAAATGATGGTACTTGATGCATGAAAATATGAGATTGTGATATATAAAAAAACATGGAATATGTTTGATAAATGTTTTTATTCAGAATTATAGAACTGTACACCTCAAGTGTACTATTTGTGTAAAGATAATGATTTCAAATTATCTATAAGTGTTTTGTACTCTTTGGTAATGCCTTGTAACCCTGTTTTGATGACGGATACGTGTTGGGGTTGTTACATTTATTGGAATCAGAGCTATGGTTTAGTCGATTCTCGGACTAACATAGCGTGTGCAAGAGTCTAGCTATACATGCTATATGTGAACTGTGATAATGTGATATCTCCCCGCTTTAACAAAATTGTTTTGTTAAGGCGGAGATGACTTCCAACCGAGCTATTGTCGATTATGCTAAAAGTGATATTGAGATGATTGAAATGTGCTTACGATGTGTTGAAATGTGGAAATGTATGAATAGAAGTTCATGATATGCATGTGTTAATGTGCTTAATGAGATAACCATAAGTTAGGAAATGTGAAAAAGTGAAATGAAACGAAAGTCTATGTTGTGATAAGCTCATCCATGCATGTTGGTATTCATATGATGTTATATGCCTAACATGCTTGATTAAGTGAGTGTTATGAGTAAATTTACTCAAAATTTATGGAATGTATGTTTATGTACACTTGTTTGAATAAAATAATCGAAAAGTTCGTATAACATGACTAAGTATGAAAATTTTCTTAGAGACAATTATGTGATTATGATGATATTACGTTGATGATGAATGCTAAGTCATATGTGTGTATTTATGAGAGTCAAGTTAGAGGCTTTACGACCTTACCCCCTTACCAGTGTTGCTTTATGATGAAAGTTCACGAGAATTATGTTGAATAAGTTCATAAGTGGGAAACTAAAGAGTTCAGTGGTGAAATAATTAGTAATGCAAAAAAAAAAAAGAGTTGAGTATAGTACAACAAATGAACTCAGTTTTAGAAGAAATATCAGATTATTTTAAAGATTACACAGATTATGAAATGTCACGGATAAAGAAGAAGCTAGTCTGACTATTCGACTCAATTGAGTATGAAGTCTAAAGTATGTGTTTGCTGAGATTCTTCCCGAATTGGTTTTCATTAGTGAATGGAATGATGCGGGTACATGATGACAGAACTAGTTAGAGAAATAATAATTGAGTAGTAAAGATGTCTGTATGTGATAGTTATAGTTGAGATGAATATGATGATCTTTCTAGATATTCTATATATATTCTTTTATCCTCAGAGATATGTGTGATTGTTCAGCTCTGATGGAGTTCTTATGTTATGAGAATGCTAGCTAACTATGATGTTAGACGAAATCCCTATTGGTCGGGTCAGTTTATGATCGATCTTTCTTTATCTCTTCGAAATTATATTTTATTATGTTAGAATAAAGTCAATGGTAAAAATTTATGTTGGACTATTCTTCCGTTTTTATTGGATATTATTCTATCTTATATATAAATATTTGGAAATATATTATCTCATTATGATGGAAGTCTAGAGTCGAGTGGCGTTGTTTTCTTCTAGCTTTCTCTGAGGAATCATCAGTATCTTTATTATTTTTATGAGTTATGTTCTCGGATTTTCGGTATGGTATTGTATCTTGAATTTCCTTATCTTGTGAAACACCCCACACCCGGCCAACTAGCCTGGACCGGATCTGGTATGCTCCTCGATATACCCGGTTCAAATTCTTTTGTTACTTTGAAAACAATGTGTTTCTGAAGATAGTTTGTTAGTGGGTTGGGCTCGAGTTGAAAACAAGTTTATTTTTATATCGAAAACCCATTTATTTCAGGTGACAAAATATTTAAAGTTTATTTAAAATTTAAATTGACTTAATCTTAAAATACCATAAATTCGTAACCTAGTAATTAAAATAACAATAAAATCATCACTATGGCCTTATTACATAAAACAAAACCCAAATAAAATTGAAGAGTACTAAAATAAAATGTCCAAACTAAATAAGACTTCAAGATGAGCATGGCCACCACAAGTTCTGCGGCCCCGGTCCATCACTGATCATCACCTGAAACATGTTCCCACAAAGGGGTGAGTCAACAGACTCAATGTGTAACCAACACCAAAGTTTAATAGAATTAGGCATACCATACATATCATGTTCATATAATAATTCAAGATAATGATGCAATCCCGAACCCAAACCTATATGCCATCCGCTACACTCCACCCGTACCATCCTGCACATCGTGGGGACTACTAAGTCAACCCTCCATCCACTACACACCATCGAAGGCAGTCGCTGCAGTCGACGTGCTCATCGCCCATATAAAATTCGTGGCATAGCCACCAGATAATTGTGTCATGAAACACCACATTCAGATAATGTAACCGAAGTTACCACATTCAGATAATGTGACCGAAGTCACCACATTCAGATAATGTGACCGAAGTCACCACATTCAGATAGTGAGACCGAAGTCATCACATTCACTTCCCCTTTCACAAATAACCCGAATGCCCCATATTATTCATATCATGCATATCATACTTAAATTCACATTCATGTCACTTTTCACATGTTAAGTATAACATGTTTCGTAATCTTAGTAGGAGTAGGAAAATGTACCTGAGTACTTTGTACCATAACATGGTACTTTAGCCACATTCTTACACTTTCATATTAACACATATATCAAGTTTAAGCCATAAATCTATTAAGATTAGTGTGGGTACACACTGTATCTTAGCCATATTCTTACACTTTCATATTAACACATTTAATTTAAAACATAGCCATGAACGTATTAAAACTTAGGGTAGGGTACACACAGTACCTTAGCCATATTCTTACACTTTCATATTAACACATATAATGAATTAAAGCCATAAATCTATCAAGATTTAGTGTGGGGTACAGACGATACCTTAGCCATATTCTTACACTTTTATATTAGCACATATAATAAAATTAAAGTCAAATCTATCAAGATTTAGTATGGGGTACACACTGATTCGCTTAACGATTTCACTTGAAATCTCAAACCGATCTACTACCTTAGATTTTTAATGCCTACATTCTACCAACATGGTAATATTTAGCAAATGCCTATTAGGCCATAAAACCAAATCCTAGTAGGATTTGTGTACTTACCTTAATGCCGATTGAATAAAAATCAAATCCAAAACTTGTATTCTTCCCCTTTGAAATCGGCCACTCACTAGATCCCTTGAATCGGTTAGTTTTCAACTTAAAACACATAATAATAGATCTACTACAAAAATAGGGTCTTGGCCGAATATTCATAGTTACTTACCTTAAGGATCTTAAATCCCGAAATTCACCGAATAACTAGGGAACACGTGGCCTATGGTGTACCTTCGGGAAAAGCCTTCCATGATTCGGCCAAGATTAATAATCGAAATTAGTCCCTAAATTTCGATAAGTCTAAAATATAAAAGAATGGAAACTAAACTTGGATCTTACCCTTATTTGAAGGAATCGATTGCACCTTCACTTCAACCTTCAGAGATTCGGCTATGGCTAAAAGATGCTCTCACAACTTTTGACTTTTGGAGAGATTAGAAAGAAAAGAGAAGGAAGAATAAAACTATAGGAATTTCGGCAGAGAGAGGAGAATCTGCTTAAGAAATTCGGCAAAGGAAGAGTGAATGAATGAATGAATGGCCTTCTTTTCCTTTTATAGCCGAAATTACTAGGCTAGAGTCCCCTACTTGGCCACCACTCTTCCTATGTGATAATTATCACTTTATCAAAAGAATTAATCCAACAATTATCTCCTAATTAGCCGAAATTCTAAAGGAAATAAAACTCCTCTTTTAAGAGCCCACATGCCGCCCACCTCTCTCGCTCTTTGTAGCAAAATAAAACTTCTTTTATTTGCTTCCTAAGTGACTCGATCCACGGCCCAAATACACTTGCATGTGGCGCCATCTCCAGAGGCCCTAAGTGGCATCTTGAGCCACTTTTCCAAGCCTGCTTGTGTGTCAATTTTCACATACTTTTCTCTTAAGGCCACCTTGCTTTAATTTCCTCTTTAAACTTTAAAACTCGACATTTCTAGGTCATTTCTAAGTTTCCAAAAATTTTCGTTTGGCTCTTTAAGCTTGACATTTCCTAGGTTTCCAAAATGTTCACTTTCCTCTTTTAACTTAAGTTTCCAAAATGTTTACTTTCCTCTTTAGCTTAGGTTTCCAAAATGTTTACTTCCTCCTTTTGAAACTTAACATTTCTAAATCATTTCCAAGTTTCCTTACATTTCCTTACATTTCTTTACATTTCCTTACATTTCCTTACATTTCCTTACATATCCTTTCATTTCTTACATTTCCTTTCATTTCCTTTCATTTCCTTACATTTCCTTATATTCCTCTTAAGACTTAATATTTTCTAAAGCATTTCCAAGGTTCTAAAATGCACACAACACATTCACAACACATAAGACATACTATTTCATAAAATTTTAGTCATAGTGCATAGGCCCTAATCCAGGATGTTACAGTTCTACCCCCTTAAAATAATTTAGTCCTCGAAATTACATACTAACGAAAAATTGTACATCCTAACTCATTACTGCTATGCACTCTGATCTTAAAACTAACACATTTCCTACAAAAATTCACATCCAAGGTTTCATACACTTCACTAGCATTACAAGAACGAACTAACTCTATAACAAGCAAGGCAACAAAGGGTATTCCAAAAATAAGAACTTACTCGTTGTCACATCTAGCTCATCACTCTCCTCGCGATGGCTGACTGCATAAACCAACCTTGGTTGCCTCGCATCTGAACCTTCAGCACCTCCGCTTGGTGCTCCACGACCACAACAGGAACCATTTCCTCCATGGTTAACCATGTCCACCTTTACCAGCCTGATTAACATTCTGAGCTACTGATCAACTTTCATCTGGTTTCTTAGGACAATCTTTGAGCATATGGTCTTTGGACCCACAACTAAAACATCCTTCCGTCTTTTTCCAGCACTCCCCTAAATGCTTCTTTCCACAATGGTCACAAGGACGATACTACCATCCTGTACCAGATTGTTGATCCCTCGGCCCATCAGTTCTAGGCCTTTTCTGCACATTTTCTGATGATCCATAACCCCTCTTGGGTCTATTCCTATCAGAGTTCTGCTTAACCGAATCTTTGATTCCCTCGGCTACCTTAGCCTTTTCTACTAACGTGGAAAACTCCCACTCCTGATGTGGAGCTATTAGTAACCTTAGGTCATCCCTTAAACCGTCTTCGAAACGGACACATCGCTCATGTTCCGTTGCCACCACTCCTCGAGCATATCGGCTTAACCTCAGAAATTTAGCTTCATATGCTGCTACTGACTTATTCCCTTGAACCAGCCCCAGAAAAGCTTTCCTCTGTTCATCAATATAATGTGTGCCGACATACTTTTTCTGATATGCCTCCTTAGCATACTCCCAGGTTAGATCCTCAGCCGTGGCACCATCCCGGACAGTTAACCACCATTGGTATGCTTCATCACGTAATAGTGCCACCATTCCTTTCAACTTCTCCTCCGGGGTCAGATCGAGCTCATCCATAATGTGCTCGGTTGCTTTCAACCAAGATTCACCAGATCTGGGTGCCACACCGATACTCCACGGAACACCTCACTCAGTTGGCTCGAGTCGCCGTGCATGATTTTGAGCTCCGATTTCCACCACGCCACCACCATTTCCAAAACTGCAAAGATAGCTGCGACACAAAGATCATCCCCATCCGAGCTTGTCGCCGATACCAACAAATTGGGGTGGTAGTGGCGGTGGTAACTCATTGTCAGACCCTTGACCCGATCTAACGGGTTTTGACACAGTCATTCTTCCTCTACTGCGTCCATAACGACTGCGTCCTCTAGGATTCATATCTAACGATGCGCTTTAATCTGATTTAAGAAATTTTATGAATTAGTACTTTTGTTTCACTTGATTACCCGCGAAGAAGTTTTATGAAAAGGATTTTAGGAGTGGTTCTTTCGTATTCATACATGCACACAGTGTTTACATTCATACATCCATCAAACAATTATGAACTTTCGTTCATTCAGAGAAATGTTGTAGTTTTCATTGTTGTTGTTTTTCCACTACCCAGGGGTTTTTCGTAATTTATCCTACAGGGGTATTTTCGTAATTTGTCAAAATAAGGTTCCTTGGTATTTTGTCACAAAGTATTTTGGTATTTTTAAATTCCCGGGGTATTTTGGAAAATTTTTGAAATCTGAGGGTATTTTAGAAATTTTGGACCTTGGGGGTATTTTGGGTAATTTTTTCCACAAACCGGGGTAAATTGTAAAATTTTAATAAATCAGGGATATTTTAGAAGTTGTAAAACTTTGAGGGTTCTTTTTGAGAAATTTATTTTCCAAAACAACGAAGTTGCAAAAATTTTGGAAATCAGGGTCATTTTGGAAATTTTGGTAAGTTAGGGGCAATTTTGTAATTTTTCAAAAATCAAGGTATTTTTTTTGATAATTTGCAAATTAGGGTTTTTGAATATTTATAAAATAATGAAATTTTGGCAAAACTGGTGAGTAGTTGGACATTTTATAAACCAAGGGTATTTTTATAATTTTACCACTAGGGGTATTTTAGTAATTTTATAATTCAGAAATATTTCTAGAAAATTTATAAAAATAATATTTTCAAACCAAGAAGGTAGTTTAGAAATTTTAAAACAAGGGTTTCCATAAAAATATGGCTAGTCCCTTTCGGGTTTTAGTTGGGGTTTAGCAGTAGCTAAGTCCTCTTGGTTAGGGTGAACCAGTAGCTATGCACTAGATAGGATTCGAGTGAGAGGAGGTGAGTCACACTGATCGCTTAAATACCAAGCTCCCACCAAACCAATCCTAGACATGCGCACCATGGTTGCCACACCCTAACTCTACGACTTAATCATGGGTTTGTTTAGTTAGGCATTTAAGTCTTATGTAATTGTTGGGGTATACTAGTCCTAGGTTCAAGTACTTAATCTCTATTCTACGCTCCATTTCTACCCTTCTAAAAATCATAATATAAATCACACAAAAGATCTGAGTACTTACCGGTGGACTTGGTTGAGACTTAGTGGGCCATGCTAGAAAAACCTACTTAATTCATAAAATTCTTTTTGGCTTAACTTTGAAAATGTTTTGGGCCTTAAACCCAAGGTGAGAGTTTAAGCTGGCTCGATACAAATTGAAACACCCACACCCTACCCATGAGCTCGGATCGGATCGGCAATATAACATAGGTACGAGAAAGCTTACACTCAGAATTTAGAGTAGGGGTTTAGGCTACTACTAAATTCCCTAATAATTCATTGAACCATATTCACAAGCAATTATTCCAAACACTTACCAATACGCTTTCGCCAAAAAGTCAAAAATTCAAACTAGTTTTCCTTGCCTTTATCTTTACTCGTAGAAGGTCCTAACGAATTCGAAGCTTCAACACAATAATTCGCACAACAATTCATTCAAAAATTAGCTAAAGACTAACCACAAGCAATAAAAACCATAAGCCTAAGCTATGTTCTCATGTAGCTGAAACCTTTAACATAACCAACTTGAAATCCAAATATCTCGATCCAAACTTAATTTTTTCACCTAAAACAAATTCTGTTCATCTTATAATTCACCTAGACTAATTCCCTGTAACGCCCAAAAGTTTGGGGTTTTAATTTTTGCTTAATTGTATGTTTTGCTCGCTCAGCTAGTTAATTGAGGGTATTTGAGGGTTCTAAGGAGGCCTGGGTTCGAGTTTGAGCCTTGGAAAAATTTTTATTTTTTGACCCTAAAGTGAAAAAGGTTGGCAGTTGTAGGGCTTAAGTAATTTGAGTGTGTTTTACTAACACAAGTTGATCATGTGGCAAGGTGGTTGTGGCGTCATTTGGAAGGCATGAATGGATGGGGTTTGAATCCTATAGATTGCAACTAGAGGCTTTTATTTTGTGACTTGGGAGAGCAAGAGGTAGAATTGGGATCAAACTCTATAAGGTTGGTTGAAGACTTGGTCAACAAATTTGAATGGGAGGCCAGGAGTGATTCAAGGAAAGGATGGGGGAGAAAATCAAGGAGTTGAGGAGTGAGGGAGTAGTGTCCGAATTTGGGAGTGTGCCTAAATGGAGATTTCGGCTAGGGGTGGCATTTGGAAGCATTTTCGACCATTTGAGTGTGAGTGTAAATCAAAATCCCTCTGTGTTTTGCTATTTCCTTTTTGTTCATTTCGAGTCTTCCTTCTTTAAAGTTTTGGTGCATTATTTTCTCCTCTTTATGCACTTTTCTACCTTTGGTGCACTTTTCTTTCTTTTGCCTATAGCTATTCACTTTTCATCATCTTTCTTTCTCTTTCATTTTCTTACTAATTGTCGAAGTGTTAAGCCTCCACCTTCACTTTCTTCTCTTTTCCCTTCACACTATTCTTTTTACTTTGCAAAAACATCTTGCAGTTACTGCTCGAGTGCTGCTGAATCTCTTTTCTCTTTTCAGTTTTTCTCTAACCGAATACAGCACTTCCTTTTCCTCTTATTATAATTCCTCTCTCCTTGCAAAGCTTAGGCCGAAACACCTAAACCTTGACTTTTTTAGTGTAGGCCGAATCTATTAGGGTCTAAGCATGTCCTCTTCTCCATTCTTTCAGCCTTCGAATCTCAGAAGTTGGTTGGTAAGTGTGACTATAGCCGAATCTAGGGTTGGTGTTCTTTTTGGTTTCGCTATGTTTTTCTTTGGCCAAAAAGGCTTTCATCCCTGTTACTATGGAGATATTTATCGCTAACACCTTTACTTTCATTGAATGTTCTAGGGACTTGTCATTGTTAGCTAAGGTTTAGGGCCGATTATCCTTCCCTTGTAGGAGATATCTTGTTTGGTGGTAAGTAGTGTAGATTGATTTAACGGTTTCATTTTTATGAGGATGTCTTAACAAGGGTTGAGGCTAATCGATTGGAACTGTTATTTTCTTAGGTGCTAATTTTGGGAGCTTCAACCCACAACCCATAACAGGTGTGTAATCTCACACCACCGCTAATTCTAATATGCGATGTTTTGTGAATCGACTAAAAGCCAAAATACCAAAAAGTCAAGTATCGGTAACTAAGAGCTCTCGGGTGTACAAACGCTCATAGAGGTAAACCAAGTCAATAGTATTGGTGATAGACTATTGGAAGTGACTTGAGCACTCTCGCGAAATTGAGGATGTAATGGGCCTTGTTGAGCCGAAGTGGCCTAAGTGGGCCCAATGGGTTAATGGGCCCACAAGGGTGAAATCCGTGGTAAGTGCCAAACGATTGATACGGCTGTGAGATCTGCAGATCCAAAACCAAAAATGGGTTTTTTGGGCCACAGAGAGTGTGGGCTCGTTTGGGTCGAAATTAGATTTAGGCCCAATTATACTGTTTTGACTAGAAATGGAACATGTGTCACTCAAAGCGATAGATGGTCTCCGGAAAGGCCGTAGAAGAGTAAATTTTGAATTACCGTGATGAGTAAATTATCGAAATACCCTTGATGGGTAAAGTACCAAAATACCCTTGGTGGGTAAAATTACCAAAATACCCCTAAGAGGCAAAATTATTGTTTTACCCTCAAACGTCCGTTTTACCCTTAGTGGTAGGATCATCGATGTATGAGTAGTAACTGTATGGTTGATGTCTATGATGATGCACTATTTACATGATCTAATTATGGCATGTCATACTGCATGGGTTGGGTTATGGATTTGGAAGAAGCACTGTACTGGTGGCTCTGTCACGTTATACTGATTTAGTGGCTTTTGCCACTTTATATTGTTATTAGCAGCTAGTCTGCGTTATTGGTGTGCTAGTTGGGTGGGTTGACTTGGTCCCCACAAGTGTGTTGGTTGGATTGGGTTGGGTACATATTTGTTTTGCATATCATAAGGCTTGGCCCATACTGTTACTGAATAGGACTTCAGCCCAGATTGATACTGAATAGGGCTTTGGCCTAGACCGTTACTTAATAGGGCTTAGGCCCATATTGATACTGTATGGGCTTGGGCCCAAACTGTGTTTGTAATAAGGGGATTACACACTGAGTTCTCGTAACTCGCCCTTTCTCTTTAACTATAGTGGTAATCCCCAGCCTTAGTGGATTTGGAGCCACGAGGGACTCAAAGGTGGCCACACGTCCTGTATATTCTTGGGGTTAATTTAGCTACTTTATTTTAGTTTACTTTATTCTAAATTTTGGGTTAATAATTTTTGTAAAAAGGCCATTGGAATTATTTTTTTTACTTTTATTTGGTATTTCCTTACAAACGGCTAATTTATTAATCACAGGTTTTTAAAACAATAACTACTATTTTTAAAAATATCACTTTTTCGCAACTGTTTAAACCAAAATTCCATAACCGATAAGGTTTTAAAATCAAAATAATAGATGCATAGTATTATTTCTAAAAGGGAATGATTTCGAGTGAATCTTGTTTTGCCAATAAACAACGAAAATTGGGATTTTTAAATGGTAGAAAGTTTTGATTTGTAGACGAGTTTTCCAACGAACACAAAGTTTTAAAACAACACCTGATGTGGCACGCTAGATCCGGTCATAGCATCTAGGCTAGGTTTGGGGCATTACATTTAGTGATATCAGAGCAGGGTTGTAAAATTCGACTGTGGAATGGGTTTCAAAAATTTTCTAAATCTGTTTAAATTCTAGTTTAGTGAAGTAGTGATATTACTGAAAGTGTGGCACACCGAGTCTCTGGTAACAAATCCATAATTTTTTACTCTATACTTTATTATATACGGGAATGGATGTACTAAGAAACTACTAAGGATAGTAATAGTATACCAAAACTTCTTAGTTGTAGAAACCAAAATTATAGGAGACTGAAACTGTAGTATATGTGTTTGCGAGAACAACCTTAATTACTGTCTTTTATAAAATACCTGTTAATGATTATGAAACCTATAAGCTGATTCATAAAACTTTTTAATTAGAAAATAGGCTACAGCGATATGAGCACAAGAGGTCGCAGAAGGGGTACACGTGGCCGTGGTAGAGGCTGAGGTGCTAAGGTTGGTCCTCAAAGATCGTGACATATGCTCGAAAGGGAAGCATCAGATCACCAAAGGACTAAAGCGGGTCTCATGATCGATCCAGAGGGGATGATGCTCTGTACCAAGCGATGCTACAGGTTCTGAAAAGGGTAGATGGAGCAAGTACTGGGTGAGTGGCCGGAGGGTCAATTTTGAGCTACTCCGATCTAACGGGGCAGAAGTCCTCAGGGTATCTCTAATGTAGCCCCGAATGTAGCAGAATATTGGTTGGAGGTGGTAGAGCGAATAATGGATAATCTTGACTGCACGGTGGAGCAAAAGCTAAAAGGAGCAGTGTCTTTACTGCGAGATGAGGCGTACTAATGGTGGCTTACCATGAGGGAAGGCACGCAGGCCGACCATGTGAATGAGATTTCTTTAAGGTGGCCTTCCAAGGGAAATATGTCGGGGCAAGTGATCTGGACGCCCTGAGAAAGAAATTTCTGAGTTTGGTTCAAGGAAAAGAGTCTGTAGCAGAGTATGAGGCAGAGTTTCTGCAGTTAAGCCGGTATGCTTGGGGCATAGTCGCGACTGAGTATGAGCACTGTGTGCGGTTTGAGGATGGTCTCCGAGATGAGTTACGGGTACTAATAGCCCCGCAGAGGGAAAGAGACTTTGTTGCCCTGGTTGAGAAGGCTAAGATTACCGAGGATGTGAAACGCTTAGAGCATTAGAAACGTAAACAGGATAAGGGCAAATGTAAGAGGAATTTTGGGCCTTCAAGTTCTGCTGGTAGGCCTAGGAAGAGGCTTAGGTTTGATGGGCTAGCCCGAGCTGGGGTTCCTGATATTGTAGTTAGACCGCAGCCTTACTGAGTGTGGGAGATCACATTTGGGAGAGTGCTAGAAAAGAATTGGGGCGTGTTTCAGATGTGGCTCCAAGGATCATCAGGTTAGAGACTGCACTCAAAGGCCAGTTCAGATGCAAGCTATAGGTTAGGGCTATGTGCAGTAGGGAGAGGTGGTCAGTAGCCACCGAGAGGCCGTGGTCCACCAGAGGGAAATGGGTTTAGACAAGTTCGAGGAGCATTGGGTAGAGGTGCTAGTAATACAGAGGCGAGACAGCCAAGGTTGGTTTATGCTACTCGGCGTCCAGAAGATGGCGGCGCACCTGACGTCATAACTAGTACGTTCCTCATTCATAATGTACCATTTATAGCTTTAATTGATATTAGATCTACGCACTCATATATTGCATGTAGTGTCGGAACATTGGGCATATAGTTTGAACTTGCTGATAGAGAACTGTCAGTGGTTAGTCCACTGGGACAGTCGGTTAGAGTGAATAAACTATTTAGAGATGTGCCTCTAGAGGTCCAAGGGGTTGTCTTCCTGGCAGATTTGATGAAACTACCGTTTGGCGAGTTCGACCTCATTTTGGGCATGGATTGGTTAGTGAAACACCGTGCGAATCTGGATTGCGCTGTTATGGTATTGAAGTCTTCAGAGGTTGAGGAGGTGGTTGTGATAGGGGAGTGAAGAGATTATCTATCCAACGTAATCTCCAAATTAAAGGCCGAGAAACTGGTTTGCAAAGGTTGCGAGGCGTTCCTAGTGTATGTCAGCACATCTTATGTTAAGAGTTTATCTGTTGGGGATGTAAGGACAATAAAAGAGTTTTCGGATGTATTTCTTGAAGAGCTTTTGGGTTGCCCCCAAACCGTGAGGTCAAATTCGGCACTGAACTCCTACCGGGAATGGCTCCAATGTCTATCGCCCCTTATAAGATGGCACCGAAGGAGCTGGTAGAGTTGAAGGCTCAGATCCAAGAGTTACTGGATCGAGGATTTATCCGATCGAGTGTGTCACCGTGGGGAGCACCAGTACTGTTTGTAAAGAAGGATGGTTCAATACGCATGTGTATCGATTACATCAATTGAATATGCTGACGATTAAGAACAAGTACCCTTTACCAAGAATAGAAGATCTGTTTGATCAGCTGGGAGGAGCAGTGGTTTTCTCCAAGATAGATCTTAGATCGTGGTACCATTAGTTAAGGGTTAAGGAGGCAGATGTATACAAGACTGCATTCCGGACTCGTTATGGACACTACAAGTTTTTGATCATGCCATTTGGGTTAACAAATGCACCAGCTGTTTTTATGGATATGATGAACTGGGGCTTCCAACTCTACTTAGACCGGTTCGTGATGGTGTTTATAGATGATATTCTGGTGTATTCAAGAACCGAGAAAGAGCATGATTCACATCTTCGAGTTATCCCGCAAATATTGAGGGAGAAGCAACTTTATGCCAAATTCAGCAAGTACGAGTTCTGGCTGAAAGAGGTCACGTTTTTGGGACATGTCGTGTCTGCCGAAGGAATTAGGGTTGATCCGTGAAAAGTTGAGGTCGTATTAGAGTGGAAGCCACCGAATTCGATATATGTGATTGAAGTTTTCTGGGTCTGGCTGGGTATTACAGATGGTTGGTTGAGGGGTTTTCACTGATTGCTGCACCCCTGACTAAGTTACTGCATAAAGAAGTACCGTTTGTTTGGGTTGATAAACAGCAGGAGAGTTTTGAGAAACTGAAGAAGATTCTAATGAAGCCCCGGTACTAATTCAGCCAGAGGCTGGAAAGGAATTCATTATTTACTATGATGCGTCACACACAGGATTAGGTTGTGTGCTGATGCAAGATGGTAAAGTGGTAGCATATATGTCTCGTCAGCTTAGGCCGCACGAGGTGAATTATCCCACTCATGACTTGGAATTAGCTGCGGTGGTTTTTGCACTAAATATTTGGAGACACTACTTGTATGGGGAGAAGTCAATCGTTTATACTGACCATAAAAGTCTCAAGTACCTCCTTACTCAGAAGGAGTTGAACCTTAGGCAACGAAGATGGATAGAGTTGCTTAAAAATTATGATTGCTCGATTGAGTATCATCCGGGAAAAGCTAGCGTAGTAGCAGATGCAACTAGCGTAGTAGCAGATGCACTGAGCCGTAAAGTTGTGTCTAATTTAAGAGCAATGTTTACTCGTCTCAGCCTATTTGAGGATGGTAGTCTGTTAGCTGAACTTCAGGTAAAATCGACTTAGATTGGTCAAATCAGAGAAAAGCAGTTGTTGGATGAATCATTAATTTCTCATATCCAACTAGTGAAGAAAGGAGAGACTGTGGATTTTGGGCTGAATACTGAGGGAGATTATGCTTCCATGGAAGAGTTTGTGTGCTGAGGGATTCTGAGTTAAGGCAGTCGATTCTGTGGGAGGCACATAGTAGCCCATACATTATGCATCTTGGTGGAAACAAGTTATATCGAGATCTACGTGAATTATACTGGTGGCCAGAACTTAAGCGTGAGGTTACTGATTTTGTAAGTAAGTGTTTGACACGCCAACAAGTGAAGGCTGAGCATCAATTACCTTCTAGATTACTGTAACCTGTGAAAATCCCACCCTGAAAGTGGGAGAGGGTAACCATGGATTTTGTTAGTGGGCTACCCCTGACGCCTACTAAGAAAGATTTGGTATGGGTTATTGTTGATCAACTGACTAAGTCCGCCCACTTCATATCAGTTCGCACTGATCACTCATTGCAAAAGTTGGCCAAGTTATACGTGGTAGAAATTGTGAGGTTGCATGGGGTACCAGTGTCTATCATCTCAGACAGGGACCCCAGATTCACATATCGATTCTGGAGAGTATTACACGAAGCTTTGGGTACGAGGTTAGACTTCATCACGGCATTTCATTCTCAGACTGATGGATAGTCTGATAGGGTAATTCAGATTTTGGACGACATACTAAGAAGCTGTGTGATTGATTTCAAGAGTAGCTGGGAAGACTATTTATCGTTAGAGGAATTCGCTTATAACAACAGCTACCAATCTAGTATTCAGATGGCACCATACGAGGCGTTATATGGTCAAAGGTGTCGTACCCCTACTTGTTGGACAGAATTGGGCGAGTGGCAATTGTTGGGTCTAGAGCTAATTTTTGAAACTGAAGAGAAAGTGAGATTGATCCGTGACCAGTTAAAAGAAGCATCTGATAGGCAAAAGTCATATGCTGATTTAAAGCGTAAGGAGATTGAGTACTCAGTGGGAGATTATGTTTTCTTAAAGGTCTTACCAAGGAAGAAGATTCTGAGGTTTGGGCGAAAAGGTAAGCTGAGCTCGAGATTCATCGGACCTTACCAGGTAGTAAAATGTGTAGGACCGGTCGCCTATCAGCTAGAGCTGCCTCCTGAGTTAAATCGGATACATAATGTGTTCCACGTTTCTATGCTGAGACGATATCGTTCTGATCCTTCTCATATAGTACCGATAGAGGAGATCGAGGTAAGGTTTGATCTGACTTTTAAGGAAGAACCAGTGCAGATACTGGATTGTGATGTTAAGGAAATGAGGAGGAAATCTGTTCCACTAGTCAAGGTGCTGTGGCATAATCACGGTTCAGAGGAGGCCATGTGGGAGCCTGAGGAGGCGATGCAACAGCAATACCCTACTCTCTTCTAGTCAGGTAAATTTCGAAGCTGAAATTTCTTTCAGGGGGTAGAGTTGTAACACCCCAAAAGTTAGGAGTTGTAATTTTTGCTTAATTGTATGTTGTGCTCGCTCAGGTGGTTAATTGAGGGTATTTGGGGGTTCTAGGGAGGCCTGGGTTCGAGTTTGAGCCTTGGAAAAATTTTAATTTTTAACCCTAAAGTGAAGAGGGTTGGCAGCTGTAGGGCTTAAGTAATTTGAGTGTGTTTTACTAACACAAGTTGAGCATGTGGCAAGGTGGCTGTAGCGTCATTTGGAAGGCATGAAGGGATGGGGTTTGAATCCCATAGATTGCAACTGGAGGGTTTTATTTTGTGACTTGGGAGAGCAAGAGGTAGAGTTGGGATCAAACTCTACAAGGTTGGTTGAAGACTTGGTCAACAAATTTGAATGGGAGGCCAGGAGTGATTCAAGGAGAGGATGGGGGAGAAAATCAAGGAGTTAAGGAGTGAGGGAGTAGTTGTAACACCCCTATCCCGTATTCGTCAACGGATTAGGTTAAGGGCATTACCTGACAGATCGAAAACTTTATCAGACAATTCGTAAATTAAACTATCAAATACAATCATAAAGTCCCCTATGTAGGTCAAAAAGACCTAAAACATGCTTTGTAAAAGGGTCAGGACTAAACCGGAACACATACAGAAATTCTCAAAATTTTAAAACTTTTCAAAGTTTCAGGGGTTACACGCCCGTGTGGGTAGGCCGTGTGCCTCCCACGGCTGCTAGACACACCCATGTGTCCTCTCCGTGGTCGAACCTGACTTGGCTCCATGGTCACCAAGCACCCCCGTATACTAAGGCCGTATACTCTTAGGCCATATACTGACTTCTTCACATGGCTACTAGGCACGCCCATGTACCATGGCCGTGTGCTCTTAAACTAGCTACTGACTTTACCTCAAGGTCACTTAGGCACGCCCGTGTGCCACACCCGTGTGACATTATAGGTCATTTGCAAGACCAAAATGCCACCCAACTAGGGTCATTCCTACAAGCAAATTAACCAACACATCTCATACACATGTGACAACCAAAAACATATCAAAATAATCATCCATATCTACAATCCAATCCAATACTAATAATGCCAAGTTTACAAGACTAAAACTTATGAATATACAAGCATAATTTATCCATACTTACCATTCACAAGTTCAACTTTTTGTTAAACATATATCCTCAAAATTTCATCACCTTAAACTTAACCATTTCTTATGCTTTCAAACCATACCAAAAATATGCATCATATAACTCATTCATCAAAGCATATTACCAATACATAACTAGCCAAATCACATGGCTAAGTTCAATCTCACACTTATACAAATAACTAGCCTATACATGCCATATCTAGCCATATACATTTCCAAAATTGACCAAAACAAGCTGAGTAGTGTGATGACAATCCTCGACGGTCCTTGAGCCTTCAGTAGCTTTGATGATCTATAAAACAGAGAAAATACACACAGAGTAAGCTTTCCAAAAGCTTAGTAAGTCATATACAAATAAACTTAACATGAAAGGCACATAAGCATATAGGAACATTGGCACACTTAATATTCATAGCACATTTATCACATGTATACTTTGGTCCATGTACTTGTACATACTTTGCCACATTCATCAATTCAAAAATATCATATATACATAGCTCTTTTATGCATAATTTCACATCTCATATTATCATTTCAATATACATAATCATTATAGTAAGATCATACCGATACTTATCTTATTTACACACTTCGTGTATAAATCAACCTACCTGAAACGGATTTACAAATCACTTAGTCATTCGTATCACAAACTTGCCTGTTGAACCGTTAGGAACCTAATAGGATACTCAGAAAGCTCGGAATATAGTCGTACAATGCCAATGTCCCAGACGATGTCTTACATATACCCAGATATCGATGCCACTGTCCCAGACAGGGTCTTACATGAATCAATACGATGCCAATGTCCCAGACATGGTCTTACACTTAAATCTCATATCGATGCCAACGTCCCAGACGTGGTCTTACACGAAATCTCAAATGAACGCCAACATCCTAGACGTGGTCTTACATGATAAAACAGAACAGATACCTATGTCATGACATAGCTAATCCTATCTATTCCTAGATTCGTACGGGACTTCTCAGACATTGCCACTAAGTCATCCTTATCTCGAAATTCATATGCATAGCATCTCCTAAGCATTCACTATCATCGATAGTCATATGAATATGCTCAATTCAATAAAATTACATTTATTTGCAATATGACTTATCTCGGATTCGATTTAACGGAAATGAAAACGGCTACTCGGTTACTTTCGCTTTTCTGTGGTCTAAGTTCATTTTCCTCGATTCATGATCTATTCATATTCAGAATTAACCCTTTTATTCATTAACTCATTCGATTCAATCCAAAGACACACATTTAGGGTTATTTGCAACTTAACCCTCACATTTGCATAATTTATCAATTTAGTCCATTTTTCTCAAAACATCAAATTCACAAAATCATCGTTTAACCATGCTTAGCCGAATGTTCATATATCTCATACATGCCCATATTTTCTATCAAATTTTCAATTTAGTCCTTCAAGTTACTATTTTCTCAATTAGCCTTATTTAGCTAAATTCATCAAAAATTCAAGAACAAAGTATGTTCATCTGGCACAAATCTTTCATTTAACAACTAAGCTCATCACAAAGCTCACCATTTCATCAATGGCACATCTCATGAACATCATCAATACACAAAATTGAGACATGGGCTTGATAGTAGACTAAGCAACAATCTCAAAAACATAAAAACCATCAAAATCTAAAGCCAAAACATACCTCAATCAAACAATTCAATGGTCAATACCCTAACTAGTTTTCTCTCTTCTTTCTTTACTAGTTTCGATCAAATGAAGAGAAATAAAAGATGAACACTTTCATTTTTTTTGTTTCATTAATAATATGCTAATAACTCATTTACCAAAAATATCCTTCATACATATATATAACATAAAAATTACAAGGTCATTTATGACTTTAGCCGTCCACTAACCATGATAAAGGCTTAATTGCCACATAAGTCCTCACACTTGTAAAGACATAACAAATAGGCATATTATCATAAAACATGCAAATTTTATTTCAATGCAATTCAATCCTTTAATCAAATTAAACACATAAACGGACAAATTAGCTTACGAAACTTTACCACATGCTTAATCACTTATCAATGACACAGAAAATAATATTAAAATTTTATACAGACTCGAATTTGTGGTCTCAAAACCACTGTTCGACTAGGGTATAAACCGAACTATTACAGTAGTGGCCGAATTTGGGAGTGTGCCTAAGGGGGAGATTTCGGCTAGGGGTGGCATTTGGGAGCATTTTCAGCCATTTGAGTGTGATTGTAAACTGAAATTCCTCTGTGTTTTGCTACTTCCTTTTTGTTCATTTCGGGTCTTTCTTCTTTGAAGTTTTGGTGCATTATTTTCTCCTCTTTGTGTACTTTTCTACCTTTGGTGCACTTTTCTTTCTTTTGCCTATAGCTATTCACTTTTCATCATCTTTCTTTCTCTTTCATTTTCTTGCGAATTACCGAAGTGTTAAGCCCCCACCTTCACTTTCTTCTCTTTTCCCTTCACACTATTCTTTTTACTTTGCAAAAACATCTCACGGTTACTGCTCGAGTGCTGCTGAATCTATTTTCTCTTTTTAATTTTTCTCTAGCCGAATACAGTAATTCTTTTTCCTCTTATTATTATTCCCCTCTCCTTGCAAAGCTTAGGCCGAAACACTCTTTTAGTATAGGCCAAATCTATTAGGGTCTAAGCATATCCTCCTCTCTGTTCTTTCAGCCTTCGAATCTCAGAAGTTGGTTGGTAAGTGTGACTATAGCCGAATCTAGGGTTGGTGTTCTTTTTGGTTTCGCTATGTTTTTCTTTGGCCAAAAAGGCTTTCATCCCTGTTACTATGGATATATTTATCACTAACAGTTTCTCTTTCATTGAATGTTCTAGGGACTCATCATTGTTAGCCAAGGTTTAGGGCAGATTATCCTTCCCTTACAGGAGATATCTTGTTTGGTGGTAAGTAGTGTAGATTGATTTAACGGTTTCATTTTTATGAGGATGTCTTAACAAGGGTTGAGGCTAATCGATTGGAACTGTTGTTTTCTTATGTGCTAATTTTGGGAGCTTCAACCTACAACCCATAACAGGTGTGTAATCTCACACCACCACTTATTCTGATATGCTATGTTCTGTGAATCGGCTAAAAGCCAAAATACCAAAAAGCTAGAGTATCGACAACTGAGAGCTTTCGGGTGTGCGAATGCTCGTAGAGGTAAACCGAGTCAATAGTGTTGGCGATAGACTATTAGGAGTGACTCGAACACTCTTGCTAAATTGAGGCTGTAATGGGCCTTGTTGAGCCGAAGTAGCCTAAGTGGGCCCAATAAGTTAATGGGCCCATAGGGGTGAAATCCGTGGTAAATGTCGAATAATTGATGCAGCTGTGAGATCCGCAAATCCGAGACCAAAAATGGCTTGTTTGGGCCACACGAGAGTGTGGGCCGAAATTGAATTTTAGGCCCAATTGCACTGTTTTGACTGAAATGGAAACTGTGTCGCTCGAGGCGACAGATGGTCTCCGGAAAGGCCGTAGAAGAGTAAATTATAGAATTACCCTTGATGGGTAAATTATCGAAATACCCTTGATGGGTAAATTATTGAAATACCCTTGGTGGTAAAATTACTAAAATACCCCTAAGAGGCAAAATTACCATTTTACCCCCAAATGTCCGTTTTACCTTTAGTGGAGGATCATCGATGTATGAGTAGTAACTATATGGCTAATGTCTATGATGATGCATTGTTTACATGATTTAATTATGGCATGTCATACTGCATGGGTTGGGTTATGGATTTAGAGGAAGCACTGTACTAGTGGCTCTGCCACGTTATACTGATTTAGTGGCTTTTGCCACGTTATATTGTTTTAGTGGCTCAGCCACATATACTGTTATTAGCAGCTAGTCTGCGTTATTGGTATGCTAGTTGGGTGGGTTGACTTGGTCCCTATAGGTGTGTTGGTTGGACTGGGTTGGGTACATATTTGTTTTGCATATCATAAGGCTTTGGCCTGCATCACATGAATAGAGCTTCTACCAGATCGACATCTTGAATAGGGCTTCGCCCCTGCATCGTTCTTGAATAAGGCTTAGGCCTAGATTGATACTGCATGGGCTTGGGCCCAAACTGTGTTTGTAATAAGGGGATTACACACTGAGTTCTCGTAACTCACCCTTTCTCTTTAACTGTGCAGGTAATCCCCAGTCTTAGTGGATTTGGAGTCGCGAGGGACTCGGAGGTGGCCACACGTCCTGTATATTCTTGGGGTTAATTTAGCTACTTTATTTTAGTTTACTTTATTCTAAATTTTGGGTTAATAATTTTTGTAATAAGGCTATTGGAATTGTTTTTTTTTTTTTTACTTTTATTTGGTATTTCCTTACAAACGGCTAATTTATTAAACACGGGTTTTTAAACAATAACTACTGTTTTTAAAAATGTCAAGTTTTTGCAACTGTTTAAACCAAACTTCCATAACAGATAAGGTTTTAAAATCAAAATAATAGATGCATAGTAATATTTCTGAAAGGGAATGATTTCGAGTGAATCTTGTTTTGTTTATAAGCAACGAAAATCGGGATTTTTAAACGATAGAAAGTTTTGATTTGTAGACAAGTTTTCCAACGAACACAAAGTTTTCAAACAACACCTGATGTGGCACGCTAGATTCGATCATAAAGTCTAGGCCGAGTTTTGGGTGTTACATTCCCAATATTTAAACTACATAAAAATACTTAGTTCATAGTATTGACTCTTTAAACATGTTTTATGGCTATTTTCTGAAAATTCATTAAAACTAAAGAATTCTTTAATGAAACGTCAAAATAAGTTTAGAAACCTTTTAATCATACTAAAACGAGTTGAAAAACACTTTGAAATGACATTTTTATGCAATATCCCGAAATCCACCATTAACAACCCAATTCTTGGCTTTTATTCAAAATATGTGATTTAATGGCTAAAAACTTGGTTTTAAGGACTAAAACATTTAAAACTATTGGGAAGATGAATCGTTACTTAGTTGAAGAAAAACTAAGCTTTTGATCGAAAACTCGAAAAACTCAATAGCTTGACAATGGAGAAAACTATGATATTTTGGGTGTTTTTCTTAACTTCTATGGAGATTTATAACTTAAGAGAAGATAGAAATCGAAAGGAATCAGAATTTGGAATTCAAAATCGATTGGGAGAGGCTTCTTCAAATAAGGCACGACAACACACAATATTGGGGGAGAGACTAACATGAAATTTATAGGTAGGGGATGATTTTAGGTTGATTTTTAAAATTTGGTTTAATTGCCTCTTAAAAACTCACAATTTTAACTCTTTTACAAATCAGTCCTATTTTAAAAATTAAAGGTATTTGAAACTCATTTTCAAGAATTGATTTAATTTTCTAAAAACTATAGCCAAAAACATTATCGATAAGTCATGTCACAAAATTTCGAACACTCTAAGGTTAAAATTTCTAAAATACCCCTAAAACTCTTAAGCCCTACTTTAAGGTGTTACAAATCCCCTTAACGCTGATAAAATAAGGACATAAGTCCTTAACATGGGGTACTACCTACAAGAGAAACAAATGGTCGGTAAGGATTTGTATTCAACTTTTTGTGGTTTGCCATTAACCAAGATCTAAGAAATTAATGGCATGTCTAGGTTGATGAACATTACCATCCAAGCAATTGTCCCTTCAACAAATTATCAGTGTTAAAATCTAGTTTTACCACATTCCCTATCATTCTACCTATCTCCTCAAGTCTTTGTTTTGTACAAGTATCCAAGAAGGCCTGACAACCGAATCCAAGTCATGGCCACTGTCGAAAAAGGTTGGAGGGGATTGAAGTCTAGTGATCTTGGTTGCACCGTGAGATGCTGACCAAAAACAGTCCAAGGCCCTAGGGTAAGCACTTTCTCATAGTCATCCTTAGTTTGAAATTTCACAAAAAAAATAACTATTTTCCACATCCATAAGTTGAAAAAACATAGAGCTCGTCACACTATTTTGGAAGGCAACATATCTTATGCTCTGCCCCAATAGTTTAACAACTACCGTGGTCTCCATGTCCTTTAACAAGTAATGCTAAACCTGATTGGAAAAATCAATTGCAGGCATTTCGTTCACAGTGGTCCTTGTGAAGACTCCTTCCATGAATTCAAAATCTTTCGCACAACCTCCACCAGTACCTACTAACAAATTGTTGGTTTTCTCTAGAAGCAAGTCCTTCTAAGACAACGCTGGATCCGACATTGGATCTACGAGTGATAAATCATAAAAGTAACATATTTTAACCCCATATTTAGTATGCTTTTGGATGATTTAGCCCTTGATTTATGTAAAAAGGTGCTTTTAATCCTTTCTTTTCATGTTTATACTCAGAAAAGCACCCGAAGACGAAAAGAACGAGAAACGGGCCAATTTGGGCCAAAGAGGAAATCAACACGGCCTGGACTTCAAGCCACACGGTTGTGCCTCGTGAAATTACTTCACACAGCCATGCCACGACTTACACGGCCCTGCCCCAATCGATAGAATTGAGACACGGCCTGAAGACAATTTACAAGGGTGTGTACCATGGCCGTGCCCCTGCAGCGGGAAAGAGAAATTTCACTCGGATTTGGATGCTTGGAGGCAAAGAAACACATTCCTAAGTCTACTTAAACATCCTAGGAGAAATTCTACTTGAACTAGGATACTTAGGAGCCAAGTAAAGCATCTCAAAGCCTATATAAACACCCAATGTAGCAACTAAAAAGGGGAGTTCGGCATAAGCCAAAATAGGGGTCGAAGTTTTGGGCAGAATTTTCTGCTAGAGCTTTTATTCAGGGAATTACTCAAAGATAGCTAGTTGATCCATCTCAAGAAGCCGGAGTTCTACTCAAGACAGAGGATCTCCTCTTCAATTCCTTCAGGGGGTTTTAGGGATTTCTTATGTTTTGTTTTATCTTTTCTCTTGAGATGTTTTCTTATTTTGTTATGAACTAAAACCTTTAGATACCTGAGGGGGATGAAACCTATGATGGATTTTGTTATTTGATTTCTAAATTATATGATAAGTACTTAGTTTGTTCTTAATTATGTTGCTTAATTTAATTTGATGTGCTTAGGTGGAGGAGGAATAAACCCTGCCTAAGAGTAGATCAGCATAATTAAGCGGAGTTGATCGCACGCCTAGAGATAGGGTGACGAGATTTTGCCGGATTAGGGTGAAACCTAATATGAGAGTCCATTAATCGGTTTACTGCTTCCTTAGGGGGTTATTATAAGAGAACGAGAGTTCCACTAATTAACCTAAGGTTAGACGTTATTCTCCTCGAGAGAGGGTTTAACATAAGTTAGGGAGTCTCACGGATCAAGTTAAGTAAAGAAGTCATATGAATTAAAAGTTAGATAATAAGAGAAGTCATAGGTGGATTCTTTCGGAGGGTATCGTCGTAATCAATTGAGTTTTTCCATAGTCTTCTCCCAAAGTTTCATTCTTTTGCCTTTGCATCTAGTTTAGTTTTTCATTAGTTTTTTAGATTAATAAACCAATCACTCCATATATTAGGCTAAATAATAGAAAGAAAGTGAGTAGTAGTACTTTTAGGTTCCTTTGGGTTAGATAAAATAATCTTGCCTAAACTGTACTATTGTTCGATAGGTGCACTTGCCTCAATCATTGTCATAGTTAGTCTACAGGTTCGATCATTCTTTATAAATATTAAAACTCGATTGTTTAACACGATCAAGTTTTTGACGCCGTTGCCGGGGAACTAAAATATTAAGAAAGCTTAATTTTTATTACTTTAGCCAATTTTTTTATTACAATTTATTATTTTTATTTTTATTTTTTTTACTTTGCTAATTTTTTCCTCTATTTTGTTTTTGGCAGAAAATTTTAGTCTATGGAAAAGATGGCACTGAATAATTATCAGTGGCAAGTCATGAGGACAATTCCTACTAAAAGCGACCGGTGTCTTCAACCTCAACGTGGTCACCAAAGTTATCTAATCAGTTAGAGATGATGAATAAAAAGATTGATGATTGGTATAGTCCCTCGCATGTACATCTAGAAATACAATACGATTTGAATTTAGGAGGCGTGGCGAATCCTGAGTACCCACCCTACAGATATGGCATGGAAAACGAGCAAGCTCACTATATAGGTAACTATTCTAGATATCAAAATAATTTTTATAGTGACACTTATAATGCAGGTTGGAAGTACCATCCCAATTTCTCGTGGGATGATCAAAATAGCCAAAGATCGAAACTTCCTCCAGATTTTCAACAACCACCTCACCAACAAGAAAAGGAGCTGAATCTTGAAGAGATGCTGACAAAATTCATGGCAAACACAGAAAATCGTTTCCAAGAAACTGAGAAAACACTTAAAAGTAACGAGAACCGATTTGGGGAACTTACTAAGTCAGTCAAGGCGGCCACTAATGCAATGAACAACTCGCAAAGCTAATGTCAGAACGACCACAAGGACGTCTACCAAGTAACACTGAGATTAAACCGAAAGAGCAAATTCAAGCCATCTCAGCCCATGCCAGTAAGGGGTTAGATGAACCTAATCCAATACAAAAAGCCAAGGTAGACGAAGGTAAGGTAGAGGTAACACATGAAAAGTTGAAATCTGTAATCAAGGAGTACAAACCGTGCATACTTTATCCCGAAGTAATGAAAAGAGACGATTCAGAGGAACAGTTTGGTAAGTTTCTTAAACTCTTAAAGAAATTACATATTAACTTACCTCTTCTTAAAGCTCTTTTTCATATACCAGACTCGAGGAAATTTTTAAGACAACTCTTGACCAACAAACACAAATTAGACGAAGAGCACCACGTGGAGCTAAACGCAATGTGCTCAGCAATCCTACAAAATGAACTACCACGAAAATTAAAAGATCTAGGGAGTTTTACAATTCCATGTTTAATTGGTAGTTTATCTATTGATAATGCATTAGCAGATTTAGGGGCAAGCATCAATGTTATGCCTTACAAAATGTTTAAACAACTAGGTCTAGGGAAACCCAGACAAATAAGGATGAGTATTCAATTAACTGATAAAACTATAAGAATTCCTAGGGGTATAATAGAAAATGTTCTAATCAAAATTGATAAATTTGTATTCCCAGTAGACTTTGTCGTTTTAGACATAGATCAGGACAACACGATCCCCTTAATTTTAGGAAGACCCATTTTAGCAACTGCCAGAGCTAAAATTGATATCTATGCAGGAGAACTCATACTTCGTGTAGGCAATGAGATAGTCACTCTTCAAGCTCTTGACTCAGCTAGGACATTGAGTAATAAAGGTACGAACGTTAATAACCATTTGGTTCAACCTTCTTTATAGGAAACATCACGAAATCACCTAGCTGAGCTAGATCTTAGACCTTGTGCCAATAAAGAAGAATTATATGAGGAACGAAGCCTTAGGTTCGACAAACTAGAAGAGTGGAAAACACAATTTAAAGAAGAACCAGAACCACACGAAGTGAAATCGAAGGAAACCCCAAACGAGCTGATAGGAACAACAAATCACATCAAAATAGAGGATCAAGTATTGTTGAATAAGGAAAACCCTCAAATCACCAATTCAGAACTCAAGGCAAACGAAGAAATCACTTTTGAGGTACTTAATGTCTTCCTATACGGCACAGTCGAGGTAAGCAATCCTAAATTCAACACTTTTGAGGTAAACATTACTCGGCTTAAACTTTATAGCCATAACCAAGTTGATCGTATGAGAAAGGATTTCCACCTCCTGAAACCACCATGATTGTGCGTACAACAGGTAAGTCTAGCTCAAGACTTTAAATGAGTGCTTCTTGGAGGCAACCCAGTACTAACCGTACTAATTAGTTTGGTTTTATTTTTTTCAGATTTAGGCATAGGTTTCCATACCCACACGGCCTTGGACACGGTAGTGGGCGTGGCCGTGTGGACACCACAACTAGGCACATGAGCGTGGACCTTATCTCTATTTAATTATTTACTTTTATTCATATTTTATTTTTATTTTATTTTTATTTTATTTTTACTTCCTTTATTATTTTCTCCTTTTTCTCAATGGCATTTAGATTTAGTTTAGCATACAATAAAACCAAGCCAGCTACTTCGAGGATTCAATTTCAAACGGTTCGAGATGCTTCCCCACGTTCACCTCCAATCTTATCCGGTTTCTTTTCATAGACTTCATCCAAAAATTCAGGACGTGTTACTTCTCCCCTTCTCTTTTGATTTTATTATTACATAATTGTTTATCTATCTTTGTACATTGAGGGCAATGTACATCTTAAGTGTGGGAGGTAAAAGTACCTGACTTTTTGCATTATTCTCAAATCCTAAATTTAGTCTTGTTTTCAAGTATTTTTCTCATATTACTAATTAGGATGAAATTTCTGTTGATTTATGATTTGTATTGATATGTTTTAGAGTAAGTCATAGTTAATTGTGCATTGATGATTAAATTTGAAGGATACTAGAGAATCGAGCATGATAAGTGTACTTTCTAAAAATTAAAAACTAATAGGTTGTTGAACTGAATTTGAGTATTACTTTGAAGTTTGAAATTTATAGGGATTGATGTCAAAAACACCCATAATTTTTGTGAGATTTTGAGCCTTATAGAGCATATATTCTTTTTCCGTGCTCACTTTATTGATTATGAGTGTGTCAACTTTGAACTTTATTCTAGAACTTGCCTCGTTTATACATGTTGAGACCACATCTATGATTTGATATACTGAGATGATAAAGGCACCTAGGTTTTAACCCATTCACACCACTAAAAGCCTACCTACATAATTAACCCCTAGTGAACCCTTTTAATCCTAACAACCCTTTTATTGATTTACCGCTAATATTAACCCAAAACCCTTTGAATTTGTTATCATTCTTTTACTACCCTTCCATCGAGAATTGATTTGATCGATTACCTAATTAGTTTATTTCAGCTTGATAAAGTCTTTCTTTATTATGTATTTACGTTAGTTTGTTACGAAAAAAAACAAACATCAAAAATTGAAATATATTCAAGATTAGTAGTATAGAAAGTGAGCTTGTGCATTTAAATTTCAATTATCAAAGAAAAAAGCTCAGATTATTATTAGTTTAAAGTTTCAATTGATGTAATCATTTATTTTCTAGTTCATTATTTTTAGTTAAGTAACTTATCAATTCGATCTCGATTTTAACCTTCTAATTCAGCCTTTATCCACACCTTTTAACCCAAGCCCCGTTACAACCTTAATTAAAGACCTTTTGATTTGTGTATCATCTCATATACAGTGGTGGAGATTTGATTTTCAGGCAAGCCTATAAGATTAACTTTTCAGGTTCGACTTAGAGTGCTTATTCTTGAACCTTAAACACTTTGAGTGATTTGAGTGAATCTTTTGTAAGGATGTCAATCCTTGTCGGTTTTGAATTAAAGGTAATTACTTAGATAAGGGGAGACACCTATGTTTTCGTACTACAAAGGTATGACTTATCTTGATTGAATCTTTAGGGTTCTTTGAGTTAAATTATCCATGTGTAAAAATTATCTATGAATTATGATGAGACATTGTCTATAGGAATTATGAATTATGGAAAGTTCATTTTAATTGTAAGTTGAGAATTTTGCTTGAGGACAAGCAAAAGCTTAAGTGTGGGGGTATTTGATAAACCGTAAAAGTAACATATTTTAACCCCATATTTAGTATGCTTTTGGATGAGTTAGCCCTTAATTTATGTAAAAAGGTGCTTTTAATCCTTTTTTTCATGTGTATACTCAGGAAAGCACCCGAGGATAAAAAGAACGAGAAACAGGCTTAAAATAGGCCAATTTGGGCTAAAGAGGAAATCGACATGGCCTGGACTTCAAGCCTCACGGCCGTGCCTCGTCAAATTACTTCACACGGCCATGCCACAATTTACATGGCCGTGCCCCAATCGATAGAATCGAGACACGGCCTGAAGACGATTTACACGGGTGTGTACAATGGTCGTGCCCCTGCCGCGGGAAAGAGCAATTTCGCTCGGATTTGGATGCTTGGAGACAAAGAAACACATTCCTAAGTCTACTTAAACATCCTAGGAGGAATTATACTTGAATTAGGATACTCGGGAGCCAAGTAAAGCATCTCAAAGCCTATATAAACACCCAAGGTAGCAACTAAAAAGGGGAGTTCGACATAAGCCGAAACAGGGGTCAAAGTTTTGGGCAGAGTTTTTTGCCAGAGAATTTATTCAGGGAATTACTCGAAGATAGCCAGTTAATCCATCTCAAGAAGCCAGAGTTCTACTCAAGACAGAGGATCTCCTCTTCAATTCCTTGTGGGTTTTAGGGATTTCTTATGTTTTGTTTTATCTTTTCTCTTGAGATGTTTTCTTATTTTGTTATGAACTAAACCCTTGAGATACGAAGGGGATGAAACCTATGAAGGATTTTGTTATTTGATTTCTAAATTATATGATAAGTACTTAGTTTGTTCTTAATTATGTTGCTTAATTTAATTTGATGTGCTTAGGTGGAGGAGGAATAGACCCTGCCTAAGAGTAGATCTAGCATAATTAAGCGGAGTTGATCGCACGCCTAGAGATAGAGTGACGAGATTTTGCCGGATTAGGGTGAAACCTAATATGGGAGTCTATTGATCGATTTACTGCTTCCTTAGGGGGTTATTATAAGAGAACGAGAGTTCCACTAATTAACTTAAGGTTAGACGTTATTCACCTCGAGAGAGGGTTTAATATAGGTTAGGGAGTCTCACGAATCAAGCTAAGTAAAGAAGTCATATGAATTAAAAGTTAGATAACAAGAGAAGTCATAGGTGGATTCTTCCTGAGGGTATCGTCGTAATCAATTGAGTTTTTCCACAGTCTTCTCCTAAAGTTTCAATCTTTTGTCTTTGCATCTAGTTTAGTTTTTCATTAGTTTTTTTGATTAATAAACCAATCACTCCATATTTTAGGCTAAATAATAGAAAGAAAGTGAGTAGTAGTACTTTTAGGTTCCTTTGGGTTCGATAAAATAATCTTGCCTAAACTATACTATTATTCGATAGGTGCACTTGCCTCAATCGTTGTCATAGTTAGTCTACAGGTTCGATCATTCTTTATAAATATTAAAATTTGACTGTTTGACACGATCAACGAGCATGTCAACACTATCTACTTCTTTTTCCTTAAACCATTCTTTTTTGGTATTACGACCATCAGACGAACAAGTATCGTCATCCTCTTTGTTGCTGGAAGTTAACGCCATTCCAAAACCTTAATTTTTTTTAGTTACAAAATTCAATCAAATGGTTAACCTAGACTGTCGAAACCATTTTAAAATCGGGTTTTAAAAAAAATGGGGATCAACTTTAAAAACAAAAATAGGAGTCGCCACCAATCTTTTTTACTTAGGTGTGATTGGATCACCTTGTAAAATGTTTTATTTTAAAATATTTGATTTTGGTCTGCGAAAACAAGGAAATAGGTTTGGGAGTCGGTTACGTATGAGGAAGGGTTAGCACCCTCATAACGCCCAAAAATTGGTACCTAATCGATAAAATCATATCCGAATGTTGAAAATAAAGAAAGTTAGAAAATATGGTCCTTTTATTAGAAAGAAAATCAAGACTTACTTATTACAAAGAAATAAAGTACTTTACCCAATAAGTTAAGGTATAGCACCTCATGACTTTGAAATTAAGCTCGTCTTTATTTTAGAAAATTCCTACCTCAATATGCAAGACGTCGAACCCAATAAGTTAGGGCAAAATGCTTTGAATTTCCAAGAATAGGTTTTTTGATTTGAAATTGGTAAATCTTAGCTTTTTCTTAAATATATAAAAAAAGGGGATATGTGATACCTAAAGTTTCACGAGAAAAATCGAACCCAATAAGTTAGGGCAAAATTCTTCTCAAAATTCCCCAAATATCACATATCACCATATTTTGAAAATCCTTTGATTTAAAAACTATTTTTATAGTAAATAAATGGTATGAGTAAGACATAGAATAATACATTATAACATACATATCAATTCAACCTAATTGCAAATTATATTAATAATAAATAATCAATGAATAATATAAAAAGTTAAAGTAATATTAAACAAATATAAAGATACTTAATAATAATCATAATACATAATAAATAATATAAAATAACTAATAATAATATATAAAGATTATACATAAAAAATTAGCAAATAATATGTATAATAATTTTACAAAGACATTTATATACATAATATATTAATCATAAAATTATATAAATAAATAGGTTATATATTATAATAGACTTTATACAAAGCAAAATTAAAAATATATAATACTATATAATATATAAATTAAAAAATAATATAATAAATAATATATAATAATATAAAATTATTAAATAAGTAAAATAATATATAATAATTAAATATATAAAATAATACATATAAAGTATATATATAAACTATTAATAAATTAATAAATATAGAAAAATAATATAAAACATGATAAAAAATTAAAATAATTTAAAATAAAATAAATTAAGTATATTAAAATAAATAAAAAAGCAGGGGTTAAACAAAGCAATTAAGCAGTTAAAAGGATTGAATCAAAATGCGCGTTAAAACCCAGGGACTTATGTGGAAATTAAACCTTTTTACAAAACGGTGTCGTTCCGATTTTACCATTAAAACGGATCGAGGGACTAAATTGGAACCAAAACAAAACTTTAGGGCTAAATTTAAAATAAATAAAAGTGTGAATTGGGCTAAATTAAAATTAATTAAATTGTGTAAGGATCGAAATGTAAATATCCCATTTTCATAAAATGCGCAGATCCTGAGGGCCGGGTCGGGTCAACTCGCGAATCCTGCCTGCTAAACGACGTCGTTTTTTAGCACTTTATAAAAGTAAAAAAAAATAGTTAAAAAATCATTTTATTCAAGGTTTAAAAAAAAGAGTGAGAGAGCTCTAAAATTTTCTCTGCCTTCTTCGTCTGGCCCCGGTCGTTGGACATTAGGGCTTTTCGTCACGCGCCAGAGGCGGTGGCCAAGGGTTAAAACCTCTATTCCAAAGGTAGTTTTCCTCGTTCCTATTTTAATACTGCTTTATATAAACTATGCACAAGATAAAAAATATAAAATATAAAATCACCTTCGAAGAAAAAGATTCTATATTCTGTTTCAACAAAACTTTTGCTTTTTATTCTTTGTATTTTTTTCTCTGTGTATTTTCGTGTAGATCAGTGTATATGTCCCCCCTTTTTACAGATTTTACAAAGGGTTTTATAACCCCAAAAATAAAAAAATAAAAGGAAAGCAAATCTTTTTATATCTATTATTTCCTTTTTGCTACGATTTGCTCCTTTCTGCTTTGGTGTGTAACATTCTGAAAAGGGCCTATGCATTTTGGCCAAATTGTATGAAAAGACATGTTTTATATGTTTTGAATAAATTTTGAATATTTTTGGAAACCTGAGAATGTATGGAAATGTTACGTTGAAAATAGGAAAGTGACCATTTTGGAAACCTAAGTAAATTAGGAAAGTGAACATTTTGGAAACCTAAGCTAAAAGAAGAAAGCAAACATTTTGGAAACTAAGCTAAAAGAGGAAAGTAAACATTTTTGAAACTAAGCTAAAAGAGGAAAGTAAACATTTTGGAAACTAAGCTAAAAGAGGAAAGTAAACATTTTGGAAACCTAGGAAATGTCAAGTTTATAGAGCCGAACGAAAATTTTTGGAAACTTAGAAATGACCTCGAAATGTCGAGTTTTAAAGTTTAAAGGAGAACTTAGGGTAAGGAGGCCTTAAGATAAAAAGGTACGTGAAATTTGACCCACTAACGGACTTGGAAAAGTGGCCTGAAGATGCCACTTAGGGCCTCAGGAAATGGCCCACATGCAAGGGTGTTGGGCCTGAGTTCGAGTCACATAGGAAGCAAATAAAAGAAGTTTTATTTTGCTTCCATAAGCAGAGAGTTGGACGGCACAAGGGATCTTGAAAGAGGAGTTTTAATTCCTTTGGAATTTTGGCTAATTAGGAGATAATTGTTGGAATTTAATATTTGATAAAGTTAAAATTTATCACATAAGAAGAGTTGGCCGATTGAGGGATTCTAAGGCTATTATTCTCGGCCAAAGAGGGAAAATAAGGGCCATTCTTCATTCTTTTCTCTTCAAGGGAACCCCTGCCGAAATTCTCCCATTCTTCATTCTTTTCTCTTCAAGGGAACCCCTGCCGAAATTCTCTAGCAAATAGCACCAATCTTTTCTTCTCTCTTTAGCTGAATTCTCTCTGCCAAAACTCTCTCCTTTTCTTTTCTTTTCTTCTTCTATTCCTTCACAAAAGCCGAAACTTTGTGTTCCATATAAGAGCCATAGCCGATTAGTATAAAGGATCACTCGGGATTTGAAAACAAGGTAAGTACATCTATGTACATTCGGCCAAAAAAGTCTCTTCCATATTTGAATGATAGATCAAATCTAACATGTGATTTCGGCAGGAATCTAAAATAAAAGATCAATTTCGGGATTTGAGAACTCCAAGGTAAGTATGTTCATATATTCGGCCAAGGCCCAATCTTAGGTATTTAGATCAAAATAATCAAAAACTAATCGATTCAAGGATTTAGGATTTGGCCGAATACAAGGAAGAGAAAAGTGAAGTTTTCGGGATTTAAAATCCACAAGGTAAGCACCTAAAAGCATTCGACCAAGGCTTGTATGAATATATGGATCGGTTCTTTAATTATTAAAAAGTCAAAAACTAACCTATGTTGAGATTCAGGGTTGGCTGAATATCAGGTGAAGGAAAACCAAGTTTTCGGGATTTGAATAATCATCAAATCGGCATCAAAGGTAAGACTTTTTACAAATCCTACTAGGATTTGGATATTATAGCCAAATAGGATTTATGCTAAGTAATAAGTGATAAATCAAATGTAGGGACTAATGATCTAAACATTAGATCTAGCTTTTCAGAATCTCAAGGAATTGCTAAGCGAATCAGGTGTGTACCCCACACTAATCTTAATAGATTTATGGTTTAAATATGATAAGTATGTTAATGTGAAAGTGTAAGAATGTGGCTAAAGTACCATATTATGGTACGAAGTACTCAGGTATGTTTTCCTACTCCTACTAGGATTACGAAATATGTTATACTTAAAATGTGAAAAGTGACATAAATGTGAAATTAAGTATGATATGCATGATATGAATAATATGGGGCATTCGGGTTATTTGAGAAAGGGAAGTGAATGTGATGACTTGGTCTCACTAAGTGAAACATGATGACTTGGTCTCACTAAGAATATGTGACGACTTGGTCTCACTAAGTGAATGTGGTGACTTGGTCACATTAAGTGAATGTGGTAACCGGTTACATTATCTAAATGTGGTGTCTCATGACACAAATATCTGGTGGCTATGCCACAAAATTTTATGTGGGCGATGAGTACGTCATTGCAATGATCGCCTTCGATGGTGTGTAGCGGATAGAGGGTTGACTTAGTAGTCCCCACGGTGTGCGAGGTTGGTACGGTGGAGTGTAGCGGATGGCATATAAGTTTGGGTTGGGTTTGCATCATTATCTTGAATTTTTATATGAACATGATATGTATGGTGTGCCTAATTCTATTATATTTTAGTGTTGGTTACACATTGAGTCTATCGACTCACCCGTTGTGGGAACATGTTTGGTGATGGCGGTAATGGGCCAGGGACGGCAGAACTTGTGGTGGCCATGTTAAACTTGAAGTTAATAATTTGAACCTTTATTTTATTTTAAGTCTTGTATAAATTTTATTTTGGGTTTTGTTTTATGTAATAAGGCCATAGTGATGATTTTATTTACATTTTGATTACTATGCTATGAATTTAGGGCTTTATAAAGAATAAGCCCATTTAATTTAAAATAAGCTTAAATATTTTGTCACGAAATTATGGGTTTTCATTTAAAAAAAAACTTGTTTTCAACTCGAGCCCAACACACAAACAAACTATCTTCCAATACACAGTTTTAAAGTATTCAAAAGAATTTTGAAGCAGTTTACACCGGGAACATACCAGATCCGGTCCATTCTCGTGGGCCGGGTGTGGGTTGTTTCATGGTGTCTCTCTCTGCAGGTTAATGAAGGTGATTTCGCGGTGAAGACCAGACACGAGAATGGGGGCGTTCCTGGTGGCTGCGATGGTGCAACAATCGGACTCCAGATCTTGCGGCGTGACGATTAGCCTGGCATTGCGATGCGGCGATTGGAGTAGCCCTGCTTGCGACTCCTAGGGTTTCAGAAAACCCTAGGTCGTTCTGACTTCGAATTAATGTCTGAGCCATTTGGGCCGCATGAGTATGGGTCTGAAATTGGGTGGGTTAATTTATTTTGGGCTTGTAGTTTAGTTTTGAACTGTAAAAACTTTGGACATTTATTTTATTCTGGTTTTCAGCCCGGGCAAAATGGGTTATTACAGCTGCCCCTCTTTGCTCATTGTTGTGAAACAAGAATAGAGCAAAGACTATAAAAGGACCAATTTTGCCTGGTCTTGGCCGAGCCTCGACTTCTTGATCCTCGTTTTCTTTATATGACTCCAACTCCACTGCAACTTCAATGGTATTGGAACTTCATCTTGATTTCAGTAAGTCTGATAACTTTAATCTGCTTCACTGTAACTTCAGGAAGGCAATATCCGCTATCTTCGATCTGCTCCACTGCAAACTCAAAGAGATAGGATCTGATGTCTTCAGTCTACTTCCTTGTATCTTCAGGAAGAGTTCATTCTTCAGTTTGCTCCACCAATATCTCTAGGGAACAAAATCTGAACCTTTTGGTTTGCTTCCTTATTATCTTCAGGAAGACTTTAATCTTCATTCTGCTCCACTAACATCTCTAGGGAACAAAATCTGAACCTTTTGGTTTGCTTCCTTATTATCTTCAGGAAGACTTCAATCTTCAGTCTGCTCCACTAACATCTCTAGAGAACAAAATCTGAACCTTTTGGTTTGCTTCCTTATTATCTTCAAGAAGACTTCAATCTTCAGTCTGCTCCACTAACATCTCTAAGGAACAAAATCTGAACCTTTTGGTTTGCTTCTTTATTATCTTGAGGAAGACTTCAATCTTCAGTCTGCTTCACTAACATCTCTAGGGAACAAAATCTGAACCTTTTGGTTTGCTTCCTTACTATCTTCAGGAAGACTTCAATTTCAGTCTGTTCCACTAACATCTCTAGGGAATAAAATCTGAACCTTTTGGTTTGCTTCCTTATTATCTTAAGGAAGACTTCAATCTTCAGTCTGCTCCACTAACATCTCGAGGGAACAAAATCTGAACCTTTTGGTTTGCTTCCTTATTATCTTAAGGAAGACTTCAATCTTCATTCTGCTCCACTAACATCTCTAGGGAACAAAATCTGAACTTTTGGTTTGCTTCCTCAAGAAGACTCAATCTTCAGTTTGCTCCACTAACATCTCTACGGAACAAAATCTGAACTTTTGGTTTGCTTCTTTACTATCTTCAGGAAGACTTCAATCTTCAGTCTGGTCCACTAACATCTCTAGGGAACAAAATCTGAACTTTTGGTTTGCTTCCTTAGGAAGACTTCAATCTTCAGTTTGCTCCACTAACATCTCCAATGAACAAAATCTGAACTTTTGGTTTCCTTACTTTCTTCAGGAAGACTTCAATCTTCAGTTTGCTCCACTAACATCTTTAGGGAACAAAATCTGAACCTTTTGGTTTGCTTCTTTATTATCTTCAGGAAGACTTTAATCTTTAGTCTGCTCCACTAACATCTCTAGGGAACAAAATCTGAACCTTTTGGCTTGCTTCCTTAGGAAGAATTCAATCTTCAGTTTGCTCCATTAACATCTCTAGGGAACAAAATCTAAACCTTTTGGTTTACTTTCTTATTATCTTCAGGAAGACTTCAATCTTCAGTCTGCTCCACTACCATCTCAAGGGAACAAAATCTGAACTTTTTGATTTGCTATATCGTCCTCTGAGGGACATATCCTGTAAACCTAAATGTATTATGGATGACTTTTGTATGAATGCAGAATGTCATGAGAATGATGATTAGGATGCATGATTGGAATGAATCCGATGCTCCTAACTAAATGATATTAGGGATGACATTTCCATGAATGCAGGATGTCATGAATTTTTACACAATGATCGGCATGAATCAAATACTCCTAATTTAAAATGAGAGAATGATTTCTATGGGTTGTCATTGCTCATAGTTCATCAAGGTTCTATCACTGATGTGCTCCCATGCTTTCTCGTTCAGCTGGTATCTTGGACAAAAAACTCAAAGAAGCCATCATTTAGCTCAACAAGTTTGCCCCGCTGTAATTCCAAAGTCAGCCATTGCAACTTCAGGGAAATGACATTTGGTTTCTTTCATATTTCTGTTACCACTCAAAGGTACGAAACTTGTATCACTTTCAATCTGTTACACCATTCCTTGGGTGTAATGACCGGATGTATGTGTCTGAATGGATGCAGGCTATCCCGACAATGATCCCTTTTTACACTTGGATTGACCTTGTTCGTCATTTGTCGATATGATATCACCAACGAAATTGTCTTATCCAATGAGAATTTGAAGAGATAATCATTTTCCAATGTTTCCAGCCCTTAGGCTTGGTAAGTTCTGAAAAATAGTCATGTTTTAGATTCCTCATATTATTGAGAAGCTTCTAGAGTAATACTCAAAACTCCTTTTATGAAAGTGTTATTAGTCCATTAATCGTTATTTCAATATAAATGCTTGAAAAAGAACACAAAAATGGACGAGAAATAAATTATTCAGGAGCATAGCTCAGAAAAATAATTTAATCAAAGATAACCCATGCAATAAAAGAAAATTGATTTGGGTGTATCTCAAAAAGAATAAAGCAATCAAAGAATAGAAATTCAAAAATGGGTAAGATAGATGTTAGGTGCCCCAGATATCGCAGCCTGAGCTTCTTTGTTCCAACTTCTTGAGGACCATTTTAAACTCAATATGTGTTTTAGGGGATCCGGAGTACTTTCTCAATGCCCCAAGATGTAACATACTTCCTCATTGCTAATTTAGACGTAGCAAGACTACTGTATGCCCCATTTTTATTCAAAATTTGAGCCGCCCTTTTCAGGTTTTCAACTCAAAGCCCCTTTGGTCTCAAAGCGCCTTTGCGGGTTTTCGCCTTGGCCTCTCCTTTTTCTTTTTTCTTTTTTTTCTTTTTTTTTTTACTCAATGCGCCCTTTGTAGGTTTTCACCTTAACCTTTTCCTTTCAGGTAAAATTCGTCTTGACTGAACCTGAATTCATCGAATTGGGCAAGTCTTCGCTATCCATCTCGGTCAATATCAATGCTCCTCCAAAATAGGCCTTTTCAACATAAGGTATTTCCTAGTTCAGAATATGCTTTCCTCTGAAATCGTTTTGTAGGAAAAAAATCTATTTCAACATCAGGTTTCCTTTGTGGAATTCCCTAAAGTGAACTTCTTTAATGTAAGCTCGCATCATCTGGCCGTGACGAATAGCTTTTAACATTTTCTTCAATTAGATTCAATTGGCAAAACTGTTTCTATTCCGCTGAGAAATATGTTGCCCCAACAAAGGTCCTAGCCAATGTTTGATACTCATAGAGAGTAGTGATAGCTTCTTATGCCAATCTTTACAAGTCTTAGCCACATTTTATTTCTTCTTCTTCGTTAATCTTTTTTTTGGAAACTTTTGTTGCACTGTGATATGCTGCCTGATCTTTGGACAAACTGTAGACTTTGACTTTGTACAGTTATTTAGACGCGATCATTTATGGCATTTGATATTTTTCCTTTATATTTTTTTGTTTGTTTTTTTTTGATGAATTTGATTACTTCGGCCTTGTAATATTGGCATATGAAGCTATTTCCACTCTCTTAGTGAAGTAAATGATAACTATGCCGATGAGTCGATATTGACTAAAAGCTTTTGACGAGTATTGGCCCCATCACATCCATGCCCCACATATGGAAAATTTGTGAAGAACTGGAGTAGGCATATGAATCTTATGCCTTTAATTTCAGTATTTGTGGTATGGTGATGCAATCCCTTCCATGGTGAACCAACGATTGCTGATCCTCTTTGTTTAGCCTGCTTCTTATTAGCCAAGGCATGTTCTGATGTAATTATGCGAAAACATCTTTGTATTCTTGAAAACAACTCAATAATATCTTGCCTTATTTTTGTGGTGAGCTAGGCTTCAGCTTTCCCTTTTCCCTAGGCTCATAATATCCAATAACCCTTTGTAGAGTAAAGTCTATTTTTTCATCTTGTTCTACCATCTTTAACAAATCAGAAGGTAGGTTACAATCTCTATTATCTTCAAAATCTTGAGATCCCCTAGACCCATATCTTGTTCAAAAGGGAGTCAGTAACAATATCGCTCATGACGTTGATATCTGGATACCTAGGTACGAAGGCTAATGAATCCAAAGAATAAATGATTCTAAGGATGATTATTGGTATGGTCATGAATAAAGAATAAAAGAATATTTTTGAAAAATAAAAGAATGTATAGTATGAAATGTATAAAAAAAATGTATTTCATTGAAATATAAATTTTGGACACGAGCCTATTTTACAAAAGAATTCTTATTGCCTCTAGGCTTAAGGCAACAAGTATGTTTTGAAAATTACTCTAAATCCACTCTAAAAATACAAGAATCCTTTCCACAATTCCTATTGTTTAAAACACTCCTAAGTACGCAAGGTTTATAAAGTTTATTTCCCAGTTCCTTTTCCACTTTTGATTTCTTCAAGGAGTCGCAACTTTCGTGTCTCCTCCTTCAATAATCACATTTACGGCCTCATCGAAGTGATCAGATTTTGATAACTCATCGACTTCCACAACTCCCATTTTGATGAGCTTTTCAACCAGCTTTTTAAACGTAGTGCAGTTTTCAATTGAATGACCCTTTATTCCCACGTGGTACTCGCATTGGGCATTCTCGTTATACCATTTTGGAAATAGAGGTTGTAACGGTTTCAAATAAAATGGGGATACCACATGTACGTCAAACAAACGTTGATATAGCTCCTTATAGTCATTGAGATTGGCATAAATTAGAGTTTTTTAGAGTTTTTCCTTGTGCCCGACTCTTGTCTCGCCGATCCTTATTGCCCATGATGATCACCTTCAATTTGGTTAATAGTAATTGCTTTTGAGTACCCTTTGTTGTATGTACTCATATTATTCACCTCGTCATCCCTTTTCCTAGGAGTAGACCTTTTAGTGGTTTCCCTTGCTTCAATCTTGCCACCTCTTATGGCATGTTCAATCATCTCTCCTACCATCACTATATCTGCAAAGCTCTTGGTGGTGCTTCCTATCATATGGGTGATAAATGGCGCTTTTAGAGTGTTGATGAACAACATAGTGGTTTTCTTCTCTAGGAGAGGTGGTTGAACTTGCATGGCTATTTCCCTCCATCTCTGTGCGTACTATTTAAAACTCTCGTTTGATTTCTTTTCCATGTTTTGCAACATGATTCGGTCAGGCGTCATATCTGTGACATGATTGTACTGCCTCATGAAGGCTTGGGCCAAGTCCCTCCAAAAGTTAATGTTAGCGTGGCTGAGTTGGTTGTACCACCTAAAAGTTGCCCCCGTCAAACTATCCTGAAAATAATGAATCAAAAGTTGATCATTGTTCACATAACCAATCATGCACCTATAGAACATAGTGATATGAGCTTCAGAGCAAGTAGTTCCATTGTCCTTCTCAAATTCATGTGTCTTAAATTTATGAGGAAGCACCAATTCTGGGACCAAGCTCAAGTCCTTTGCGTCAATTCCCTAGTGATGATCAGCGTTTTCCAAAGCATTAAACTTTTCTTCCAACCATCTGCAGCGATCCTCTAATTTCCTTGAAGAGTCAATTTTTTTTCCTCTTTTTCTACTATGTCCAAATCAGGAATAACAGGATTGGCAAGGTTATCTCCTGTTTTAGATCCTGAACCTATTTGGAAGTTCATAGGCTGTCTATTATCAACTTGCCCCTGTTAAGGCCTAATCATGATAGATGGCCTTTGGGGATATTCTTCAGACTGTGTTTGCACATGTGGTGGAGTGAATCCCCTAGGAAAATCCTCATTGTCTTCAGCATTGACTATGAGACCTTTTGCTTTGTCTATTATCCCACTCATCATGTGGGCCATTTGGGTCATCATGGTCTTTTGGGCTTCCAACATCTGGTCCCTCATCTCTTGTTGGAGTTTTGCCATCTGTTCTTGCATCTGGTCTTGCATATCCCTTTGGAATTGCTCCATTCTCTGGTCCATTTTCCTTGTATTTGCCAGTGTACCGTAGTGGTGTTTAGCTTCCAGATTTCCCTTCTCTCTCTCTCACTCACTCACTCTCTCTCTCTCTGTGTTATATTTTCAACTAATTAGACTCTTACTATAAACTTAAATGCATATGATGTGATGTAATGCAAATGCATGAATGTAAAGAAAGGGAGGAGTTGACTCTGAATTCAGTTACATTAGAAAAACTTTACTAGAAAATAAATTTCTTTACACAAAACGGATCGCATACACGGCCTTGTCCTCATAGTCCAAGTGAAAACATGAATCCCTTCTTTGCAAAAGTCAAGTCTTGCAAACTTCTAATAGATGCTTCCTCTAACTCCTTTTGCTTGATCTGAACCACGACTCCTGTTCACTTGTTAGCTTTGTCAAGAATGCCGAGATGTAGTAATCTTCGAATAGTTTTGTCAATTTGAATCCTTGGGTGATAAGGTCTTGTATTCCTTCACGGACTATCAGCCTTCTCTCGTTGTATTCACTTGGACTATATTCGGACGACCGTATTATAATCTACTTTGTCAAAAAATCTATTTTCTTATGACCAACTTTTCTATTTAGTAATCGAATTTGAAATCAACACTTCTTTTCTATGATGGGAATGCAATGCAATCAAAACAAAAGAAAACCCATTAGCATAGGAAAATAAATAACATAGAACCTATCAGGGTGACCACTAGGGTTTGACATGATTCTACCTAGGGTAGGCCCTTAGGTTTCTACATGCGATTTAGTTCTAAAACTGAGGTACCCAAACTAGCAAATTCCTCGATCCTCACCCATTATAGGCTCCTATGGATCGAGTTCAGTTCAGGGGAATACATTTCCCTATGGCTGCACGGAGGTGAAAACCTCACGAAGATATAAGTACGGATGTATTCCGAAAACGTTTCACTATCCTACACGGAGGTGAAAACCTCACGAAGGAGTAGCTTCTCGTTCCCACTTAAGGGTATGACCACAGCGGTCATGCAAATGCAATCCAAAGATATTTTATGTAAATAGAATCGCATGCAAATAAAAAGGATCATAATTTTTAAACCAGATTTTTAAAATCGAACAAAAGGACATGAAATTATCAATTTTATGGCCTGACTCTCTTATGTCCCCAGTGGAGTCGCCAAGCTGTCGAAACCATTTTAAAATCGAGTTTTAAAAAATAGGGGATCAACTTTAAAAACAAAAACGGGAGTCGCCACCAATCTTTTTTACTTAGGTGTGATTGGATCATTTTGTAAAATGTTTTATTTTAAAACATTTGATTTTGGTCCGCGAAAACAAGAAAATAGGTTCGGGAGTCGGTTATGTATGAGGAAGGGTTAGCACCCTCATAATGCCCAAAAATTGGTACCTAATCAATAAAATCATGTCCGAATGTTGAAAATAAAGAAAGTTAGAAAATATGGTCCTTTTATTAGAAAGAAAATCAATACTTACTTATTACAAAGAAATAAAGTACTTTACCCAATAAGTTAAGGTATAGCACCTCATGACTTTGAAATTAAGCTCATCTTTATTTTAGAAAATTCCTACCTCAATATGCAAGACGTCGAACCCAATAAGTTAGGGCAAAACGCTTTGAATTCCCAAGAATAGATTTTTTTATTTGAAATTGGTAAATCTCAGCTTTTTCTTAAAATATAAAAAAGGGGGATATGTGATACCTAAAGTTTCACGAGAAAAATCGAACCCAATAAGTTAGGGCAAAATTCTTCTCGAAATTCCCCAAATATCACATATCACCATATTTTGAAAATCCTTTGATTTAAAAACTATTTTTATAATAAAAAAATGGTATGAGTAAGACATAAAATAATACATTATAACATACATATCAATTCAACCTAATTGCAAATTATATTAATAATAAATAATCAATGAATAATATAAAAAGTTAAAGTAATATTAAACAAATATAAAGATACTTAATAATAATCATAATACATAATAAATAATATAAAATAACTAATAATAATATATAAAGATTATACATAAAAATTAGCAAATAATATGTATAATAATTTTAAAAGACATTTATTTACATAATATATTAATCATAAAAATTATATAAATAAAATAGGTTATATATTATAATAGACTTTATACAAAACAAAATTAAAAATATATAATACTATATAATATATAAATTAAAAACATAATATAATAAATAATATATAATAATATAAAATTATTAAACTAAGTAAAATAATATATAATAATTAAATATATATAAAATAATACATATAAAGTATATATATAAACTATTAATAAATTAATAAATATAGAAAAATAATATAAAACATGATAAAACAATTAAAATAATTTAAAATAAAATAAATTAAGTAAATTAAAAATAAATAAAGAAGCAGGGTTAAACATCAATTAAACAGATTAAAAAGATTGAATCAAAAACGCGAGTTAAAATCCAGGGACTTATGTGGAAATTAAACCTTTTTACAAAACGGTGTCGTTTCGATTTTACCATTAAAACGGACCGAGGGACTAAATTGGAACCAAAACAAAACTTTAGGGCTAAATTTAAAATAAATAAAAGTGTGAATTAGGCTAAATTAAAATTAATTAAATTGCGAAAGGACCGAAATGTAAATATCCCATTTTCATAAAACGCGCGGATCCTGAAGGCCGGGTCGGGTCAACGCGCGGATCCTGCCTGCTAAACGACGTCGTTTTTTAGCACTTTATAAAAGTAAAAAAAACCAGTTAAAAAATTCATTTTATTCAAGGTTTAAAAAAAAAGAGTGAGAGAGCTCTGAAATTCTCTCTGCCTTCTTCGTCTGGCCCCGGTCGTTGGACATTAGGGCTTTCGTTACGCGCCGCCGCAGGTGGTGGCCAAGGGTTAAAACCCTCTATTCCAAAGGTAGTTTTCCTCGTTCTTATTTTAATACTGCTTTATATAAACTATGCACAAGATAAAAAATAAAAAAATAGAAAGTCACCTTCGAAGAAAAATATTCTATGTTCTGTTTCAACAAAACTTTTGCTTTTTATTCTCTATATTTTTTCTCTTTGTATTTTCGTGTAGATCAGTGTATATGTCCCCCCCTTTTATAGATTTTACAAAGGGTTTTATAACCCCAAAAACAAAAAAAATAAAAGGAAAGCAAATCTTTTTATATCTATTATTTCCTTTTTACTGCGATTTGCTCTTTTCTGCTTTGGTGTCTTTCTCTGTAGGTTAATGAAGGTGATTTCGCGGTGAAGACCAGACACGAGAATGGTGGCGCTCCTGGTGGCTGCGATGGTGCAACGATTGGACTCCAGATCTTGCGGCGTGACGATTGGCCTGGCATTGCGGCACGACGATTGGAGTAGCCCTGCTTGCGGCGCCTAGGGTTTTAGAAAACCCTAGGCCATTCTGACTTCAGATTAATGTCTGGGCCATTTGGGCCGCCGAGTATGGGTCTGAAATTGGGTTAATTTATTTTGGGCTTGTATTTTAGTTTTGAACTGTAAAAAAACTTTAAACATTTATTTTATTCTAGTTTTTCAACCTTGGCAAAATGAGTTATTACCTAGACAATGGCAATTATCTAACTAAATAAAATATTGTAGCCGATTTTAATGTCACCTATAAGCGGCTAAGTTGCTCGGGCAAATATCCCAAAATACCAAAAAATTAAAAATTAGGAAAGACGGGTTTCAAAATATTTGGAAGGGCAATTTAAGCGTCACGTCGGTAGCGTTTTTGAAATCGACTAAAAGCGTCCATGGGGGGGCTTTAGGCCAACTCGAAAAGCGCTCCCACGGTAGCGCTTTCTTGAGTTGACTAAAGCTCCCCATGGACGCGCTTTTCAGCAATCTTCCAGTCCACTTGCAATGTGAAAATGAAATAATTTTTGGACGGTAGTCTCGGCAAAATAATTTTGAGGCGTTTGAACAAATGGCGCGGCGCTCTCACGTGGGCCGCTTTTACTACGATGGTCTCGGCAAAATTATTTTGAGAGCGTTTACAACAAACTGTGGTAAAAACGCTTCGAGGTGCGCTATTACGGAGCGATGAAAAGCGCTCCACGTGGGCCTTACTTTTGCTGATGCCATGCAAAATTAGGCTATCATCACCAAATTGCATTCTCGGTTGGCGAAAGCATTCAAGCAAAAGAAAAAAAAATTGAAAATGAGTGAGCGTATTAATAGTGTTATTTACTACGATGGTGAAGTCGTGATACGAAAATGGTGTTGTTTTCTTATCGGAGAACACAGTAGCGATTGAGTTTTAATCGAAGCGTCGATTTGGTGGAACTTCGCAAAAGAATTAGGCGTAAAATATTGAACAACGCCAATGAAAATTCATCTATTAAGTATAGATTTTGCGCTTGGTCGATCCGGTGAGATATGATGCATTCGACATCAAAGGTCCCCGAGCCTTGAGGCAATAGTGGAGACTCATTTTGCGGTGGATCGCCCTATCTCGAGTTATATGTAGAATTTTCATCTCAAGTGATCATTTGCGACCTCAACATCTAGTATCGTTCGAGGGAATACGACCCAGTCGACACTCTGTAAGTGGGAGGCAAAACACGAAGTGCCGTGTGCGGTGGTAGTATGGAAAACATAACCCTGCACGACACTCGGTTGGTGGATGGGACATGCATATTCGTCAATCGGCGTCGGATGGCGTAAATACGCATTGGGGGCGTCATCAACTTCTAGTGGATGGCAATCCACATACGATTGGAATCTTTTACGAAGATGTTTAAGGAGGGATGATGTATTACCGACGGCATCCACCGGCGAGGGCCCTCGTTTGTTGCGAGTTATGGAGGATCGGACGATGAATCCGATGTGGATCCACCTCGAGCGAGGGCTGACGGTGCAAAAGTTGGACTATTTTACGAGCGGGCCCGTCCAATTGTACTGAAGATGTTGAGGCGGTTCAGACGAAGAAGAAGAAGATCCGCTATTCGGGGCATACTCGCCTCCGGTAGCACATGCATAATGTCGATCTATCTCAAGATGATGCATTGGAGTTTCTGAACTACCATACCGGACGCGTGATCGTACAAATTCTTCGTTGGATTCGGACCAATTAGAAGTTCGTAACCGGTTTTCCAACAAGAACACTTTTCTTGGTGCATTGAAACAATCTGACATCGGAGCAGGGTTAACTACACCATGGTTAAATCAAAGCTCGATAGTATGCAGGCGAAGTGTCTTTGTGTAAGGCGGCACATGTGCATGGAAAATCATGGCGTCGTTGAGGAAAAGGGCGAGGATGTGAGAGGTGAAGAAGTACAAAGGTCCGCATACATGTCTTACAAGTGCAGTACCACTATGTGTTCAATGATTTGAATAACACTAATATTATGTAATGTTGCATTATTTAACGTGCCGTTGTGGTGTAACACAAGATCATCCGAGGTTGGATTCGGACATGTTGGGTGATTTAATAATCCCGATGGTGAAGGCCGATCCCAAAACTACGGTCTTGGCCTTAATTGGCAATATTCGTAGCCAAATGGGTACACGCCCTCTTACGAAAGGCTTGGATAGCCAAGCGAAGGCATTGGAAAAGTTGCGCGGTCGGTGGGGCGCTTCATATAATGAAGTGTGGCGGTGGTGTAAGTCTTTGGAGAGATATGTCGAGCGACTATGCAGACATTGAAAGCGAACCGCCGTACTACAATGATAAATCGCTCCGTGGATCTTGATGTTCAAGCGCTGTTACGGACATTTAAGCAATCTTAGAGATGCTTTTACATCTGCAAGCCATTGGTACAAATTGACGGTACCTTCATGTATGGTAGATATACGCATCGGCTATTGCTAGGCGTGGCACAAGATGGTCGTGGGAGAATCCTTCGATTGCGTTCGCAATAACACCGAAGTCGGTGATGGTGGGACTTCTTCCTATCTAGGTTAAGGAGGCATATACGCCTCAACGACATATCGTTATATCGGATCGGGGCCTGGAATACTTGCGACAATAGAACGACGGGGAAGCATGTGGCATCGCACACCATCGATATTGCACGAGGCATGTGGCATCCAACTACTATGGGCAACACCGATCTAAAAAAGCGAAGCGGCAAGTGACCGATATGGGTATGAAATTTCTATTAATATAATTTCTTTTGAAATTTTCAATTTATTCATAATTTGAATAGTGGTATGTAATATTCGATATCAACGTATATTGGCGGTGCGAGATCAATAAAGACCGTTTTCACGAGATGTTGGCGGTTTTGCGAAGATAACGCCAGAAAGCGCAGAGTACTGTGCAATATTCCTTTTGAGCAGTGGACACAAGCATATGAATGACCTACGATATGTTCATATGACCACAAACTGCCGAATGCATAAATTACATGCTAAAGGAACCCGTCATCTGCCGATTCTGACGGTTTTATGAGACATATTTTCGTTTAAGCGGCACTATTTCCGAAGAAGCGGCGAGTTATCGAGGCGATGCAAGGAGGCCATGTATGGAGCCGAAGGTCTTGCAAGAAATTAAGTGGGAAGGCAGGCGAATACTATGCACCACGTTTGTCACGACCGCGACGACCTATGGTTTCGTGTCACGGAGTTTGATGAGACCGAGCCAAGGTATTGTTGGCGGGCATTATCATGTACACTTGACAAATAGGACATGCGGTGTGGGATATTTGATGCGCCGTTACCCATGTGCTCATGTACTTGCGGCTTGTCATAATCTTCGTCTTGACCCCATGAGCTATGTCGGCGAAGTCTACAAATTAGAAAACATGTACAACGTGTGGAGACACGTATTCCCACCGATCCCGGATGAGCGTAAGTGGCCATCGGTATCGCTTGCACCGTATAAGTGTTCTTGGGATAGAGAATTGAGGCGCAAACCAAAAGGTCGACCTTCCTCGACTAGAATACGCAACAATATGGATATCAGAACCGACCAACCAAAGTCGGCGGTGCGGGTGGTGTAGGAACCCGCCATACATCTCGCTTCGTGTTCAAATCGGACTAGTTGACCGTGTTCTTAGCTTGTTTGTCTCTTCTTGGCTATGTAATGTCATGTTTTTTGGAGGAAAAGCGGTGAACTTTTGTACAATAACTCAAATTTATTAAATATAAGATAATTAATATTAAATTACAAACACAAATAATAAAACAACGTATATTGGCGAGTGTACGAGATCAACACAAAAAATTAAATTACAAAAAAATTAAATAAATTAAAAAAATTAAATTAAAAAAAATAAACTCAAATTGTATTAAAATAATACAACTTAATTACAAAAATAAAAATAAACCAAACATATTTTGTCAAAGTTATTAAAATTAAATAAATTAAAAAATTAAATTACAAAAAAACTCAAATTGTATTAAAAATAATACAACTTAATTACAAAAAAAAAAATAAACCAAACATATTTTGTCAAAGTTATTAAAATTAAATAAATTAAAAAATTAAATTACAAAAAAACAAACTCAAATTGTATTAAATATATTACAACTTAATTCCAAAAAAAAATAAATCAAACCTATTTTGTCAAAGTTATTAAAATTAAATAAATTAAAAAATAAATTAAAAAAAAACAAACTCAAATTGTATTAAATATATTACAACTTAATTACAAAAAAAATAAACCAAACCTATTTTGTCAAAGTTATTAAAATTAAATAAATTAAAAAATTAAATTACAAAAAAAAACTCAAATTGTATTAAATATATTACAACAATTACAAAAAAAAAATCAAACCTATTTTGTCAAAGTTATTAAAATTAAATAAATTAAAAAAATAAATTACAAAAAAAACAAACTCAAATTGTATTAAATATATTACAACTTAATTACAAAAAAAAAATAAACCAAACCTATTTTGTCAAAGTTATTAAAATTAAATAAATTAAAAAATTAAATTACAAAAAAAAACAAACTCAAATTGTATTAAATATATTACAACTTAATTACAAAAAAAATCAAACCTATTTTGTCAAAGTTATTAAAATTAAATAAATTAAAAAATAAATTACAAAAAAAACTCAAATTGTATTAAATATATTACAACTTAATTACAAAAAAAAATAAACCAAACCTATTTTGTCAAAGTTATTAAAATTAAATAAATTAAAAAATTATATTACAAAAAAAAAACAAACTCAAATTGTATTAAATATATTACAACTTAATTACAAAAAAAATAAATCAAACCTATTTTGTCAAAGTTATTAAAATTAAATAAATTAAAAAATTAAATTACAAAAAAAAACTCAAATTGTATTAAATATATTACAACTTAATTACAAAAAAAATAAACCAAACCTATTTTGTCAAAGTTATTAAAATTAAATAAATTAAAAAATTATATTACAAAAAAATCAAACTCAAATTTTATTAAATATATTACAACTTAATTACAAAAAAACCTTAATTACAAAAAAATTAAACTCAAATTATAAATTAATTTACAATTACTCAAATTAGGGGTTTAGGGTTTAGTGCGGATCTTGGGGTGGGAACCCAGTGCCACTGAGGCGATCGGCCGATTCTGTACTGGATTCCTCCTTCTTCTAGCTTCCGTGAGGTCGTGGAACCTCAAAGGGAATCCGATCCTCGGCGGTGGGTGCAGTTACAGGTGTTGCGATGATGACCCACCTTGATAAAATAATGACCGGAGGTGTTTGCATAAACCACGGCGGGGTGGCGCATCCGTCTGGTGAAGGAGCACAGTAGAAAGAAGCTGCTCCCCGACGGCACCTCCTCTAATCCCACCCGATGTCGGCCTCACGATCGGCAGGCTAAAAGGAGTTGTCGAACGGACTAAACCGGCCATGCATTCTAACACAGGGGACTAGAAAAAACATATATGGGTTAGGAGGATACATGGGGGGTGGTACGCACTGGCATAAAGCGTGAATATTGTGTTGTCGGTGTTGTCGAATTTGGTGATGGGCATGATTGATTGTATAGGCGCTGTTGATGGGCCGGTGGATGTAAGTATTGTTGATGGGCCCGGTGTTGTGTAAACCTTTATTCTTTGGCCCGTCTCATCACCCTTCTTCTTGGATGTAAAGGGCCCGAGCGTTCCTTATTTCATGAATTCTGTCGCCTCTCTTCATGAAACAACAGATCTGACTTGCCATGGATTCTAAACCATGGCATGTACTCAAGACGCACGCTAACTTCGGGAACTACGATCGGTTCCGATTAGGTAAAAAGTCATCTGGGTTCTCCCACTTCTCGATATGTTCGACCAAAATATTGGCCAATCCGTGTCTTTGCCGCCAGTAAGTCCACTTGTGCTCATCATCGAGCACCTCAGAGCCACGGAATCGGTTGTCGGCATCAAATTCTTTGCAGAACTCGATCGATGGTGCATCTCCACGGTCGCGTAGGTGATTAAGCGGGACCTTAACGTGCCAAGCTGTTCGGATTTTGGAGGAACTCCTCTGGAATTCTTGCCCAATTCGGGATCCTCGTCTGGTGTCCATTGAAACTATATTAACATTACCAAAATATTAGTTATATACATAAATACTAAATTATAATAACGAAATTGACACTTACTTGTGATTAGATCGATGTTCCAATAGGAGCCAGTATATCCTCAAGCGAGTCGGTATTCCAACATGACTTCTCGGATGGTTCCACCTAATTAAATAAACTCTTAGCATGCAATTATACTATAAATCTACGACATAATTGTAAAATATAATATTAAATTTACCTCGTTATCAATGGGAATGAATATGGTTTGGTCGAGTCGAGGGCGTAAAATGGAAATCGAAACCATGTCCATGATTTGCAGTAGTGATAGGCAACCTCCGATTTTTGCTTTATCAACGCAAATCGCCCGCACATCTCCGATACAACCTCGATAGCAGCGGACCCCAACTAAATTCACCGTTTGCTCTGAAATCAACAAGTTTGAGAGCCATCTCGGTGGACGAGGTTTCTAGAGGCGTCCGCATCGATAGCCTCCAATTATCTGAAGTATGTATGCCGTGCATACCGTATTCTTTCATCTTGATCGAATCTTCATTAATTTGCGGAATGTCTCGTAACCAAACCATATCGATCCGACCTCCTTGCAATTTATCCGGAATGGCACCAGGGCTCGTAGCATCGACCATCCAATCGAGAGATATTACGGTCCGGTGACTCTGGGCGAATCCACCCATAATCCCAATCAGAATCGCACATCTTCTAATGTGATGCTACACTCTCGCATGGCGGATGGAAAGTGTGCGTCTCGGTCTCCACCTCTCTATCAACGCGCTTATCAAAACGGGTCCAACTTGAACCCCGACCTATCGTGACCACGTGCCAAAACCCGCTTCCATAAGTAATTCTCGATCAATGGTGATGGGGACCGGGCATGTTGCGAATATAACATTGCAACACCGATCTGATATTTAAAAATAATAAAATTCAAAATTAATTAAAATTGCATAATTAAAAAATTTAATAATATTGAAAATTAAAATTCAAACTTACCATTTTCAATTCTTTGGACGCCAATGTGATTCTTTGTCTAGGCGATGTAAATCCCGACCATTGTACTCGATAAAGATTTTTAAATTTTCCAAAAAATAAATATATTAAAAAATTATAAAGGGCTTTTTAAGTAAATGGTAGAAGACTATTTGAAATTTAAGCGTAAATTTCAAGGGCTTTGAGAGAAACTTGAGAGAAAATTGAGAGCAAATTGAGAGAAAATTGAGAGAAAAATGAGAAAGGATTGAAGTGTGAAAAAATGAAGGGTTGGGGGTATTTATAGTTTTTTTTTACCGTTGCTTTTTTGACCGTTGGGGTCCAACGGTCAAATTTTGACCGATTCTTGCCTAAAAGCGCGTCGCGGGGGCGCTTTAAAGGCCACGTCAACTAAAGCGCGTCCACGGTAGCGCTTTTGACGATATTCTAAAGCGCTCCTCCGACGCCGCTTGAGTACCTTTTTCCCAAAAAGCGCTGGCGATGGGACGCGATTTTTGGGAAATTACCCTTTCCGGTCAATATTTTAAAAACCTGTCCTTTCCGGTAATTTTTGTATTTTTTTTGTATTTTTGGGATATTTGCCCAAGCTGCTCTCTAACGCATCTTTATTTTAGGCATTAGAAAAAACAGTAGCAGAAATGTTTGAAGCAGCCAAATGTTCACCTGGAAAAGAGGGATGAAATTCTTAGAAGTGATGTCTAAACGGAAGCCTAAGATGCATCTAACGAAAATTTTAATACTAATAAAAAGGAAAGAAAAAAAGATCATACTCAAAAGCAACTCAAGTTAATAAATGTAATATTTTAATTCAGCTTAAATTGAAGTAGGTGACAATTAGAATTGAATGTAGAGAGAAATGAGTACAAAATTAAGGGTGGATTGTGGACATTGAATTGAAAAGGCAAAGCCTCTGAGTCAAGTTACTGACAGATATGAGATGACAGGGAAAGCAACTTTATTACATACGTTAAAGTTACACAATAGTGGGCATTGTTGTCCAGTAACAAAAACAAAAGAATCTTTAATTTATGTCATCTTGATTTACCATCATTACCTTTGTTTTTCTTTCAGTTCCTTTTCTAATTTCTTCAACCATATTTACAATTTCCCTTCCAACATAAACTTAAATAATAGGAAATTTTAATACTGATATAATTTTAGAAATAATCATGTATTTCCTACCTAACAACGACACACTAATCCCATTTTTTTAAAAAGGATAAAATATTTAAATTATCACATTTTTTTAATCCAAATTGATCACATATTTTAGATTTCAGAATGGAGTTGGTGAATCATAATTTAGTGTAATTAATCAAAAAGTGACGCTAGAAAAAGAAACCCAAATAATTTCACGAAATTACAAGAATAACCCACTTTTCATACAAGTTAATGAAAATTTCTATCTGCCCTTATCAGTAATTTAACTGGGAAGTGAAAACCTAAAAAAACACGGTAACCTAACAAGTTCACAGTAAAGATAATTAATAAAAAAAAGATGATGCCAGAATCGTAAATAAGGTGGAGAATAGGGATAATTTGATCCGACAGCAAGAGGAAAAAAACTAATATATTTTATGTAATATATTTTAAGGCATCGGCGTTGGTCTTCTAATTTCTTGAACTGGGTGGAATTATATTTGTCTTCGGTACAAACCGGCGGCGTCTTTATCTCTCTATTTCTCGCTCGGTTTTTTTTCTTTCTTAATTTTCAATTTTCGAGATTTTACAAAAAAATCAATTTCGAGGTTGTTGATTTGACCCTCTTTCTTTCTGTTATTTATAATTTTGCCCTCTACACTCTTCAACATGGTTTCACTGTAAAGAGTCATAATGATGGTCCGTCTCTCATAGTCCTTCCTCTCTCTCTCTCTCTCTCTCTCTCTCTCTCTCTCTGTTTTCATTTACTCATCGAGAGGCCGGGAGTGTGTCGTTTCAGTGGAAAAAGTACATTGCCTTTTTATCAACAGTGAGTAAAGTTTTTATCTTTAAGTGTTTCTTTTTGGGGTTATGGGTGTTGATCAATGCTGCATGTTTATTTGTTTTGATTGGCAATCAATGTTTTCTTCCATTTCTTTTCTGCGTCTTTTTACGATATGGATTTTTGGGTTTTTGGCTGATTGTGATGATCTTGTTTGTTTTGACACTTGATTATGGTTTTTGGGTCTTTTTGAAGTTACTAAGGAGGTTTTCTTGTTCTGCATGGTGGTCTCGTTTAATGCTATTTTCTTTTGTTGTTTGCGGTATAGTACTATTGATTTAGTTTTAAAACATGATGCGTTAAACAATGTGCTTGGAACTATCATGTATACTGATGAACTTGATTGTTTTATATCAGTAGTAGTTGCATAAACGTTTGAGCTAAAGCACGGGATTCTGTTTTTGTTTTGTGACTGATTCCGCAATGAGAACTGTGGTGGTTTATATATTGCCTCTTGTGTATTCGTTTCTTAAAGTTTATGTTTTACTTCCTGTCAATGATACTGTTCTATTCTGTCGGCAGTTAATGTTGATTGACCTAATTATGAACTTGGGATTATCCATATGTTTTAGTTTTAATGATTTGCTATTATATACTGTGCTCCTTTTTTTTATTCAAGTGATGATGGCCATGACTCGTGCATTTTTCCTATGATCAATTGATATAATGGGTACATGTCTTGGAATTTTTATCAATGATGATGTAGACTTATTAATTGCGGGCTGGTTATAACTGCTATAAACGGCAGCTTGAATTCTAAATCGAGGCTTATTTCGAATATAGCAGTTCATTAACTCCGCGTGTTTGTTCTCCTTATGGGTTAAGTAAAGATGAATGAAACATAGCTCTTATATTCCTAGAGGTTTATGGAGGGTTTATGGCCGAATGCATACCTTCTGGCTGGACATGTCAACTTGGTTTATTTGAATGTGGTGATAGCTTGTTTGTTGTTGCTGACCTCCAGACTATTTATAGCTATTGTTTTTTTGCTTCTAAACATGATTCCTATATTTTGGGACTGAATTTAAAGTTCTATGTACATAAATTTTCTTGCGCCATTGTTGATTTTGATTATGTTGCTTTTGACTAGCAAAATAAGAGAACTAATCTTTAAACGTTTGAGTCAATCAATTGAATTCTTTGACTGAAAAGGTGGTAATGAAAACTAAATGTTTCTCGTCTTTATTGCTTTCATTCTTTACTAGGAAGCTATGTACAAAAACATGTTTAAGGTTTATTTCAGAATACTGCTGTTGGACCTCCGTCTGATTCTTTATTATGGAGCAACTTTTTTCATCCATCCGGTTCTCATGGGCAACTGGCCTGAGATATTGCACGGGCTTTAGATTAAGATGCATTTAACAAATTTTGACGAGTAGTTTCTCTCTCTGGAATACCTCTTGGACTTCCATAAATGATTTATTAGTTATTTATATTACTATGGGTGTTGTGCTCGTAGACTTTCATGTGTTGAGACATCTTTGGTGTATGTTATTATTCCTTGGAAATTCACTTTTTGAACTAAATATAGTTTTAATTGTAATTCTTGTGATCCAATGTTTAATAATCTTATCTCTGTCTTCGTAATTTTATATTAAACTTTATTTGAATTCTTGCCGGCATGCTATATTGATTGTTTGTTGGTCATCAGAAGTCAAAAGTCATTGACCTCCATGGAAAGTGACTCATCTGAAGAGCAAGAAAATTCAACTGCCTTTCTCACTGGCATAAAATTTCATGTCTCGAACGACGCTGATAATGTAAGTATATTTCAGTACTGTTTTATCTCTTTGTTTATTGCATGCTGGAATTGATAATACTGGAGTGAGTTGAGTGATTTGGATCACTTAATCCACGTCCACCGTCTGGTAATCTAAAACACAGTCCAATCTGTGTGATATATGTTTATATTATCATTGGGGCATCTACCCCTATCTCCATGTAGATCCTTAAATTTGGCTTGGTTTTGTTTTAGTTTACGAAGTTCCTTTCCATGAAGCCACTCATGTTATCTATTTTTTCCTGCCACTGACCTTCTTTCGTTATAGTTTAGTCACTGATTCATGCTTTTTCTGTTTTCAAGGACAATTATTGCTTCACGGTTATTGTATGCTTTTCTTCTTAAATTTATGCTTCAGATTGTTTTGGACATGGAAACGAACAATCATGTAGTCTTTTAATTATGTCCATATTTCAATTCCTTGTAGCAATTTGAGCACTTATGATTCTTTTCTGATACTGTGACAGGAGAATATGTCTATCTTGGAAATTACTGCACCCAGTGAGGTGTCTGATCCTAGGTTGGGGTTTCCGAATTTTTCTAATCATTGCACCACTTGTGATGCCAGAGATATGAAACAATGTGAAGGTGGATATCGAATTAGAAAAACTTAAATAATATTTTGCTTCTGTTAAACTTTTTTGTTTCTTTATGTAGCTATCAGTAACATACTGATTTCTTTCCATTCATCTTTGTAGGCCATTTTGGGGTTATTAAATTTCCATACACAATACTCCATCCATTTTTTCTTTCAGAAGTTGTACATATATTAAATAAGATTTGCCCAGGATGTAAATCGATCCGGAAAGATCTATGGATGAAGGTCGGGTACCTCTCACCTTCATCAACTGAGGATCATCATACTGTTATAATTTTTCCTTTCTCGTCCATTATAACATATTATTGTTATTCCTTCTTGTCATCCTAAAGAAAGGAAAAAGGATAAAATAGAAATTAAAGTAATATTTGAAGAATTTAAAGTTCAAAACAAAGCCTGTATCCCTTTTGACACAATTTAATTTTCTGCAAGTTATGACTTTTACCTGTTTTTAACTATGCTGATTTTAGAAGTGAGATTACCCTCTAGGATCCGATTTTCTTGTAGTATGTTTACTTTCTTTTTTGAGCAAATTATGTCCTGGTGTAGGCAATTTTGATGTTTTTTTTTTCTTGCATGTACCAGGGTGCTAATTCTATAGCCAGATTACTTGAAACCAAGGGGTGTAAATATTGTGTTGTAAGTTTGTCTGGCTTCTTGTTTTCTCAATCCTCTTCTTTTTTTTTTTTTTTTTTTTTTTCCCTTTTTTGTACTAATGATTTCTGGAACCAGGGGAATTCAATAGAGTGGTATCCACCCATGAGATTCAAGATAACCTCGAAAGAGCTTTTCAGAAAAAGTGCAATCATGGTAGAGGTAAGTGAAAATTCTTTAATGAAGGTCCGGAAGAGAGGAAGGCAAGCATTACCTGCAGATTACTGGGACTTTATTCCAAAAGATCAACAACAAGAAGAAGGTTTTGTGAAACCAGGTAGAAGAGTCCTATCACATGCCCAGGTATCATGTTTTTTTCCAATTCACATAAAAAAAATTATATTTCTTTGTTGTCTCTAATGTCATCTCATATGATTTATTTATGGGAATGCAATCCACTAAATCTGGTACATACTAATTAAAAACATTTTGTTGATATATGTTTTGCAGTGAATTTTTAATTCATTTCCTACTTTATTTTGTCTGCATTGATATTTACCAACATTGAATTTTTAACTATGAAAGGAAAAAAAAAACTCAATTATTTGATTCTTAACAATGTCTGGTGGTAGTTTTTGGAAGGTCGAAGAGAGTGAGTTGGTTGTTTCCATAAAATGCAAACATTCCGGTTGGCAAATGCGAATTGGTTTTGGAATCTTGTCGTACAATAATATCGTTTTAACCAAAACTTAAAACTTAGTGATTTGAAAACTATGATGGGTTTATATGAGATTTTGCTGTCTATAGAACCATTATGATATTATAATAGATATGGCTCTAATTCAGCTTACTTGGCAAGGAAAATTGTTGTTACTTGCATGTGAAGAAGGCAAAATGAAGGAAAATATCTCCTAATTTGTTTCATGTGTTAATATATAATATATCCTAGTTGCTATATTACTTGAAGAGTATTTTGGTTTTGGAAACTATTATTCAAGTCTCAAATATTCTTTTAAAGTGTAGAGCGGAATCAAGCATTGGAGTGGCCTACCCCTTCCCCTTATGTATATATCAGACCTTCCTTCACTACTTTGATGAGTGCATAATGCTTATTGGTTTTCAGGTTCGACATTTGTTGAAGGATGTTGATCCAGAGTTCATTAAAAAGTTTATTTCAGAAGTAGACTCTATTTTCCTCAATTGTTTTCCTGTGACACCCAATAGTCACCGAGTGACAGAAATCATGCATACATCTTCTAATGCGCAGCGGTTGATCTTTGTAAGAGTCTTTACTTTGAACATCCTCATTTACATGCTTCCAAGGTTGTGGTTGATATGGATGGTTTATCTTATTATATGCATTACATTTGTTTTCTTTTCAGTTTTACTGAATTTTCTGGTTAATATGGTTTTGTTGTAGGATGAAAGAACCAGGGTTTACAAGAAACTGGTTGACTTCAGAGGGCTAGCAAATGAGTTGAGCTCTCATGTATTGGAATGCTTAAAAATTTCTAAGGCAAGTTATACCTTTCTTCCTTTTTAATTAAAATTTGGTCCAACTTTCATGGAACCTTATTCTCTCTTTCTTTGATTACATTCAACGTGCAGCTGCATGTGGAGAAGCCATCAACTGAAGATTCTGCACTGATTGCTGCTCTGAGAAAGAATAAAGATTCTGCTTCCAACATGTCAGGTTTAAGATATATGAAAGATGTTATTCTTGGGAAGAGAAACGACCATTGCTTTCGCATGGTTCTTACTGGAAACCCAAATCTTAAACTGTCTGAAATTGGTATCCCATGTCATGTTGCTGAGAAATTGCAAATCGCTGAGCAACTGAACAGGTGGAATGAGGAGAGATTGAAAACTTGTTGTAATCTGCGTATTCTTGAGAAGGGTGAGATTCGCATTAGGAGAGAAGGTAAATTAGTTAGAATTCGTCATAATGAAAAGGTCCAAGTGGGGGACACTATCTATAGGCCCCTAAATGATGGGGATACAGTGCTTATAAATAGACCTCCTTCTATACATCAGCACTCTCTCATTGCGCTATCTGTTAAAGTTCTACCTGTCAATTCAGTTGTTTCAATAAACCCACTAATATGTTCCCCTTTTCGTGGAGATTTTGATGGTGATTGCCTTCATGGTTATGTTCCTCAGTCCATTAACACAAGGGTTGAGCTCAGTGAGCTTGTTTCTTTGGATAGGCAGCTAATTAATGGCCAAAGTGGTCGAAATCTGCTTTCACTCAGTCATGATAGTTTAACGGCTGCTTATTTGGTCAAGGAGGACGGGGTACTATTGAACCTGTTCCAGATGCAACAGCTGGAAATGTTCTGTCCTAATCATTCACCATTGCCAGCCATTGTCAAAGCTCCTTTGCTAAGTAATCCTGTTTGGACTGGAAAGCAGTTATTTAGCATGCTCTTTCCTCCCGAATTTGATTATGTTTTTGCACCAAGTGATGTTGTAATCCACAATGGGGATCTCATATGTTCTTCTGAAGGCTCTTCTTGGCTACGAGATGCTGACGGCAACCTTTTTCAAAGTCTTATTAAGCATTACCAAGGAAAGGTCCTTGACTTTTTGCATGCTGCTCAGGAAGTTCTTTGTGAGTGGTTGTCAATGAGGGGTTTGAGTGTTTCACTCTTGGACCTATATCTATCTCCTGACTCAGATTCACAAAAGAACATGATGGATGAAATCTTCTATGGTCTGCAAGAAGCAGAGCAGACATGTAACTTCAAGCAGTTAATGGTTGATTCTTGTCAAGATTTCCTTGCTGGAAACGATGAAGAAACTAATAGGTTCTTGGTTTTGGATGTTGAGCAGATGTGCTATGAGAAACAAAGATCTGCTGCACTTAGCCAAGCTTCTGTTGATTCATTTAAGCAAGTTTTCCGTGATATTCAGAATTTACTCTACAAGTATGCAAATAAAGACAATTCATTATTCACCATGTTCAAAGCAGGGAGCAAGGGTAACTTGCTGAAGTTAGTACAGCATAGTATGTGTCTTGGATTGCAACATTCACTTGTCCCTTTATCATTCAGATTTCCTCATCAGCTCTCATGTGCTGCATGGAATAATCAAAAGTCTCACATCTTAACCCAAAAGGTTGATGATACTGATGAGTCTGCTAAGAAATATATCCCGTATGCTGTGGTCGAAAGTTCGTTTGTGAAGGGTCTGAATCCATTAGAATGTTTTGTTCATTCGGTGACTACTCGAGACACTTCTTTCAGTGACAATGCTGACCTTCCTGGGACGCTGTCACGAAGGTTGATGTTCTTCATGCGTGATCTATGCACAGCATATGATGGAACTGTGAGGAATGCATATGGAGATCAGGTTGTTCAGTTCTGTTATAATATCGATAAGGGTACATTTAGTCCAACTAGTTGCCCTGTCAAATTAGTAAGTCAGGGCAATAGTCTTCCTGATGGAATAGGTGGACAACCTGTTGGTTCATTATCTGCCTGTGCCATTTCTGAGGCTGCATATAGTGCATTGGATCAGCCAATTAGTCTACTTGAATCTTCTCCATTGCTGAACTTGAAGGTGCTCTCTCTCTCTCTCTCCTCACCTCCACCTCCTCCTCCCTCTCCCCCTCTCCCTCCCATCCCTGATGGTGTTTTGAAGAACTAAAAAACTTGTCAAAGAATTTCTTTCCCTCCAACCTGATGAGGAAATGGGTGACCTTTTCATCTAAAGAAAATTTGAAGGATACAAAATTACTTTGCTGAAACCTACCTAATAGAGTTGATAAGGACCTTGACACTGTTGAGAACAAAAATAAATGATCTTTACGTGTTCATGGTCAACTACAATACATGCTGCCTCGTAATGTTCCTTCTAATAGATTAAGTGGCATATGATTTCTTTTTATGTTCATCCGCCACCATGATTCAGTCCACCAAAATTACTTTACATATTATTGCAGATGGTAGGATGCTAACATATTATTATGATTAAATTGCTCAGAGGGTCCTTGAGTGTGGTTCTAAAAGAAGCAATGCTGACCAGACTATGTCACTATTTTTATCTGGTAAACTTGTAAGGAGAAGGCACGGTCAGGAGTATGGAGCCTTAGAAGTCAAGAATCATTTGGAGAGGCTGATCTTTAAAGATATTGTGTCTACTGTCTCAATAATGTGAGTTTAAGTTCCTTTCTTATTGTCTTGTCCTTTCTTGTTTTGTGATTTATTTTTCCCATTACTTTGATGCTTTTTTATTTGAGATTTATTAATGTGTTATATGGCACTAGCTTCTCTCCACAGATGTCTAGTGAAAACCGTTTCAGTCCTTGGGTTTGCCATTTTCATGTGTTTAAGGTACTGTGAAACGCAAGTAGTGTATCTATGTTGATAAGATTTCCACTTCAAAGTTTCACCTTAAAATTATTTACTTTCCAGGATATTGTGAAAAGGAGGCGGCTTACAGTGCATTCTATTATTGATGCTCTTCACATGCACTGCACCAATGCCAAAAGACTATGGAAAATCAATTTGCCTGACATGCAAGTTACAAGCAAGTAAGTTTGCCCCTTTTTAGCATGTGTAGATGTTGCAAAAAGGAGGCACTGGTAATATGTGTTGCTCTTTTCCCTCTAGTCCCTGTTGAAAGAAATCTTGAAGACCCCAAAGTTGTGCTTTTTCTGTCAATATTAAGATCATGACCTATATCTTTGTACATGTATTATCACTTTCTGATGCAGAAATAGAGCTTCAATCTCTTGTTTTCATGGCTTGCACCCAAGTTTATGCCTTGATTTTTGTGGTCCTTGTCAATCTAATCTCAGCCTGTCTCAAAGTTGTATGGTTAGATGCATGAAAAACTATAATCAGCATAAATTTAATTTAATTATTTCATTTGAGGGCTTCAAATTTTCAATAATATGCTTCCAGATAGTAGTTGTTCCAATGCATTTGAATTCTGAAGGGTGGAAAATGGTCGCTGTAATTGAATCTGCTAGCATTATTGTTTACTTCCTAGAGCTTTATTTTGCTTCTTATTCGTTTGATTGGATGACAGGGCTTGTTCTATTATTGACATGGAAAATGAAGATGATACGTTTTGTGTCACTGTCACAATTGTTGAATGTAAAACTTCTCGTATAGAACTGGATGTGATTCAAGACATGGTGATACCTTCCCTTCTGGAAGCAGTGGTAAAAGGTATGTACTTGCATCCAAATTGACTAGTATTTTTTTTTTTTTTTTTGAAGGAGCAAATTGACTAGTGTTAGGAATTCCATTTGAGGGCTGATTTGGTGAAATGGCTTAGACCTTTATTATGGGTCTTTGAACAACTACCGTCAAGATTGAGAATATATTGTTGGAATCTAAATTTGCCATGTGAATTGCTGGTAGACTATTTCTATCACTCTGTTTTTGAAAATATTGAAGGTTACGCCTTCCCTCAGTATGCATTTCTCTTTTACCTATAACTGTTAATTCCCTATTTTGTTTCCGTCTGTTTATTGGTGGAAGTTCTGATATTTGAACTTGTATCATTGTATGACCAAATTTCTGGTAGGAAAAGCAGAATCTTTAGTAGGGTCTGGTCAAATGTAAAAGGCAATTTTTAAACCACCAGAAATATCAAATGGCCTAAAAGATGTGACATGCTTCTTTGTAGATATGCATTACTAGTTGATTACAAGTTGGTGATATTCATCTGTTTCTGCCTTCAAATTTTTGAAATTTTCTTTAGGATTCCCGGAGATCAAGAAGGTGGAAATTTTATGGAATGAGGAAATCAGAGTCCCAAATTCTCATAAACCTGCTCCTGGTGAACTTTACTTGAGGGTTTCTGTATCTGGCGATTTTGGTATAGCTAAACTCTGGAGTGTGCTTATGAATGATTGCCTCCAACTAATGGATATAATCGATTGGACACGGAGCCATCCAGATAACATTAATCAGTTTTGCTTGGCATTTGGAATAGATGCTGGATGGAGATTTTTTCTCAATGTTTGTTATCCTTGTTATAATTTATTCCCTGTTTTCTACTTGCACAAAAGGTTAAGGGTAACTGCATATTTTAACTTGCTCATGCCTTTCTCTATGCAGAATATGAAGAGTGCAATATCAGATACTGGCAAGTCTATACTAAATGAACATCTGCACCTTGCTGCTAATTGTCTGTCAGCTACCGGGGAGTTTGTTGGTTTAAATTCAAAAGGCTTGAAACAACAAAGAGAACATGCATTTGTCTCTTCTCCTTTCATGCAAGCATGCTTTTCAGTTAGTTCTTGTCATTGTTTCTACTTTGATGTTCTTAATATAAAATGTTAAGTGGCTGTAATTTTTATAGTCAACTTAGCTTTATACAATTTGTGGCAGAACCCTAGTGCTTGCTTTGTCAAAGCTGCAAAGACTGGAGTTGCGGATTATCTTCAAGGGACCATTGACCTTTTGGCTTGGGGAAGGGTTCCTCGTATTGGGACTGGTGGACAGTTTGATATAGTCTACTCTATGAAGGTATTTTATGCAGATCTTGCTGTTGTTTTAAACATGTAGCATTGTGGATTAGATTTTCACTATAGTTGCATTTAACTGATTGGAAATTGTTGGGTATTGAATATTTAAGCGTCTCCCCCTTTTTTCGGTTCAAAAGAAGAGAGGCAAACAATGGGTGAGACATAAGATACCATCAAAGTTATTTTATGAATAATGCATTCCGGAAGTGATATGGAGTTACGGATTTGGGCTTGTTACCAACTGATGCTGAATAGGATAGTGGAAATAGGTTCTCTTCAGAATGTAGTTGGTTTTTGAGAGGGACCAAGTCTGCAATAAAGAAACTCGAGCTAAATTAGTATAGAAGAGAATGCATCTTGATGGTAAATGTTTCTCAACTAAGAGAGTAACACTTGTGAAGGATCCTATTGTCGTATCACTGACTTGGAAATTTCTGAGTTAAAGAGTTCAATTTCATATCTCAAGGGCAGGACTATCCTGTGCATGAGGTACATTTTGATGCTTATAGTACAGATCCACGTGTTCTCAATCTGGTCAAGGTAGAAAAATGAGCTACGCTACTTTCTTAGCTGTATTTGAGATGGAGCTGTATATAAGTTTAATAGTGCTTCAAATTAATCAAGTTTTACATTCTTAATCATTGTTATTTTATACTCTCGAGGTTTAGATCCGAATTCCTTAGTAGTCTACTGGTTCTTCCTTTGGTTTCCTTCTTAAAAAAAAAAAAAAAGAGATTTTTGGCTAGTAACTGTCATCATATCCATCCATCCCATTACTATTTTTCAGGATGAAGAGCTTGCAGAACCGGTTGATGTGTATAAGCTGCTAGGTGATTCTATTAATTCCAAGAAGCAGGATATAGAGTTTGAAGTACCTAAAGTTTTTAACTCTACATCTGAGAAACATAGCTCTCCATTCAAGGGAGCTCTTCGTGACTCTGTCTTTGATGAGTGGAAGAAGATTGAAACGAAAACAAGGTCACTCTTGAGAGGACGTCTAACCTTGAATGACGTTCAGAGGCTTGAGCGTAATTTAAAGAATATTTTGCGCAAGTAAGCTTTCCTCCAGTTGTTGGTTATGTTCTATGTTTATTGTGCTCAAGTTTTTCCTCCATTGTTGCTATTGTACATGGGCTTTGGTGCTCTTATATTCTAATAGCTTTTGATATCTGTCCCAAATTCCTAATATTCTCTGAACTCACGGTTGTGCCGACTGCAGATATCCTATTGATCACCGGGTAAGTGAAGCTGACTGGGATACCTTGATGATGGCGTTGTACTTTCACCCTCATAGAGTTGAGAAGATCGGATCTGGAGCTAAGGAAATAAAGGTACGTTATACTGGAAAAATAGGAAAAAGAAAGCAAAAAATGAGACTGAAAAAAAGGAAACAAAAGTTGTTTTAATGCTTCATTTCCATATCTTTTGCAGGTAGGGCATCATCCCGATCATGCAGACAGTCGTTGTTTCTTTTTGGTTAGAACAGATGAGACAACTGTAGATTTCTCATATCGGAAATGTGTTGTCGGTGCACTCGAGATCATTGCCCCTCGTAGGGCACAATCCTACAAGTCAAAATGGTTACAACATGGTAGTTTGTAAATCGAACTCCACAAGCGCTCACTTGTGCATGTAAATATAGCAAGACCCATACCTTCCTAAAACTGTACATTTCTACAGAGACTACTGAGCACAAGAGGAGTAGTTTGAATAGTATTTCATATCCTTTTGTTGCCTTTTTTTTTTTTTTCTTTTTTTAATTTTTAAGTGTATTTCCCAGCCAAATAGAATAGGGTCGCCGCTTTCCTCAGCTTCTTTTTGCTCCTTCTACTGGAACTTGTTTGCCTTTCTTTTTAACATGAGACAGAAAAGATCCAGTGGAAGCAGCAACGAAAAGCTTGTAAAGTTCGACCCCATTTCGTTTTGTATTTTCCATAACTACATGTGATAGTGTTATTAAGTAAGCTGTTTCAGATAATCTCATTATTTTCTTCAGTTTAGACGCTTGAATCTTACATTATTTTCTTAAAGATTTACATAATCTTAGTCCCATTATGTTTATGGGACAGGATGCTTATCTAATATCTTCCTGTAAACATGCAAAAGCCTAGTTATCTATTTCTTAATATACTGAAGTGTGCTATTAACATAAATGAAATTTGGACCCATTATGTGGCATCACATTAATTAAATATACAACTTAAGATATTATTTTACCATATTGCACCTCATATCTCCCAGGAGACTTTTAATTTAAAAACATAAAAATAGGAGGAGAAAGCAAGTAATAGCGCTAATACAAGTAAAAATGGAAAAAGTGTGGAATTAGTTTTCTAAACTTAACTACTTTTTGCGGGGCTAAAACCTCAGGAACATGGAGATATGAAGGTGTAAGCTAATATTCGGTGCATTAAACCAGGCTCAACTGCCCCCTCTGCCCCCACTTGTCGGTTAGTTTGCAACGTCAATCAGCATTATTAGCAAAAAATGCAGGTAGGCAAGGCCACAGTATTTATTTACATTTGAAGGAGTATCCCTACCTACACTTGAGTTTCATTTCCTAGCCTTCTCTTTTTCTCAGGTATATATATATAAAGAGATGACAAAACCAGGTTTGCGTTTTGTTGGTATACATGAAGCGCTACCCTCATCAGTTCATATATACATATATGATAAAGTGTTGCCTTGCCTATTGCAGTTTGTGGTATAGGGACAATGAATCTTGGGTGGTGGTGGAGGCTTTTTGCAGGTGCCTTAGCTGGATTTCTCTTCTTTCATGGCTTTGCTCCCACTGAAACAGGTGTTGCTTCAAATTTTCATATATATCTTTTGCTTTATATAGATAATAGACAAATATATTGTAATCACCATATTAGAAGCTTTTTTTTAGTTTGGTCGATCCATAAACACAGGTTAAGAAGAATTGAAATACTCTTTGAAGAAAAAGTTAAAATGTTTTGTTAATGAATGCTCTAAAGAATAAAGATACAGTTCTGATTTATATTTTCCTTTCATGGATGTCTATCGCAATTCATTTAACATTCATTATATCCATAATTATAATCAACATGATATTGGATGAATTCTTACTTTTAAGACTAATATAATACTATGTAATGCATTTTAATGCATAAACATACGCCAACTTAAGTATCAACCAGTACAGTTAATACAAAGGAAGCAGTAATTTTTCTTTTTTTTTAGAAAATTGGTCAGATAACTTTGTTTCTTAAATATATCATATATATATTTGTATGCAGTACTTATTTTCATCAATTTTCAATGTATTAATCACAATTTTGTATTTTCATATATCAGCTAGATTAAGGTATAAGTCAACATTTTCTTTTACATTTATAATTTCATTCGTGTAAGTTGTGAATGTAGTTCACGTATATTAATTTGAATATTTTATTCTTATACTTTTTAAATTTTAAAATTTTAATTGTGAACCTATACGATAACAATTAATTGCTATTATTTTAAAATCTTATGTGATAAACATATTTTCATATGTGCAATGTCAACCAGAGATTGAATCTTAATATACCTCAGAACAATACATTTTATTGTTTTTGCATAAAGTTCACAAAAATCATGTCATTTTAATTAATGGATTCAACAACTATAGCTTGAGTTAAGGTTGAAATTTCAAAATAAGAAAAAATATAGAAAATAAAAACCTAATATACTTATCTGTTTGATCTAGTTAATTCATTGTTACTATTTGATCAATATTTTAAAAATATGAAAAAGTAAGAAAATTAAATTTGACTAAATTAAAGTACAAAGACTAGTAATAAAATTGGACTTTTAGAGTGTAAACTTCAACAATTAATCCTTCTTTCCCTAAGTATTTATTAGGTATAATGATGTTTTGGCCCTTCAATTTTACAAAAAAAATTTATTTTAACCTTCCATTTAATTATTCGTCTCTTTTAGTTATTAAACTTGTATTTTTATCAAATCACTCCAAAATGAATAAAAATATTAACTTTATTGACATGGTACGTCACATTAACAATTAATTATTTTTAAAATTAAAATTATAAAAATAATTCTTATAAAATTTTAAAATTTTAAAATATTTTTGTACTTTTTCAAAAATTTTAAATAAATAATTAATTGTTTAAATTGCATATACGTAGGTATGCTTCGTGAACAAAGTTAATAAATATTAATTTTGATTTATTATGAAGTGATTTGATAAAAATATAAATTCAAAATAAAAAAAAAGAAAAAAGACAAATAATTTTTATTTATTTATAAAATGTGACTGCCAAAAAGCGATTATGCCTAGAGGTATTTGTCATGGGCCCCTTTCATTTATTGTAATCTAAATAAAACATTTTGGAAAATTAATGCCGCCCATATGGTTGCGCGACGAAAGTATCTGCTTTGTAGGAATCCATAGCACATATATTTCAAATAAATCCAAGAAGTCAGATGATAAAATATTTTTGTTTTTAATGCTTATATTTTTATTTGAATTACAAGCAAAATATATTATTTTGCTACCATACCATCATTTTCATGCACAATAAACTGTAATGAATGTCGTCTCTATCCGTATAGCTCCGAACTACTCGTTCATGTACGATGCAACATCAGCTTCAACATTATCATATTACGACTACATCATTGTCGGTGGTGGCACCGCCGGATGTCCATTAGCTGCCACATTATCTCAAAACGCCACCGTCTTGCTCCTTGAACGTGGTGGCTCCCCTTATGGTAACCCCAACATAACTAAAATGGCCAGCTTTGGTGCTGCCCTCTCTGACCTTTCCCGGTCATCCCCATCACAGCGGTTCATCTCCGAAGATGGCGTAATTAATGCACGTGCACGGGTGTTGGGTGGTGGAAGTTGTATCAATGCAGGATTTTACACACGCGCCAGCGATGAATATATCAAGTACTCCACTTGAACCATAAAGTTTTTTTCCTACATCATCATTGACAATTAAAGGTTACATATTTATTGTTTAATTATCAGGCGAGCGGGTTGGGATGGACGATTAGTGAATGAGTCGTATCAATGGATGGAAAAATCAGTGGCATTTGAGCCATCACTGGGGCAATGGCAGTCAGCTGTAAGGGATGGTCTGCTGGAGGCTGGGGTGATGCCATCCAATGGCTTTACTTATGACCATATTTATGGGACCAAAGTGGGTGGAACAATCTTCGATCAACAAGGAAATAGACACACGGCAGCTAATTTATTGGAGTATGCTAACCCCAGTGGGCTCACCGTCTTTTTGCATGCTTCTGTGCACAAAATCTTGTTTGCAATTAAAGGTACATCATGTACTAATAACTAGATCAAATATGTCTGAACTTAAAAATGACTAAGTGTTTGGTTTCAATGGCAGGGAAACGAAGGCCGAAGGCTCATGGAGTGGTTTTCAGAGATGCAACAGGGGCCAAGCACAAAGCATTTCTTAAACAAGGATCAAAAAATGAGATCATTATATCAGCGGGAGCATTGGGAAGCCCGCAGCTGTTGATGTTGAGTGGAGTGGGGCCTGCACAACATCTCAAGTCCCACGACATCACGGTGGTGCTTGACCAGCCCCTGGTTGGCCAAGGCATGTCCGATAACCCCATGAACGCCGTCTTCATCCCATCTCCTCTTCCAGTTGAGGTTTCGCTTATCCAAGTTGTTGGTATCACCCATTTTGGAAGCTACATTGAAGCTGCCAGTGGTGAAAACTTCGCAGGTGGTGCTTCTTCCTCTCCAGCTGTTGAATACACGAACAATCTTGACGAGACAACTTTTAGAGGTGGGTTTATCCTAGAAAAAGTTATGGGTCCGATTTCAACAGGCCATTTGGAGCTTCGGACCCGAAATCCAAACGATAACCCATCAGTTACTTTCAATTATTTCAAGGATCCACAAGACCTGCAAAGATGTGTCAAAGGAATTCAAACCATTAAGAAAATCATCGAATCAAAGGCTTTCTTTAGATTCAGATATGAGTTTTTGTCTTGGCCTATTCTTCTCAATATGACTGCAAATGCCCCATTGAATTTGTTGCCTAAACATTACAATCCTTCAATGCCATTGGAAGTGTTTTGCAAGGACACTGTGATGACTATATGGCACTATCATGGAGGTTGCCAAGTTGGTAAAGTTGTTGATCTTGACTATAAGGTTCTTGGTGTGGATGCTTTAAGGGTTATCGATGGATCCACGTTCAACGACTCACCTGGGACTAATCCTCAGGCCACTGTAATGATGCTTGGAAGGTAACTAATTTAGCATATTCATTGAAGTTGATAACTACTTGTTTAATTGACATTTTCTATTTTGATGTGATGCATGCAGGTACATGGGTGTGAAGATATTGAGTGAGAGACTAGCCAATTAAGAATCCAAGTCATTGAAGTTGGTTTAATTTTCCTTGTTTTGGTTAAGAAATGACTAGCAAAATTGAAGTTTAAATCATATGTGAAAAGCTGCAGTTATGAATGCTTGACATTAGAAATCTTATATTATATATATATGTATATACTTGTTCTGCAATTCTGTTTACACTACTACTGCTGCTAATACTATAGCTTTACATAAGTTCAGTTTTTAGCGCAAAAGATAATAAGGGAAAGGATTGTAATAGTTGAGATTCAAACCTTGTACTCGTTTGAAAGTTCAGCTTAATTAGTTAGAAAATTAAGCTCAGTGATTATGAAAAATTCCCAGGTCCAAAGCAGCTGCCACATTGCTTACGACTACTATTCTAAATATCTGAACTGTTTTGTTGATCCCTTTGTCATGCTTTGACTACTTCTGTGGTTTTTACCTGCGATTTTAATGTCAAAACATTAAATAAATAAATAAATTAGGGATCATGGCAAAGAATATTTAGTCACTACCAACCTGTTATAGATGCATACATATATAAACATTTCTGCTATCTTTTAACTTGTAAAATAGAGGAGAGGAGGGGAGTTTTTTCACAACATCAAGCATGTGGAAGTGGAAAACAAAGGGAAATCGCAAATAATTTGACAATCTGCTTGGAAATTTTCTCATTGGATGAAGAAGATTACACTCAAAAGCCAGGGAAAAATAAAATCTTTAAGCAGGTTTAAAACAAAAAAGAATATTTTTAAGGATATACCCCTAGGTCCATATTTGGCTGCCACATACTATTCTGAAAAGCTAAGCATCTCGCCTTGACTCTTTCTTCCTTTTATTTTTTTTCCTTCCTCCTTCACCTTCTAGAGATGGATATGGACACAATGAAAAGAGAAATATTAGAAACAATCATAGGTCTAAATCAATCAAGCTAAGTATAGAATCTGTCAAATATTTGGAAGAGGCTTTTTAAGATAAAAGGAGCCTTTGCTTTGCATGGAAATGCGTAGAAAGCAGGCACCAAAGGATATCCTCCGCATATGCTATGCCTTAAACAACTTCTCCCACTGGTACAAGACCCTATAAATCTCCGGCTGCACCCTTTTGCTTAAATCACAACTGCAGTTTACACCCTTTTTCCTTTGTGCCACAAGAAAATGAAAATTATCAGCTAAGTGAACTAGTTGTAGGGCTTCTCTCCTTTGGCAGGTTAATGGTCGTGGATGATAAATCTGGATCTAGTTCAACGAGAACCCGCCAAAGGAGAGTTGCCCTTTAACTGATTCTACTTAATTAATTATCTCCCAAAGCCCTATGTTTGTAGCTCATTTCAAAGAGGTATGATGACATATTTTCGTTTTCAATGACTATCTAGTATCCATTAATGTCTGCAGGAGTAAAAATTTGCAGTGTAAGGCGTACGAAAAACAGCTGACTCAATTTGTGCATCTTAATTGTAAGGCGTACGAAAAAGCATAACACATAGATTTATGTATAGTTCCCAAATTGTTGCATGTGTAACATGATGTACTAGTACCAAGCAACCATAAATAATAGGTTAAATGCTTACGGTCCAGCACATTCATATTTAGTTGCAAATAAAGGATATGACAGGCTTGGCTCCATGGAAGTGGTGATCTGCTTTGGTCCCCATTGATGCTATATACGGTGAAGGTAGCTCGGACAAATAATAGTTACAAGTGAAAAGATCTTAATTATCTGATATAGTTGCACATGAGATAGGGAAAATCTTTTCTGTAATGCTATGTCTATAAATGAATGAATCCTCTGAAACATATGAAGGGGTTAATAATATTTAGGACTATCAATATACATTAACGTAATTGTATGCGATGAAAACAGATTATATGAAATTAAGATATTATATCATTTGTATCCTTTTTTTAATAATTTAATATCATTTTAACATTTTTATCCTTAATTTTAGAATCACATGGCAATCCTTTCTCTATATATACTGCTTTGTTTTTACTGTTGTTAATAGAAACTGATGAGTCATTAAACAACGCTCCGTTTGTAACAAAATAAGAAAAAGACAACACTATGCCCCTTAATTCCGTATGACTTGGGAGACACCATCCCTTGAGTACTGTGAAGTTTTAGGATTTTGTTGACGAGTGTCTCAAGGATACTGTTTAACGTACCAGTTTTAGGTAATATTTTTAATTTTCAAAGAAAAAAAATGAGTAAAATGCTTATAAAACAATGTGGACGAGAATCGAAATTGAAGGGAAAAAAGAAGCTATAGGTGAAGAGCATGGTTTTATAGTTTAAAAGGTCATCCAAAATACTTGGAATTTTGTCATTCAATTTTTACAGCACTCTCATTTTAGTCACTTAACTGTTAAATTTTTAATGGAGTCAAACTGTATATGTCAGATCATGTTTACACTTTCATTTTAGTTACTCAACTTTTAAGTCACTTTTATTTTGGTCACTCAATTTCTTTTTCTTTTCCAATATTAAAATTTTAATTTTTAAAACATCAAAATCAATTATATAAATTGTTCAAAAAAGTATCCCTTGATAATGTCAACCAATTTGTTACTATAATATTGAAAATAATTTAATCTCCTTTTTAAATTTTATTTTATGTTTTCCAAATCAAAATCAATTCAAATAACTCATCTTTAATATTTGTCTATAAAACTCAAATTTCTTTTGATTATATGATCTTAAATTTTCCGTTCTAAACTAAGAGAAAAGAAAATTTCTTGCAATTAATTAGTTTTATTTTCCATGCCAAACAAGACTTAGAATTTTTTCATCACTTTTTACCCAAGCGAAGAAAAAAGTAATTAATTTAATTATTAAATATGAAGTATTTTTCATAGACAATTATTAAATATGAGTTATTCGAGTTGATTTTCATTAAGAATAATTTGAAATATAAAATAAAATTTTAAATTTTAGAAGGAGATTAAACTAATTAATTTCAATAATATAGTAACAAATTGATTGGTATTATTAATGGATAAATTTTTTAATAAAATATTTAATTGATTTTGATGTTTTGAAATTTAAAATTTCAATATTAAAAAAAAAAACTAGGTGACAAAATGAAAGTGTAAATATGATGTGGCGTGTATAGCCTAATTGCCGTTAGAGATTTAACAATTGAGTTACTAAAATGAAAGCGTCCTAAAAGTTGAATAAAGAAATTGCAAGTATTTTATTTTAGTTAATCAAAATGAAAGTACTCTAAAAATTGAGTTTAGCCTATTTTAAATTCGTTTCAATATAATGTGCGGGCTTATATTTTAATATAACAAATTAATTTAATAATTTACATACAAATATTAATAAAAATAATTTAAAGAAAATTTTAAATTTAAATTCAAAAATCAAAAATAAAAATTAATAATGAAAAAATAAAATATGAGTCAAATGTAACTGTAGGATTATAATAAATAATAAAATAATAATAGAAAATAAAAATTTAATCATTCACTATCTTAATTTGTCCATTTAGATTTTTCTAAACTGATTTAGCGTTAAAAGTTAAGTCATTGTTGTTAAATCATAACATACTTTATTTAACTTTTTTAAAATATAAAATATAACTAAAATAATCGTCATTATATTATATCATATTAAATTTATTTTAAAAATGAATAAATGTAATAAAATATAACATAATATAACAATTATTCTATATTTGAATTTTTATGCATTTTCAAATGCTTTAAAACGTGAATATTATAATATTTCGCAAAAAAAATTATTAATTAATTTGAGTATAATAAATTTAAAATATATAATTAATAAATTAATTTAATGTTGTTTTTATACAATTGTATGCTAATTTTAAATTATAAATTTTAATAAAAATATATAATTTCAATTAGGTATTATGAAAATTATAATATTTATATAAAAATTACACAAATTGCATGCTAATACAGTACAACAAAATAACCCTACCGCGACACTTTTTTTCTACTTAAGACGACGCAAAAAAGGTTGGCATAGGTTTCGCGACGCTTCGTCCGACGCTTCCAAAATGGTTGTCTATAGTGCAGTTGGCATATGCATGGCGACGCTTTCGAAAAAAGCGTCGCCATAAGTCAACATAAGCCGGCCCTTATTGAAGGGTTGTGAAAAGCTTGGTTAATGCCGACCTTTAAAAAATGTTGGGAAAGACCTAGTTAAGGCCAACATTTAAAAAAGGTTGTTATAGACATATTTAAGGCAACCTTAAAAAGGTTGGTATAGTTCTTGTCTAACGCAACTTTTAAAAACGGTTGGGATAGAGCCGTCTAAGGCAACCTTAAAAAGGTTGAGATAGAGATTGTCTAAGACAACCTATAAAAAAAAGGTTGAGATAGACTTATCTAAGGCAATCTTAAATAGGTTGGGATAGATCATGTCTAAGGCAACCTTTAAAAAAAGTTAGAATAGACCCGTTTAAGGCAACCTTTAAAAGGTTGGGATAGACCCGTCTAAGGTAACCTTAAAATGGTTGGGATAGACCTTGACTAAGGCAACTTTAAAAAAAAAAGGTTGAGATAGACTCGTTTAAAGCAACCTTAAAAAGGTGGAGATAAATCTTGTCTAAGGCAATCTTTAAAAAAGGTTAGGATAAACCCGTCTAAGATAACCTGAAAAAGATTGGGATTGACATGGATAATGTGATTTTTTTTTAATTTTTATTATTTCAATATTAATATATTTTTATAAATATTTACAATGAATAATGATAGGAATTTTGGTTTAAATACAACTAAAAAATATAAAATATAAAATTAAAATTAAAATAAAGATTGAATATTCACTACAAAAATCGATCCAACAATCAAAATACACTAACATTTAGCTGAAATGTATACCACTAACATTCAACTCAATCTACAAAAGTAAACAAATAAAAAAGTACCTAAGGCGATGGACATTGATATTGATGTTGTACTATAAAAAGCTAATCTGATTTGAAGCGCAACTTTAATTCCAAGAAACTCTGCTGATATCTTATTTCTACAAAGGTAGCCCCAAGTAGTGAAATATATCCAGATCCAAGTATACCATATACCCTAACAATCCATTTTGTTTACTACATACTTGTAACATATGCAGTTTTCTCTCTTTTCACCTTTATTGCTTCTCGGCTCTTGACTATATTTAGCGTTATCCCTCGAGCCCTAACATTGCTGTAAGCCAATTGCAAACTTCATTCATCTCTTTAGGGATTGTGTAATGACCAATCCCGCACAAACCGGATCAAAAACTTAACTTTTTGTAGATTTGTAAATGTAATGACCATGGGCATGGATTCTCACAGTACAAAGTTCAATACAATTTTGGCATTTTACAAGAGGAACGACGAAAAGACATGGAATTACTGAGAGGGACGAAAGGAAATACCAATTATCCACTAAAGAAAATTTTATTTACGATATCGACAGGTAATGCATAAGCTGGATCAATGGCTTTCAGTCCTTGATAATTGAGAAGTGAGAGTCCTACAACAATAGCACGCATCATGAATAGAATTACGCATGTTAAATTCATGAAAACAAATAAATAAAACAATGGCCAACGAATGGGCAGAGTGGCAGTTTAATACCAGCAACTCCGAAATATGTATGGTAGGCATCAACAACATCATCGTGTCTATCCGAAATTCCACCATTTTCCACATCCCGACGGTCAAGATGAACTTAACAAGCTTTTCCTTGTCTATCCGGTGAACTCATCAATCATGATCAAGCTAGATAGAACCCACCATGAGTAGCAAACCTAAAAAGATTCGGCAACATCACAGTGAGAAGAGGCAACTAAGGATAAAGATTCTGTTTAAACTTCAACGAAATACCCACATCAGGGAGTTTCTCAGGGCGGCCATTAAGACCTCCAGATTTGACTTGCCGCTCACATAACCACCACGCGAGAAGGTTTTTATCAACATACACTACAGCAAAATAGACTTTTAGCGGCATTTTTAGTGGCGTTTTAAAGAAAAACGCCGCAAAGATTATACATTAGCGGCGTTTGAAGGAAAACGCCGCAAAAAATGAGCAATTGCGGCGTTTATTTCCAAAACACCGCTAAAAAGTATATATAGCGGCGTTTATTCGTAAAATGCCGCTAAAAGTCTGAGCATTAGCGGCGCTTTTGGAAAAATGCCGCTAAAAGTCTGAGCATTAGCGGCGCTTTTGGAAAAACGCCGCTAAAAGTCTGAGCGCCGCTAAAAGTCTGAGCATTAGCGGCGCTTTTGGAAAAACGCCGCTAAAAGTCGAGCATTAGTGGCGCTTTTGGAAAAATGCGCTAAAAGTCTGAGCATAAACGTCGCTAAAAATCGAGCATTAGCGGCTTTTGGAAAACGCCGCTAAAGACGACCATTAGCGGTGACTTTAGAAAAACGCCGCTAAAGACTTGACCATTAGCGGTGCTTTTCACAAACGCCGCTAAAAGTTTTTCATTTTTTCTTATTCTTGCTTTGAATTATATTTTATTTTGATACATTCACTTATAAGCAATGAGAAAGTTTCATTTTAGTTACTTAATTATGAAAAGTTACAAATTGCTAACATTACACCAAAATAGACTTTTAGCGGCGTTTTTATTGGCGTTTTATTGGCCTTTTTATTGGCCTTTTTATTTGCGATTTAAGGTTGTGTTAGGGTTTTATGGGTTAAAAGTTAGGGTTAATGGGTTTAAAAGGTAAATGGTTAAGGGTTTGGGGTTAATATGTTAAGGGTTAGGGGTTAGGGGTTAAGGTTTAGGGTTAGGGTTAGGGGTTTAGGGGGAAATGGTTAATGGGTCAGGGTTTTAGGTTTAGGGTTCATGGTTTATGGTTTATGGGATTAGGGTTAGGGGAAATGATTAATGTGTTAGGTTTTGAGTTTAGGGTTTATGGTTTAAGTTTAGGATTTTAGGGTTTAGAGTATTGGCTATATAACCCAAAATCCCGAAACCGAAATCCCTCATGAGGGATTTATGGTTAATGTGTTAGCTATTAAAATATATGTTTTGTACTACACTAACATTGGCCACATGAATTCCCAAAAAGTTGGTATCGGATTATGGTTGAAGGTTTGTAGTTTAGAGTTTAGGGTTCGAGTTTTATGGTTTAAGATTTATGGTTCGGGGTCTTGAGTTTAAGGTTTAGGTTTTGGTGTTTGTGGTTTAGGGTATAATATGTAGGGCTTAGGGTTAATGATTTAGGGATTAATCTTGGATTTTTTAAAATATAAATCAAAATAAGATAAATGTAAATTATTATTTTAAAATATATATTTCAAAATGGGTTAAATCCCAAAAGCATACATGAACAATGGTTTATTGTGCAATTGTATACATGAACTTTAATTTGATCCAGATCTTGTAAAATATTAACACAATTATTGATATAATTAACATCATTTTTATTTATCTATTGCATACATAAAATTTATATTTATTCAATATAAAAATATATTGATGTATTTATATTTTAAAATAATGTGTATGATTAAATCAAAATTAAAGTTTCAACTATATATTTAAACCACAATTAGAATTTCACATCTAGAATTACACATTAAACTAAATTTCATATATAATTTCGAGATGTATCTATATCAAAATTTAAGTGTATACATATAATTAAATGCCATTTATATAAAAATTTAAACAACTAATGCAGACCATACTTAAAAGAATAATATTGATGTAAAAGAAATTAATCCTAAAAGAGTTGATAATAGTAATTAAATTTTTAAAATTTAATAATAAAAATTAAAACTTAAAAATTTAAAACTTAAAACTTAAAACTTAAAAATTTAATATTTAATATTTTAGTTAAAAATTCAATACTCAAAATATAATAAAATAAAAATTTAAAAAATAATGATATCAATACAAAAATTTTGAAAAAAATAAAATAAAAATAAAATTATGTAAAAGCATACAAAAATTGGAGCTATAATGGTGGCATTTTTATTAAAAACGCCGCAAAGTAAAAAACCCTAGAGTAGATACAAAAATCAAATAAGTTTAAGCTAAATCCCTCCAGAAAACCCACAGACAAACCAAATGCCCTCCCTTTCTTTCTCTTTCCAAACCCAAAATAAAAAAAGCAATGGAAAAAGCATAAGAATCTCTGCCTCAGGCACGTCAATTTCTTACCCCAAAAAGGTTCCTCTCTAACCCTTACTTCTCATCTCTTTTCAGAATTCAGATTGACCCCAAAAAGGTTCCTTTCTAACCCTAACTTCTCATCTCTTCATTTCGTGATTCTCTTTCTCCCCCACTGTTTCCCTGCTCGATAACACATGTTGATTCTATTTTATTAACGGCTTTTTAGGATTTTATTTGGGATTTTGTCGGAGCACTGAATACCTTCCTTTTCCTGGTATATTCCCCTCTTTGGTGTAACTTCTTCTTCTTCTTCTTCAGTGAAATGGAGATGGGAGATCTGAAATTTTGTGGATGGTATTTTATTTTCTTCTTTGAATGATCTAGCGCTACCAGGGTTTTATGACATTGATGAGATTTGGATCTAATGCATTTGATTCTTTTTTGTTGTTTCCACACTTTCTGGTACAGTTTTATAAATGGTTCTCGGATCTTGAATCAGCCCTGAGGTCTGAGGTTAGTAGCAATTTGGGAGATTTTGATTTGGATTTCGCCATTCGGGATTCTGGATAGGTGACTCTCTCTCTCACTGTTACCTTCAATTTTTTTCTAAGACTAATATTTTACTACTAATTATTTACTGTTCTCCCTTTTTAATTCTTTATTATTAGCAGTGTTTATGCATTAATTATATGATTATAGAAAACATTTCATTTTTTGCTTCTTGGAGGTTAGATTGTCCATTGAAAGTGGATTCTAAGCAAAGTCTCGTTTCAGATTATATTCAAAGAAAAAAAAGTTACCTCGGTTCTTGTTCATCCAACAGTTCGACAGCAACAACAACAACAACAACCAAAAAGTTATGGATTAAACCAAGCACTGAACTGAATTGAATTGAATTGTGCTCTGTGTTGGAGTTGAAGATGGATAGAAGGAGTTGGCTATGGAGAAGAAAGTCGACAGAGAAGAGTCCAGGCGAAACTGATAGTTCAGGAGGTTCCATTTCATCTTTTTCTGAAAGATTCTCTGATGAGCAGGTATATATCTTTTTTCTTTACTTGGTTTTCTTTGTCATTGTCAATTTATTTGGAAATATTAATATCCTGCAAATTTGTTGAATGGATTCTTCAATTGTGTTGTAAGTATGTCCCTTCTTTGTATTTTGATGGACTCGTATGAAATAAAATTGTTTATTATTTATTTATACCTGAATGCGACTACTGTGATAAGTTAAAAACTTGTTTCTAGTAGATTGCCATAAACTCTGTAAGGCAAAGGCAGGCACCGTCCACTTTGTCTGATCCCTTTTTCACTTTTGACTTCTTCTTATTCAATCTCATCTTCTATTTTTTATTAATTAATTAATTGCCATTGACTTTGCCTTTCTTCAACCTATATAACCTTTTCTTTCCCTCCCCATTTCTCAATTTAATGGCAAGTAGAGTTATATCTCTTCTATATGAAGTGGGACCATATACTACAATTAGATCCCCCCTAAGCAGAGGTAATTAACATTTTTAAACATTTGCAGCTTAAGCCTATATTAGAGGAAATTGAAAGCAAAGCATCAAGGAAAGAGTATGTTCATCTTCTTGCAGAATGCCATAAATTGTACTGTGAACAGAGGTTTTGGTGAGTGATTACCCCCGCACATGCACGCACCATTAGTTCAATATTCAAATTGGTTTTTAATGTTTGATAATATACTATTTTTTAAAGATAAAAGGTACAGTGCATCAGCGCATATCTAAATTTGCCAAGAAAGACGGTTTGCCATCATTGACTAGATCAGGATGTGCTTACTTAATGCAGGTATAGTGAACTTACTGTCATATTTAGCAGTTGAATATGGAGATGATTTCTGTAAATTTTGTTCAATTAAAGCTAGATTTTTTATTTGAGTTATGTGTCCTTTGCATTGTTGATTTTATTTGGTGATATTTAGAGATGATAAAATGTAGCCCAGCCGTTTGCTTTCTATTTAAACAGGTGTTTTTAAATTGAAGAAACGTGCACTGTCTTTATTAACTTCATCCTACACGTTTCGATTGATGTAGGTGTGTCAACTTGAGCATGAACTCTTTCATCATTTTTTTCCCATCTTCTTCTGAGGATGTTTCAAGTTTGGCTCCATCAATAGATCCTTTGTAAGTACTCTTGTAGTTCAATGTTGCACAGCTTTCTTTTCCCTGTTTCCATTTTTTTATGGTTTTCTTTAGTTCGCTTAATGATGCCTTATTGACATTTATCAAAATAATATCCTGATTTTGACTTAAGTATCAATATTTTGCTGTATTACTAAATTGGATTTGTTACAGGTCTACATACTTGTATGACACATTGCGGCCAAAACTCATTCATGAAGCAAATGTTGGTTTTCTTTGTGAAATGGTTGATATCCTCAGAGTTGAAGTCTTGGGAGAACAGCTTAGTAGAAAGAGTGAGTCATTGGCAGGGTTACGCCCATCATTAGAAAGAATTTTGGCAGACATTCATGAATGCTTGACTTTTCGTGCTCGAACATATATCCGTGATGAGGTTTGTTATTGCTTATTTGTGCTTTCATGTATATGTTTGTGACTTTATTCTCTGTTTTTGAAAGAACAAATTATTTTAGTTGTCAATCTTTTGAGATTTAAAAATAAAATTGCATACAGTTGCACTCCATGCTTACTATGTTGGGAGAAATTGTATTGTGCTTTCTAAATGTGCCTGTCTGAGTTAATACCACACATCCCAACACTGAACATATTGTCTTCTTGAATACTCAGATTGCAAATTATTTGCAAAAAAAAAAAGATACATTCTATAACTTGGATGATTAGTAGAAGGCTATATAACGTGCTTACAGGACTTTAATGAATCAAAACTGATGAAATGTTTTATTTGCGAGGGAAATAATTTAGAATCATCATTAATATATATATATATATGCAGTTTCCACCGTTCTCCCTGAATTCCTTCTCCTTTTTCATTTCTATTTCTAGATCATTTAACATATTCTGCCATGGCTGTATGGTGCAGGTTGAATTATGGCTATGATTAATACACTCTACTCTTTCAGTAAAATTAATTACTTAAAAGATCACGTATAGCATGAACTACCACGTTCAATCATTTAATTATGCTGTTGAACCCTCTTTTTCTTGACATTTTTCTCTGCATTAGGTTTATGGTATATTGTATGATAAATGTACCTGTTCCTTCCATGTTGACTAAATTAATCTTGAACCTTTGTATTGACAAATGCTTCTACATTCCCGGTAAGTTTCATGCTTTTGAGAGAAAAATATCCTGACTAATTTTAATGCCAAATCAGAATTTAAAATTGCCCTTTAAACAAGATACAATAATGACATGGGTGGATGGGTATAGATTTGGCTATGTTTAGGTTGGTTCTTGCCACATTGATTTGGAGGATTTTCTTCTTGGTAATTCCATGAAAATAACTTACTCACCTTGAGTAAAAAGTGGAAACAAATAAAAAGAGATATGGGGAGTGTTGTATGTTTTATGCTTCTACTGATATTAAATTTCAATGTCTATATTGCTTTAAGCTGTTTGACATTGAGATTGCTTGTTGAAGTATTGATTGATGAAATGAAATTGGGACTTTATGTTTGCCTGTCTCTTCCAATATTTAAGGAATTTTATGTGAACAAGAGGTCCATGTTTTAGCTATTTCAAATATTTGTGAGAGACACCATGAGCTTATTGTTTTTTTCTTTTACAATTACTTATGCCAAGTTAAACTTATGCCAAGTTAAACAGTTTGGTAAATCCCTGTTATGCAATTCTTTTGGAATTTGCTTTAATATCTTCTTTCTTTTAATATGCAGTGTGGAAGTTGATTGCCCCAGTTGTGAAGCAACAACCTAAAGTGATGAACAATGAGGAGTCGGTGCAGCAGATAAATAACTCAAATTCGCCATGATTTTGTTTTCACTACACCAAAACAGACTTTTAGCGGCGTTTTTAGTGGCGTTTTAAAGAAAAACGCCACAAATTTTATACATTAGCGGCGTTTGAATGAAAACGCCGCCAAAAAAAGAGCAATAGTGGCGTTTATTTACCAAACGCCGCTAAAAGTCTGGCCTTTAGCGGCGCTTTCCCAAAAACGTCGCTAAAAGTCTGGCCTTTAGCGGCGTTCCCAAAACGCCGCTAAAAGTCTGGTCGAGCGGCGCTTTATCAAAATGCGCTAAAGTCGGCCTTTAGCGGCGCTTTCCCAAAACGCCATTAAAAGTCTGTCGATGTGTGCTTTCCCAAAACGCCGCTAAAAGTCTAGTCACTAACGCGCTTTCCCAAAACGCCATTGAAATCTGCCTTTAGCGCGCTTTCCCAAAACGCTAAAAGTTCAGTCGATGTGGCGCTTTCCCAAAACACTGCTAAAAGTCGGCCTTTAGTGCTTTCCAAAACGCCGCTAAAAGTCGGCTTTAATGCGCTTTTCAAAAACGCGCTAAATGTAATTTTAAAGTTTAGGGTTTAGGGTTTAGGGTTTATGGTTTATGGTTTAGGATTTAAATTTTATGGTTTAGTGTTTAGGGTTTAGAATTTTAGGGTTTTAGGGTTTATTAAGGTAAGTTTAGTGTTTAATTTTTTGCCTTAGTGTTAAAGGTTTAGCATTTAGTGTTTAGTGTTTAGGTCATAAGGTTTAGGGGTTAATGTTTATAGTTTATGATTTTAGTTGTTTAGAGTTTATAAAGGTTTATAGTTTAGGGTTTAGATTTTGGGGTTACGTGTTTAAGGTTTTATAGGTTTTCGGGGTTTAAGGGTCGACTTAGGGTTTGGACGTAAACAAACTAGTGTTGATAAAGGTTTAGGGGTTAATATTTATAGTTTAGGATTTTAGTTGTTTAGAGTTTATAAAGGTTTATAGTTTAGGGTTTAGATTTTGGGGTTATGTGTTTAAGGTTTTATAGGTTTTAGGGGTTTAGGGGCCGACTTAGGGTTTGGACGTAAACAAACTAGTGTTGATCAAGTGGAAGTGCAGTGATGTATGCAGCTGAGGCATCCTAACAGACCGGTAGACTTGAACCTTGTTCCTACATGACCCGATCAATTCGATCAGCACTGCAATCTATTTTCATTGTTCAACTCTTTGACAACACGAAAAATCCATTGTTCAACTCTTTGACAACATGAAAAACCAAAAGCTCGCCTCCTCTCTATCTATCCATGGGATGGAAGGCGGAGGCCTTTGGTGTCCCTCCGGTCAAGAATTGGGACTACCACTTGATCTGGAACCTACATGCCGATGCTCACGATTTCGATAGCTGGACCGGTGATTTGGAGGAGATCTCATAAAATATTTAGTGCCCATTTTACCAACTCTCCATCATCTTTCTTTGGTGGCGGCATGTATTTCCACGGTGCTCGTTTTTCCAATTATGAAGCATGGCTCAATGATCCTACTCACATTGGACCTAGCGCCCGGTGGTTTAAGGTTTTATAGGTTTTAGGGGTTTAGGGCCGACTTAGGGTTTGGATGTAAACAAACTAGTGTTGATAAAGGTTTAGGGTTAATGTTTATAGTTTAGGATTTTAGTTGTTTAGAGTTTATAAAGGTTTATAGTTTAGGGTTTAGATTTTGAAAACTCATGCAATACTCTTTCATCCTCTTGATCTATTATTATTTATTTAATTTTTATATTGATTAATTAATATAAAATTTATTTGTAATTTACTTTTTAAAATATTAAAATTTATATATTAAATCGGTCTATTATTATTTGTAATGTAGAAAAATTCAGAACCAATAACATTTAAAATAAATGTTAAAAATGAAAAAATAAAATACTATTATTTACAATATATTTTAATTTTTTTGAGTATATGAGTAATTGTATTTTAATTTATATATTAAATAACTTTAAATTTTAAAAATTTCAAAATTTATCTAATTGTTTTAAATATTAATTAAACTTTAAAATAAAGAAAAATTTGATTAAATAATCTTTAAAAATATATTAGTATCAAGAATATTAGCGGCGTTTATAATTTAAAATGCAAAAGGAAATAAATAATGGTGCGTTTCAAAAACGCCATAAATAATCATTTAATTTTAGTTAAAAGCAGTATTGTATTGTTAGCCTAAAATTGATTAACCTTCTTCCCCATTTTTGATTTCCGAAATCCCTAAGTCGAGTATCCCAAATCCCAAATCCCTAACCTTCTTCCCATTTTTTGATTAACCTTCTTCCTCTGTTTTTTCTTTTCTTCAGATACAAATTCAGCAAACGAGAGCCATAAATCTCATTTGCAGCAGGAGACCTCTCTTTCTCATCTTGTAAGCCACTCTCTATCTGGATTTCATATTCATATTTGAGTTTTAAATTTATCTAAATTTTATGTTATTTGGATGTTCTAATAAGCATTCAGTTACTCTTATTTCTTAATATTAACGTAACTGTTGTTAATGTTTTCCTAAATAGCAATAGTCTAGTTTGTATTATGGATTACTTCCTGTTAGACAATGAAGCCGTTTGACATTCGCGCATATGTTTTGCATTAAACCAGTGTAAGAAACCTAGTTAATTTAGATCCGAAAAATCATTATAGTTATGTTTTTTTATTTGAACACATAAGAGGGTGTTTTATGGCTGGTTGAGTGCTATTAATTTGATAAAATATTGATTTTTAATTTAGGCTCAGTTTAAGGTCTTAAGGGAAACCGGGGTTTCGTCGATGTGCTACAATAGTGTGAAAAATAAGGTGTGGCTCTAACTTGTTAACTTGAATGTTTAAATAATATTTTTATGTGATCTAAATGTTTATTAAGCTTGCTGGTCGGGCTTAGTTAATTGAATAAGTGAATGTGTTAAAGTGGCTAAATCAGGTAAGTTACTAGCCTAAACTAAATGACATGTTTGCAAAATTGTTTGGTTGATGAATAGTTAATTGTTTAGGTTGATATGAAAGGCTTGTTGATGTAATGTGTGATTGATTGTATGTATAGCATGTGTTATTTTTGAAATAGATATTGAATGCCCGAAATCTTGTTGGGTAAAATGCCATGAAAAGTATTGAATGAAAACTACTATACATGCACTTGGAAATATTTTCCTATAGTGTTATTGAATGATGGTATGTTAAAATGTCAGCATATTAATGGTGAAATTGAATGCTTGGTATGTTTACGTTATAATGTTGGCATGTAAACTATGCTCTTGAAAGAATACATATGGTACGTGCATTTGATTGAAATATTGTATGACATGTCACGTGCATGAGATGAGATATTTTGGTTGACGGAGGAGTTTCGTGGAGTCTTGGTGGCATATTAAGTCGCATTTATAAGTAGTCGATTGCACTACACTGGGATTACTATGGAGATTGACAACTTCGTCACATTAAATGTTAAATTGCAGAATATCTACATTATGTTTATATGCTAGTTTAACCACATCAAGCTTTGCTTGCACTGTTTGGAGTTTGGAAGATGAGTTTTGGGGGAAACTCGTGGTGTGTAGCAGATGGTTGGGGTAGGAGTTTATTTTTTCATTATGATATGTCCATGACTTGGAGGGTTGTAAATGCTTGTTAGGTTATTTACTAACATATTTGATTGGCAACGAGTAAATAATTATTTGGTTGCCCCTGCATTTTATCTCTGTGGCTTGGTAATCTTGAGCCATTGCCCCTGCATTTTATCGTTGTCTTATGGTTATAATTATTTGTTCGACAGATGTGTGTTCAACTGTTTTCATCCAGCCATTGCCAGTTATTGAATTTGTAACAAAGTTGCTAAATCGGAATGTTTCTTAGGGCCTCTATCTGATCGATGCGCAGTGTGAAGGTTAGGTTTGCTTAGATTTCTTTTTGATTGGAATTATATTTAGTAGGCACTTTTATCATTCTTGTTATTTGTTCTTGCTTATTGATAAAATCGGCTAATTTCTGACATATTATTAGGAAATAAGAACCATTGTTTTGAGCCAGCAGTGAAAAAGTCCATAGGAAATTGTTGAGGGCTTGTAGTGTCTCACTCTTCCGTTGTTCCTGAGTTGGGGTTTTAAAAAGTTTAGGCAGTGCCTCAGTTAATATAGATACTACCTGTAAACTTAGAGAAGAGATGTTAATATTGTGTGAAATATTAATTATGCGTATTGTACCTGCGGGGATTGAAGCCGTAATTAAGGCTTAAATGCCTTAACTTTGCATACTTGATACGACTTGGCTAGCCAATACCTCTTGTTGAGGGAGTATAAACACTATTTTCAGCTTAAGGGATTTTAAGGATGGTACACAGTAACTAAGACTCATGCTAAGTTAATCCCCTCGATAAATATTTCTTATACCAGAACAAAAGATATGAGATATATCCTACATAGCATAGCCTATACTCTTTTCAAATATGATCTCAACACATTAAACCATCATTTTCAATTGCTTTTAGCACTGTGAATCACATTTATTTTAATAATTGTGTACAATTTATGTAACTTAATTGTTATGACAAATATATATATCTTAATTTGAAAAATAAGATGAGTTTATATCAATACTTATGATGCCCTCGGGGTCTAGTTTACAGCAACCACATTTATATGTAGTTCAGTATTTGAAGTTACACTTCCATATGTATATATTATCTATTCTTGGCTTTTCTTAGATATTAATATTTAGTTGTTGTTTAATTAGGATTAGTTTTATTTTGCTTATTTAAATTGGCATGTGTTATAATCATATTTTTATTCGTTGAAATATAAAAGTCTTGTAGTATGTATAATATTATTGATGATTAAGTTTAATGTCTCCAATTAAAAACATTAATTTAGTTAAAGCCTATTATGAAAAAAGTCAATGTTTCTAAAAAGTCGATGTTTCTAAATAAAATATAATAAAAGTCGATGCCTATTTGAGAAGTTACTTGATCACATATATTTGAGAATATGGTTAAATTGATGGCTATTTTAGGTGTTTGTATTATGAAGTAAGTTTGTGTTCGAACCTTGTATACATCATTCGAGGAGTCATTATCTGAGCGTTTATTAGACTTCACGAAAAAGCCTTAATTTATCAAGGTATATGCGAAAATTCCATTGCTTACTATCACGTTTCACCTTGCGAACTGATATTTAGTACTTTCTGATTTGATCATAATTGTCTATCTTCCTCCTTTGTTTCAATAAAGTTAGTAGACAAGGTTTCTTCTGGACAAGCTTTCTTTTGGACTTCAAGTACAGGTATATGCGTTTATTAGACAAGCTTTCGTTTGGACTTGAAGTATATAGGCTGTATATTTAACTTGCTAAATTGCTATACAAAATTGCGGATTATTATTGTTGTTTATTATTATTGCTGTTTATTATTGCTGTTTATTATTATTGCTGTTTATTATTGCTGTTTATTATTAATTTATGCCTAAACAGCTGTTTATTATTGCTGTTTATTATTAATAATGTTTGAACAACCTCCAATTTGCTATCTACTCATGCCGCTCAGATTTTTTACAAGCTTAGTGTATTATTTTTTAAAATTTAGGTGCGATGCGATATAAAAAATAACATTAACAAAATATAAAAGTAAATTGTTAAAGTATGTTATAATTTTTAACATAAATGTCATATTTTAATAAATATTTGCAAGTTAAGAAGATATTAACATATTTTAATACAAACACTGTCATTACATATATTATATATTATATTAAAGAATTTTTATTACTTTATCTTCCTTAAAAGTAAACAATATTTTTTTAAGAATACTTACATTTATATGGCTTTTAGGCTTATTACTAATTAATAATTACTAATTTTTATATTACTAATGTTTGCTTTTAATATTTAATATTTTCAATGTTTTCCAAAATGGTAATAATATTTTGTTATCAGTATAATAATATTGATCATTACTTAAATATGTTTTAATTACAAAAGTAAATTATTTTTTATAAGTGATTTAAAAACTTTTTAAATTTAATATTGTTATCAATATAATAATATAGATCATTATTGAAATATGTTTTAATATAGAAAATAATTTTTTTAATAGAAGTAAGTTAAAAACTTTGTAAACTTAATAACATCACAAAGAAATTTCAATTATAAAAAACCATATAATAACATTTTTCAATTTTAACTTATTCTCGATTTGAAATTTTAATTTAACTTACATAATTCATAATACATAACTAACATAAAATTACATAACTTACATGTACATAACTTATATAACTTACATAGCTTTTATCACATTATTTAACTTACATAATACATAACTTACATAATAATTGTATAGAAAAAAAAGAGATTCAAAGTATATAATTTTGAAACTCGACGGGTTGCAGTATATCTCAACATTAGATATAACGGATCCTCCTAGGTGTAACAATGCCACGTATGTTGAATCTTAAAGAATACATAACTTACATAATATATAACCTACATAATACATAACTTACATAATACTTGTATAGAAAAAAAGAGATTCAAAGTATATAATTTGAAACTCGACGGGTTCTTAGTATATCTCATTATTAGATATAACGGATCCTCCCTAGGTGTAACAATGCCACGTATGTTGAATCTTAAAGAATACATAACTTACATAATATATAACCTACATAATACATAACTTACATAATACTTGTATAGAAAAAAAGAGATTCAAAGTATATAAATTTGGAAACTCGACGGGTTGCCGTTTATCTCTTTATTAGATATAACGGATCCTCCTAGGTGTAACAATGCCACGTATGTTGAATCTTAAAGAATACATAACTTACATAATATATAACCTACATAATACATAACTTACATAATACTTGTATAGAAAAAAAAGAGATTCAAAGTATATAGGTTGAAACACGACGGGTTGCAGTATATCTCATTATTAGATATAACGGATCCTCCCTAGGTGTAACAATGCCACGTATGTTGAATCTTAAAGAATACATAACTTACATAATATATAACCTACATAATACATAACTTACATAATACTTACATAGTACTCGTTATATATATGAAATTATCATTACTTACGTAAATTATAAATTAACACTTTAGCCGTGTAATTTATTGTCAACATTAGACTTCAACAACTATGAAATGGATAGGACTTGGATGAATTTGTCAAGGGTAAGCAACAGTTATCGAAATGGAGTAGAAACTTTCCGAATTTCGCATTTCAAAATGCAAGTCAAGAGAATATGATTCTTTGCCGTGTGAGAAGTGTTGCAATACCAATTGGTATTACCGTGAAGTTGTCTATGAACATCTAGTTGTTGATGGCTTTGTTCGAGGTACAAAAATGGATTTTTCATGGAGAGTGTACATCTAGTGGAGCATCATCATCAATGAATCTAGGTTATCCTCATAGTGCTTACAATCGAATGTTAGAGATTATAACATGGAAGGCATGTTGCGGGATGCTTTTAATATGCATGATGATGGTTTGGGTCATTTCCACGACATGGGTGCAACCAATGATTATAGTTTTGGTGGAAATACTTTCACCGAAGGGGAAGAAACGATACATGATGAACAACCAAATGAAGAAGCGGCAAGGTTCTACACGTTACTTGGTGAAATGAATGAAGAAGCTGTATGAGGATCAAAATTTTCCAAATGTCTTTCGTATTCGTCTTTTCACTTGAAATGTTTGGGAAGATGGACGGAAACTCGTTGACAATCTTGTTAGAGTTTCGCAAGAAATGTTCCGCTTGCGAAAATCCCTAAATCGTCCAAAGACATGAAGAAACTAATAAAGGATTTGGGTCTTGGCTACAACAAAATTCATAGTTGTCAAAATGATTGCATGTTGTATTGGGGCGGCCGGATAAACCAACAATGCTGTCATGTCTGCGGTGAATCTCATTGGATTAAAAGAAATGCAGAGGATGGTAACGATGACGAACATGATACACATTCAAGGAAGCAGTCGGTTAAGATTTTGCGGTATTTCCCACTAATACCAAGGCTTCAAAGGTTTTTCATGTCGTCGAAGACAGCTGAGTCAATGACGTGGCACCATGATGAACGAACCGATGATGGATTGTTAAGGCACCCCGCAGATTCTTTAGCTTGGAAATCATTTGACTCAAAATTTCCAAGCTTTGCACGCGATCCTCGGAGTGTTAGGCTTGGGCTAGCATCAGATGGATTTAACCCTTACAAACTCATGAGCACAGCGTATAGTACTTGGCCGATGGTGCTTGTTCCTTACAATTTACCTCCATGGGTTTGCATGAAACAGTAATCTTTTATCTTATCTATGATTATACCTGGAGAGAAAGGGCCCGGGAATGATATTGACATATATTTGCAGCCACTTATTGAAGAGTTAAAACAACTATGAGTTGGTGTTGAGGCATACGATGCAATGAGAAAAGAGAACTTTAACTTACGTGCAGCTTTGATGTGGACTATTAATGACTTCCCGGCTTATACTAATTTATCTGGTTGGAGTACTAGGGGACGTTATGCTTGTCCTTGTTGTGCTGCGCAAACATGTTCGAAATGGTTATATAATGGGAAGAAGTTCTCTTATATGGGGCATCGTCGGTGGTTACCAGAAAATCATAGATTTAGATATCAGAGTGCTCAGTTTGACGGTACTGAAGAGTTCAAAGAAGCTCCATCGCAGACCAGTGGATCTGAAATATTATTCATGTTGAAAGATATAAATTTTATTTATGGGAAGATGAATCAACCGGCCAAGCCGAAAAGAAACTGGAGAGAAAGGGATGAATCTGATGATGAATCTGACGAAGAGGATGATCCTAATGAGGCGGAGTTGTGGAAAAAAAGAAGTATTTTTTTTGAGTTGCCTTATTAGGAGCATCAGATATTACGCCATAATCTTGATGTCATGCACATTGAGAAAAATGTCTGCGAGAACATCATTGGGACTATTTTGAATGTCGATGGAAAATCAAAAGACAATCTTCAAAGTCGACTTGATTTAGTTCACATAGGAATTGGCGTGAGCTTCATCCTCAAGCACTTAGAATATGAAATATCGATTCACCGCTATTTATTCAATGTCGAAGACGGAAAAAGAAGTGTTCTATACGGTGTTGAAGGATATAAAGGTCCCGGATGCATATGCATCAAATATATCTCGATGTGTTAGTCTTAAAGATCGAAGACTATATGGCTTAAAATCGCATGACTATCACATCTTGATGCAAGACTTACTGCCAGTTGCTATGCGGTGTTGTATGTCAAAAAAGGTGACGTCTTGTGTAATTGAACTGTCCAACATAATGAAAGGCATTTGTGGCAAAGTTTTGGACGTTCAAGAACTTGAGACACTACAAGATCGAGCCGACCGACTTTATGCAATCTGGAGAAGATCTTCCGCCTTCCTTCTTCACAATTATGGTGCACTTGTTAATTCATCTCCCGCGTGAAACGATACTTGGTGGACCCGTGTTCTATCGATGGATGTATCCCATTGAAAGGTCTTAATTTATTTGTAAATTATTTCTTCATTCATCTAAATGCCTTTAGTTCCAACTTTTGATAATGTTCTATTCGTGTTTAGGTTCCTCTCCAAATTGAAGTCTTATTGCCGCAATAAACGTTATCCGGAAGGATCAATTGTCAAGGCTACTTGGCGAAGAATGTATGACTTTCTGTTCAAGGTATTTGGAAGATGTTGAAACAAGAATGAAACAGACCAAGTAGAAATCTTTGGGCTCATGAGATCATAACTTGGCGGAACTTATTTATTTCAAAGTCTCGGAGAACGATCGGCAAAGTCGAAATTACGTAATTAGACGACGGATCATGGGTCCAAGCACATCGATCGTTCTTTTCATCACGATTCAATGGAACCATTTTAAGTAAGTTCTAGAATTTGATAAATACTCATCGCTTATAATTTGTTTGTCTTTTAACAAAGTAACCATTTTTAACATAGTGAGTACAAACAAGTATTGAGAGCACGTTCACGGTCCCGAAGGTTACATCGACGAGAAATTAATAAGATGTTCACGAATCATTCCATGAATGGTTAAGCCAAATGGTATGCAATTTAAGTTTTCATTGACAAGTAATAATGTTTTCTAATAACATTTATAATTACTCGATTTACTTTCGATTCAATAGGTTTGAGTCGGAATGAAGTTAATGACGGTTAAATGGCTTTCACAAGGTCCAAACCGAATAGTGAAAAGATATAGTGCATTCCTCATCAACGGATCTGATTTCATACAAGGTATCGCGAGAGGTTGAGGAGAACCCAAAATTGTGGAATTGTTGTTAATTCTTCAATTACGAGTTATTCTAGTGCTAGGGATGTAATCACAGCCGAGGGAATCTGAGTATTACGGACTTATTCGACATCATTGAGTTGGATTATTACGGCAAATGGAAAGTTGTCTTGTTTGAGGTGAATGGGCTGATGTGAATACGGCTCATGAATTAAAAAGATCAATATGGTTTTACAATGGTGAATTCTCTCGATTGATTCACAGGAGAACAAGCGATAGACGAAATGTATGTGTTTTCTTCTCAAGTGAAACAAGTTTTTTACTCGGAAGATCCAAGCGATGAGGGTTGGTATATTGCACTTCAAATACTCCTAGAGACTTGTTCGACATGGGCGGTGGAAGTAGAGATGACATCGTCGAAATATCGTAAACTCGCTTTTCCGAACAAAACTTAAATGAAAATATCCCTAGTACTAGTGCACAATTTCAATGGGTTAAATCGGGATGTGGACGAAGATATTCTGAATTATGATGTAGTAAGATTTTACTATTTTTATTTATATGTAATATTATAATTTTAATCATGGTCATTTTATGTAATTTAAATATTTTATATGTACCATTATTGTCGTTATTTGTTACTAATATTTCAACTATTTTATGTGTATTGCGGGGAAAATGAGTAGAAAAAGAATGCGAGATTTAAATATTGTACATGATACTATAAATTAGGAGAGGGCAATAGTGAGCAATGAACATGAGTTGGATCCTCTAATGTGCCCGACATAGATGATGAGCTTATTGAATTACAAAGTAAAATTAAATTATTTTACATGGATGTTGACTTTTTTATTGATTTATTTTTCAATTTTAATATAACAATAATTTATCATTGGTCACCGAGAATGGTGGGACGCATAAAGGTCACGGACGTTCACGCTTAAAGGTTTATCTGAATTAAATTTCGACGGACCGTGTGAAAGTAAGGAGAAAGCAGTTATGGCCGACCTATTGGCCTGAAGCTCGAGTTCTAGCAGGCTATTTGGGCATTATTGCACGAAATGCAAATATGTTGCCCATCAATTACGAGTCATGGCATCACATGCCTAACATAAACAAAAATCAAGCTCGAGAACATTAAGGTAACAAAACATGAATGTAACTTATAATACTTTGGTTGAAGTTTCATTTATATTTACTTTTAAATTTATGTTTTTTAGGAGAGGTTTAATTTGGAGGTCTCAGATGACTATATAAAAAGACATTGGGAAAAAATGGAGAGATAACAAAAGCATATTGAAAAAGAATATTTTAAGAAAGAAATAAGCCTCGAGGATAAATGCGGAATGTCCCACGGGAATGTTGAGGCATCAATGGGAAGATGCGGTTAGATTCGGAACTCAAAGAAAGGAGAGGTATTACCTACTTCTAAACTCTTATAAGTTTTTGGTGTATAGTATTTACTATATACGTAACAATAATATCATTATGTAGGACCGTGAGCGTTGTCGAAACAAGTGTGAAAACAAAATTCACGCTACGGCAGGATCGAGAAGTTTTGCTTCAGAATGAGGCCGAGGTATTATAATTTATTAATTACATCAAATATTAATGACTTTATACTATTAAATTATATTTGTAATACAACACTGTAGGAACTCTCCACGGTCAAAAAGTTGGACGCGTTGACTTTTTGACATTACACATAGGAAGAAGGATGGGTCTCCGATGACACCAATTTGGAGAGATTATGGTATATTTACTTAATAAAATTTAATTTATTAAAAATGGATTTATAATGTTTACTTATAATAGTTTAATTCTTCGTTAGTAGTTTTAAATTAATAATGTTAAGTTATGATGCATTCCTTATTATTGTATATTTCGTTTCTAACTTTTTGATTAATTTATTAGGAGAAACTAAAGGAGAAGAAGACACTTTATGAAGCTACCGCGAGTGATAGTTCTGTTCATCTTGAGGATGTCGATAACAGAATTATTACCGATGTTTTGGGTCCTGAAAGGTACGACTGCTTCGACTGATAGTTCTGTTAATCTTGAATATATTTATAACAAAATTATCACTAATGTTTTGGGTGTTGAAAGGTACAGTCGGGTTCGACTTCAAGGATCCGTGTTACTCAGGCCAATATTTTGGATCCGACTCCCAACAATATATGCCTTCCAGAGTCAATCTCGTCTTTGAAGTTCGAGGCTAAAATACCGGATAACTTAAATGCAAGCTAGCACGGTTGAGCAAATTTCTCAACTTAGAGTCGAGCAACAATGAGGAGGCCGAGGCAAGTGAGAGAGGCGAGCAAATTTCTACTTAAAGCGGAAGCAAACAAGGAAGGGAGGCGAGCAGGAAGTATGAAGAACTTCACTCTGACTTTGAGCTATGATGAAGATGTTGCAACAATGCAGAACATCGCCATCTTAGACATTTATGTTCTTATTGTAAGATGATTTTAACATTGTTACATTTAACATTTTTTAAGGATATTTTATGCGATATCATATATTTTTTATTTATTTTAAAATAACATTTAGAATTAATGTAGTTGGTGCAATTTTTATGCTACATTTGTTATTTGGGTTGAAATTATATATTATATTTGTTGTCATTGGTTGGTTTTAGTGGGAGGCATATGATATTGGATAAATTGAATATTTTACATATGCACAAGTTAGCGGCGTTTGTGGGAAAAAGCGCTTAAAAGTCAAACCTATAGTGGCGTTTGTGAAATAAGCTAGGTAAAAAGTCATTGTTTTTAGCGTTTTTAGAAAAAAGCATATTAAAAGTCATGTTTTTAGCGGCGTTTTAGAAAAAGCGCCGCTTAAAGTCGCCACCTTTAGCGGCGTTTTAGGAAAAAGTGCAGCTAAAAGTCATGTTTTAGCGGCGTTTGTGTGGAGCGCCGCTAAAAGTCATGGTTTCTAGAGGTTTTTTCACAAAATGCCGCTAAATTTTATGCGCCACATATAGCGGCGTTTTTGTGGCGTTTTTCAAAGCAATAAGCTCTATTAGTGGCGCTTAAAACGCCGCTAAAAGCCTAAAAAATGTCGCTAAAAGTTTGTTTTTTGTAGTGTTTCTTGATGAAATTTTATCACATCCTTATTGTTTATTTCTTTATTCTTTCCCCACTTTTTTATTGGTTGGTTTTACGGTGTGGCTTAATTTGTTAATTAAAATCCTAGTATTGATTGACTTAATTTTTTTCTTTTTGGTTTAAATGTTATGGGCTGAAAAATATTTAATTTTACTATTTTTCCCTTAATTTTTTATAATATTTTAATCTTATTATTTGTTATGACTTTTAGCGGCGTTTTTAGAAAAAGTACCGTTAAAGGTTAAGCTTTTTTGCGGCGTTTTTAGAGAAAGCGCAGCTAAAGGTCATGCTTTTAGCGGCGTTTGGGGAGAAAACGCTGCTAAAAGTAATGTTTTTAGCGGCGTTTTGTTAGGGAAGCGCCGCTAATAGTCATTGTTTTTAGCGGCGTTTTGTAGGGGAAGCGCTGCTAAAAGTCATGGCTTTTAGCGGCGTTTGTGGGAAAAGCACCGCTAAAAGTCATGGCTTTTAGCGGCGTTTTTTTCTCATAAACGCCGCTAAATTTTGCGGCGCCTCTTTTAGCGGCGTTTTTTGTGGCGCTTCTACAAGCGCCGCAAAGACTATTAGTGGCGCTTAAAAACACCGCTAAAGGCTTAAAAAAATGCCGCTAAAAGTCCAAATTGCTGTAGTGATAATACAGAGATCACGTAAGAGCAAGAGCTCCCACACAACAGAAAACTACAGTCATTATGCATAAATAATATCAACACATTTTCAACAAAGATTATCATTGTTGTTAATAGTGCTGTATCTTAAGCTCATTAGTAAAAAACCTAAAACCATAAAAATAAGCTATCTTCATTATGAGTATGTAAGTAAAAATGTACACGTCCAAATGATCAACGAGATTAACATACTTTTCCTCGCATGAGACTAGCCACCGGTGTGCATCCAAAGCCACAAATCTAGGTTTTTGTAACTCGAATATAGCTAATGACCTTGTCAACATTGATTTTATCTAGACAACATAATATTGAAAGGCAACAGATGGCAATATAAGAGAACCTAAACCAATCAAACCAATTTGGTAAAAAGAGGATTTACAAAAGTAATAAACCAAAAAATAAATTAGACAAAGATATAAAACAAATATAATTGCGGAAGAACATATAACGCGTATCCACCTCACCCCACATGTCGCCTGAAAAGGATCCATCTTCATTTTGCAACCCAGTAATATCTAACTTAGAGACTTGAGCAAAACAAAAAATACATGAAGACACTATACTCTCATAAAGCCAACCATAACCAGTCAACAAAATTAGGAACAACATCAATCAAAGTTATGCAAATCATTTTAAAACAATTCTGAAAAATAGATAATCATAACATAATAATAGAACTCTCCAGTGAAGAGAATATAATTATAACAAAATAACATAAACTCACCAATGATGAGCAAATAATTTCATCAAAAGAATATATGACAGGATACAAGTTGCAACCTTATCAATGTCAAGAACATCTAGCTTGTTGAATAGGCCATGAACTGTAAAAACGGACATGAGAAGTATAATAAAAAATCCCTATTCTCTTGCTAAACTAATACACAAACATTTGCACATATACAGCGCATCACCAATGACGGAAAACTTGGCCTGAAATTGGTTAAATCCTAAGTTGACAAAAAGATACATCGAACTCACTTCCACAAGCAAGCAACAATTTAAAGGAGTTCGTCACTAATTGGCACAATGAATCAAATGGCAAACTTATAATCCTATGCACATCCCACAGGCATTATAAATCTGCAAAAATGCGAATCCTTATGCTATGATTTTTTTTCAAATAGAACACAAATATATATTAATAAGAAACACGGGTCAAAATCATTACATTTCAAATAGCTCCATTTGATCAATCAATCTTGAACATTGAAAAAAATCCTTTTCTAACCTAACTTCATTCGGTTCGATTTACATTTCGATGGTAAGAAAAAAAACCCATGAAGAAGGTCAAGGTTACCTTTTCTTTTCCTCTTTCTCATTTTTTGCTGCATTTCTTCTTCTTTTTTACATGTATGCAAGTCATCAAGCATTCTAACATTGATGACCTCCAAAGCGATCACTAATCTCACCATCCGCACATCATACCCTTTGGCTAAAATACATATTCATAAAATATCTTGAAGGATTGAAGCCACTTAAAATCACTTATAAGCGTTAGTGAGACATGCATTAACATGAAAGATGTCGAAAGAGGGAGTGTACCATGGCGAGCGACGGAGGTTGAATCTGAGATGGCGAGAATGATGAAGGGCATTGCGTGAATAGATGGGGAGTTTTAAAAGAAATGAGTTTAGGGTTAGGGTTTTATCCCTGTTTTAATATACAATACAAAGTGGGAAATTGGGGAGAAAAATAAAAGAAGAAGAAATTTCAGGGGGGATTTTTGGGGTGAGGAGGAGGGAATCGATTTTGGGAAAAGGAAGGGAAAAAAAAGAGATTTCATTTGAAATTTTGGGATAAAAATCCTAAGTACAAAACGACACCATTGAATTATTGTATATTTCATATAAATTTTAAATAAATATTTTTTAATTTTAAGTAATATTTAAAAGAAATAAATAAAATTATAATTTTATATAATTTTTATGTAACAAAACAAAACAAAAAATTCCAAAATATGATGTCTTGTATAAAAATTCCTATTTTGTTTTTTAAATTTGATGTCTTGTACAATATAATATTATTTTATAAAGCCCAGTTCATTTTATTCAAAAATAAAATTAAAATAAAAAAATTCTTCACACTCTCTTTAGCCGGTGCTCACACAGACATTGTAGTTCTAAGCAATCCTACTCGTTTTTTAAAACGGCGCCGTTTTAATTAAACCAGAATACTTTTTTGTGGCTTTTTTACACTAGTTCACATTCATCAACACTTCTATTATTCAATAATTTAATAATCCAAAAAATTGAAAATCTAGTCAATTTATAATGTTAGTTTGTTGAGTTTTAAATTTTATTTAATTAAAAAATGATTTTAAGATGTTCATTCAATCTATCAATTTAATTTGTTTAAATTTGATTTTATCCAATACTGTATTAATAAATAAATTAATTTATTCTTTATACTATTTAAACCAATCAAATAAATCTAAATTGTATCGTAATTAACATTTGTAATATAAAAAAATATTTTTTCAATTCCAATTCAATTAAAAAAACAAAAATTTCATTTACAAAACTATCAAAAAATAATATTATTTTAAGCAATAAATGTTAACTCTATTTCAATTTAAATTTATTTAATAACATAATGAATAAATAGATCCATTTAATAATACAAAGACTAAAATAGAAATTTCTTAGACTTTCACCTTATTTGATAAGGTAATTCTTTTTTATTGAGCGAGTATAAGTATAAAAATAAACATTAAAAACATGACTCAATCATGACTTTCCTAGACCATAATAACATTGGACAAAACCGACATATTGAAAGATCTAAGCTAAATATAAATCTCAATATTTACACAAAATGAGAGGTTTAAATCCATGCACTCTGTCCCCGACATCAATTTTTATCAAGAATGCTTAGTGATATGTATTTTAATTTGGACGTGACTGTGTGGTTGATTTTTAGGTTTTTTTTTTTTAATTTCTAAATCGAATAACTAAACAAACCAACACTAATATTTTTTAAACCGAACCAGTTCAGCCACCAATTCACCAATCCGACCGGTTCAATTAAAAAATCGTTAAAAATTAAAAAATAAAAACACCAATTCAACTGTCAATTTAACCGGTCCATGCCAATTACTGGTCTAACCGAATCAAAGCCATTCTTCAGACTAGTAACTCTGGCTAGCTCCCAATCCGACCAGCCAATATTGTCCGGTTCAAACATCATTGACCAACACTTAAATAGTAAATTGATTTTTAGAATGGTATCATTATCCAACCTAACAATGAATGAGAAACCGAAAAACCTGGTCAAACCAAACTGATTAATTCTAATTAGATTAGTTCGATTTCTAACACGAGCACGAACATATGACATTCTAAGAACCCTACAAATAAGGATGCAAAAGGCTTGATTAAAAATAGCTCAGTCCGATTGACATCAGTTAACTAATTTACAGACCAAACCGTTCTTTAGTAGCATTGGCCTCTCCTTCACTCACGTCTTCATTTGATCTACCCTAAACCCTAAACCTTATAATTCTAAACCCCAAATACTAAAACACTCACTCTAAACCATAAATCATAACCCTTAAATATTGGAACCCTAAACTCAAAACCATATCCCATAAACTACAAACCCCTAAACCTTTAACTCCAAACCTTAAACCCTAAATTAATTAGATAAAATTTTAATATTATATATTCTTTCAATGTTTTAGAAAATTTAAATAACATTTTCAATTTACTAATTAATTTTGTTTCTCTAGAGATGCATGAATTACCAATTTTTTAATTTTAATATATATAAAGTTTATCTATTATTTCTTAAATAATTTAAACTATAATTATAATTTTAATATATTCATATTGATATTATCCCTAAACCCTAAATCCTAAATCCATAATCACAAAATCCTAAAATCTTAAACCTCAAACCCATAAACACAAAACCCTAAAACCTTAAATAATAAACTATAATCCCTAAACCCTAAACTATAAACACTAAATCTTAAACCCTAAACTAAATTGATTTTTTGTGGCATTTTTATTAAAAACCTTATTCACGCTCGAAGCTATTAAGTTATTTTTAATTCGAATATATATAATTATTCACAAACTGATGATGTAAAATATTAAGAATATTCATATTTTGAATCCAATTTTTTGGCGCTACACATTCAAAAAAAGCCGGATTAAGGAAATTTGGGACGTTACACCTTTATACAAGGAGTTAGCTAGAGCGTATGTTGACAAGTCTATCCCAACACTTAGGAGGAAAGTGTCGCCCCAAAGTTGTCGTCTTAGGATTAGAAAAAAGCCAACTCTTATTCAAGCGTTGCCTCAGGCATACATATCACAACCCTTATACAAAGAGTTGGCTAAAGCGTAGTCTATCACAACACTTAGGAAAGTGTCGCCACAAAAGTGTTGCCTTAAGATTACACAAAGGCCAACTCTTATTCAAGCGTTGCCTTAGGCATACATATCCCAACCCTTATACAAAGAGTTGGCCAAAGCATAGTCTATCCCAACACTTAGGAAAGTGTCACCACAAAAGTGTCATATTAGGACTACACAAAAGCCAACTCTTATTCAAGCGTTGCCTTAGGCATACATATCCCAACCCTTATACAAAGAGTTGACCAAAGCGTAGTTTATCCCAACACTTAGGAAAGTGTCGCCAAAAAAGTGTCGTCTTAGGACTACACAAAAGCCAACTCTTATTCAAGCATCGCCTTAGGCATACATATCCCAAACCTTATACAAAGAGTTGGCCAAAGCGTATGTTGGCAAGTCTATCCCAACACTTAGGAAAGTGTCGCCCCAAAAGTATCGTCTTAGGACTAGACAAAGCCAACTCTTATTTAAGCGTTGCCTTAGGCATGCATATCCCAACCCTTATAAAAGAGTTGGCTAAAGCGTATGTTGGCCAGTCTATCTCAACACTTAGGAAAGTGTCGCCCCATAAGTGTCGTCTTAGCACTATTTTGTTGTAGTGATATTTTTCACTTGTATAGAGAGCATAGGCGGATATAAGGGATAAGTGGGGGCATTCTTTTCTAACTTTTTAGAAATTCATATATCACCCTTTTAAAATTAATTTTATTATATTAAATTTCCTAAAATTTTAAATTCTACCCCAAATCTAAAAAGAAAACACCAATTTTAAAGTTTAAAATTATATTTTAGTTTTAGTTTTTTTTAATTACGATAGTTTAAGATTATACTAATTTTTGGATTTATTACTTATTAGAAATTGGAAGCACAATACAATTATCAATGTCAATAGGTTAAACTTTAATTTTATTCATATTTCAAATCATAAATATATATGTATACTTTAATTATTAAATAATTATACATGAAAACTAATAGTAAAAACATATGTCGACAATTCTAATATAAATTTGTCCCTAAATCATATTTTTGGATCTACTACTAAATTGAAGTAATGGTTAAAACTTTTATTAGATACCTGTTTAATATGAGTTAAAATTGCGTTACTATAATTTATCACAAGTTCATTTATAAATTTATAATTGCTTTCATCTCACCTAATTTTTAGTATTAAAATAGCGATGTGTTAATCATTGAGAGTGTCCACTTGTTATTTTAGATATGTCACCTAAGATAACTTTTTCTAAATTTCTTTAATACTTTACCATAATATGATTTGAAGTTCACACTTAACTAATTATTTTTAATTTAACCATTTTTAATTATTAACATACTTAAATAGAGAAAAAATATTGTTGACATTTAAATAAATAAATTAAAACTTTATATTTAAATTTATTAACTTTGAAGTAGATTAATATTATGGGAACTCTATTTTAAATATTAATTAACTTTAAATAATATAATAAAATTATATATTTAGATAAATAATTTGGTTAATTTTAAAAGTATTGGATATTTTCTCAACATACATTTTATCATTATAAGTTCTTATTATAGTTGCTCTTTTTGATATAAAGCTTAAAATTATTTATAGCTCTCTCAACTCTTAAATAAAAAGATAATACAATTTAATACACTTGAATCTGCCCGGCCTATGCACACCTCTACGAATTGTAAGCGCACATTATTTGAATCTTGCAGGTCGAAGGAACAAGGCAAATTAGGAGTTCAATTCCGTCTGATCGCTACATAAATTAAAATTTACGTATTACTAAATACAATAAATCAATTTAATATGTAATTTTAATACTTGTAAACTTTGGGGGCGCACTTTGATAGATCGAAGGGTACTGTTTGTATCATCATGATTTCTTTAAAATACCCATTATTATATTTAATGTCAAAGGGAATTTAGTCGCATGCATTCACCTGAGGTCGAGTCTTTTCCATGGCCCGTCGAAGAGTTTGTAAATTTATTTCAAGAGTTATCAAATTAATTTTTAAGTCAACATATTAAATATTTAAAATTTATTTTCTATTTAATCATATATTAATTTTGAGATACTTGTATTAATTTATTTTTAGTTAAAATAAATATTATTTAAAAAATAAATAGATTAGGTGACACATTTTCTAATAATAAATTAACTTATATTAATAATAAATATTGCTGAAAATATTTAAACTAACAATTTGTATTTTCTTTCCTTTAAATATTTAGTGAACAAAATTTATTAATTATGTAAGTATCTCAAGATTTCAAAAAGCATCTCTTATTGGTATCAAACCCTTGTTAATTTGCAAGCGAGGGGTGAAAATGGGGATATATGCTTTGGGATAATTTGTTGGTGCTTTTGGAATAGGAGGAACAAGAAGATTTTTGGCAATGATTTTTTTGAGACCAAGGATGTATGGGAGAGAAGTTTGAGAGTTACTGATGGTTTCTTCATCGACAATCTGGGCAAAGGTGGAGCGGGGACTATTTTAAAGAATCATAAGGGAGAATGAGTTTGTGGTTTTCATAGACATATCCAATTGGTCATGAGTGCTGAAGCGGAGCTATGAGCAATTAGGAATGGATTATCTCTTGCATGGCAGCTTAATATAGGAAGCATTGAAATTGAAAGCGATTCTGAGATTGCTATTAAACTCATAGATAATGATAATACTATCAATATTGCTCTTTCCACTATTGTTAATGATTGCAAGTCTCTATTGAGAAGTAAGGTAAGTGAAACTAGTTTGAGAGAAATTGTGTGAATGAACTAACTGAATATTCTTTAATTTCTATATTGATTTCATCATACTTCTTGTTCAGTTGATACAACATTTTATAGAAGGAATTAAGCCATAACAAAATGCTAACAAATTAACTGATGCTAACAAACTCAGTAACAGACTCTAACATTCACCCATCTTCTCCACTGATAAGACCCGAAGAGAATGTCGAAACTTATGAAAAACATTCGCTTAAAGTGGTTTAGTCAAAACATTCGCTACTTAATCACAAGCAGGAACCTCACCAACCAAAACAGAGCCATCGGCAACTCGTTCACTTAACAAAAATAAATCAAGTTCCACATGTTTGAACTTAGAATGCGGTGATGATTGGCCGCAATAGCCACAAAGACTAGAACTATCGCACCAAATATTGGGAGTGTCATCGATTTGATCTCTAGTTCTTTAAGTAACGAAAGTAACCAAACAACCTCACTAGTAGTCAGTGAGACCTCGATACTGCTGCTTTTGTAGACCGGAAACTACTTGTTACTTTTTGGAACACCAAGACAGGAGAGGAGCCAAAATAAACACAATATCCCAAGTGGAGCGACGATCATCAAAATCGAGGCCCCAATTAGCATCAAGATAAGCAACTAACGAGACGATCGGAAGGGCGAAAAATAATTCCAAAATCAAGAGTCCCGCGCAAATACCTTAAGATGCGTTTTAGGGCAACCATGTGAACCGTAGTAGGATTGTGCATGAACTGACATATCCTGTTCACAGCATACGCAATATCAGGTCTAGTCAAGACAACGATCTTGAAGAGCCCTAGCAAGGCTCCGATATTGAGTCGGATCGCTAAAAGATCACCATCGCTGGAGAGAGTGGAAGAGCTAATCATCGGAGTATGAACACTCTTAGCATCTGACATAGAAGCACGAGCTAGAATATCCCGTATGTATTTGGTCTGACAAAGATGAAGGTATCCAGAAGACGATCGAGTTACCTCTATGCTAAGAAAGTAGTGTAAGTCACCCATATCCTTAAGAGAAAACTCAGCATTCAGCAATCGAACAAACCAGTCAATAGTAGCAGAAGCACTCCCAGTGATGATAATATCGTCAACATAGACCAAAACATAAAGTGTAGAGTCAGGCTGAACCCGAATAAAAAGAGAAGCATCAGATTTCGAGGCACGAAAATCGATGGACACGATAAACGACTTCAATTTTTCAAACCAAGCTCGAGGAGCCTGCCGGAGACCATATAAAGCTTTCTTCAGACGACACACAAAAGGTTGTCCTGCAGAATTATATTGAACATATCCCGGAGGTTGTTGCATAAAAACCTCGGTATCTAAATCACTATTTAGAAAAGCATTATTAACATCGACTGTAAAGCTGCCCTTGTCTGAGACAATGATGATAAAATGACTCTAATGGTGGCGGGTTTTACAACAGGACTAAAAGTCTCCTTAAAGTCACATCCCGGAGTTTGAGAACAGCCTTTTGCAACTAAACGAGCTTTCCTGCGCGCAACTGTGCCATCAGGGTTCCTTTTAACCTTAAACAACCACTTACAACCAATAACCTTGCGATTTGGTGGTAGATCAACTAAATCCCAGGTGGAGTTGTGAACAAAAGCATCATACTCAGCTTTTGCTGCCGCACTCCACTCAGCTGTAGCCAAAGCTTCTTCTATCGAAGATGGTTCAATAGCTTCAACGGAAAAAACTTTCGATTTATAAATCCCAGCCTTTGCCCTTGTAATCATAGGATGAGAGTTGACCACTGGTAAGAGAGTATTGTCATCACTGGCACAGGGGGACGAGCGAACGTTGTCGGAAGGAACATCCTCATTATTGCCCGAAGGCATAGGTAGGGAAGAAACAGGGGCAGGATGAGGAGAGACAGGGGCAGTAGAAGTTAGGCTGTTATCGGGAACAGAAGTAGTCATAGCCGGAGACCCGAAAATAGGTACCTCAAATGAACTGGACGAACTACTCGTCAAAGGTAGGACGGAAATAGTCTCCCGGGGCCGAGTTGACTGAGGTATAGAAACAACCCGAACTAGAGGTACCACTGTTGAAGCAGAGACATCAGATTGGCCTTGTGAATGATGCTCAGGCATTAAGAATCTATTCTCATCAAACAGAACATGTCGGGACACGACGACTTCTCCAGTAGGCAGAAGACATTGATACCCTTTATGTTGAGGGCTATAACCTAGAAAAGTAGACGGTTGAGATCGAAACTCCAACTTATGATTTCCAAATGGTCGTAGATATGGATAACAGCAACAACCAAAAACTCGGAGATGAGCATAAGGCGGGTCATTCCCATAAAGAACCTTAAACGGAGATTGGCCATTGAGAACCGGAGTAGGGAGACGATTAATAAGATGAACAAAGACAATGAAGGCATATCCCAAGACTCATAGACATACCACTGAGCCAACAAAGACAAATCCCATCTCAACAATATGCCGATGTTTACGTTCAGCCACGCCGTTTTGTTCCGAAGTATAAGGGCAAGTCAATCTATGAACAATTCCTTGAGATGCAAGAATAGATGTTAAAGCCCGATACTCACCACCCCAGTCACTCTGAAATTGTTTAATATCCTTACCAAACTGTGTTTTTATCAACCGTTGAAATTTAGTGAAGCACTCCACAGTCTGAGACTTTTGTCGAAGAAGATATATCCAGGTAAATCGAGTGCTCATATCAATGAATGAAACATAATACCGATTTGCAGTACTAGTAACATTTGCAGGACCCCAGAGATCAGACACAACCAACTCAAATGGCTGATATTTCGTATTAGATAGAGGAAATGACAGTTTATGTGACCGACCTTGTTGACAAGCAGTACACAAACCATCAAGACTATATTTAGAAGAAGTAATTTGACATTTATCCAAAATATTTTTAACTACAGACGCTGACGGGTGCCCAAGACGTTTATGCCAGAGACTAAAAATAGGACACTCAACATTCTTATTTTTAGCATTTATATGAGACTTAGTATTCTCATCAGAAACATTTGTATGAGCAACAAAGAGACGTTTAGCATGCCGAGGAGATACCGCAGGGACGAAAAACTGATACAGTCCTTCATGAATGTGGCCTCTCATCAAAACTTTCTTGGTCACGATATCCTTGATAATACAATGTGTCAGATGAAATTCGAAGAACACATTATTATCGTTAGCAAACTGAGAAACCGACAGTAGATTCTTACGGATACTCGGCACATATAAAACGTTAGATAAATGCAATAATTTTGAATTAGCCGGTAAAAAACTATCACCAATCGACGAAATCATAGCAGGAGACCCATCTCCCATCAAAAGCGAAGAATTACCTGAATAAGGAGTAACATGATGCAGAGTAGAAGGATCCCCACACACATGATTACTTGCCCCGGAGTCAGGATACCAAGACGTAGTGCCAACCGGTATGGGAATATATGAGCCATTAGCACCATCGACGGATTCAAATTGAGAGGTATTAGCTCAAGACCCGGAGCAATCAGAATAATTTGAGGTATGGAGATCACCGACCCGAGGCATCCCAATGCAAGGGTCAGACCCCGTATAGACACGAGCTTTGGGTTTTGTTGACCACGGAACCGACCCAATCTGAACATTATTAGAGGTAGGCACATAAGGATCTGAAGGTGCCATAGGTCTGTCATTAGACGGTCTACTAACTACAGGCCTAAGATTAGGAGGCCCAGGAAAATAAGAATTCTCAGCATTTTGGGGCCCAAAATTTGGACCAAAATTTGGACCATAAGGAGATGGACGAGGGGCATTCGGCCTAGGTGACTTAATTGACCGCATATGCCCATAGGAATAGGTGCTGCGTGGCCCACCATGTTGCACAATATCAGGCTAAAAATTGGACTGCACATACGCATGAGAATAGCATCCTTGTGGCCCACCATGTGGAAAATTAGCATGTTGAAAATTGTAGCCACGGACACCCATAATGGTCGGCCCCACTTGCATCATAATAGCCTCGGCATTAAGCAAGATTGACTATCATCAAAGCCAAATTGACCGGAAAATACCTAGCATTTTTGAAGACGTTTCCCATTCACGCCCGAGAGGAGAAAAATCACCAGTGGGCAACGACGGCACATAAGGCAACGACGGTGGTGCCTCGCTTCGACTGTAGCGATAGTAGCATCGCTGAGCATCGTGACCAAACCTGGAGTAGATCTGACACTGAAGACGCAATCGAAAAGATCGTCCGCGGCCACGACTTAAAGTGCGACCGCCACGACCGGAGGAAGCTTCAACTCTCTGCGACGACTCTCCTTCCACCAGATTCGCGTGAATGATGTCAGAAATCAAACGAGCAAGATGATTTTCACACTCCAAGAGAGCATCAACCATCCGCCGAAAAGATAGAATACCGGTCGACATAGAGGCAGAGGAAACGATCAACTCATACTCGGAGGGAAGACCGGCAAGTAAGATTTGCACCTTCTCATCTTCTAAGATCCGCGAGCCAGAAGACTCTAGCAAGGCAGACAAGTTTGAAATACGAGCTACATAATCAGTAATCGAAAGATTACCTTTCTTTAAGGAGTGCAACTCATGGCGAATCCTCGATTGTTTAGCCCCGGAATCCGCCGCAAACAAACTTGCTGCCGTATTCCAGACATCACACGATGTATAAGCATCAGTGAATGACGGTAGAACCGACGAACAGATCGTTGATAGCAGCCAGGATGTCAGAAGCCGATCTTGCTGTGTATAAGCAGAGGCTAACGGATTAGGAACACACACTCCATCAGAATCTTGAACATACCTTGAGGGTGGTGGAACGGTGCCTTCGAGAAATCTAGCGAGATCGTAGCCTTCTACGATCAATTTGACTTGCTTACGCCACTGAACATACGTTGCTTGGTTAAGTTTGACAACCTCATGCCGAGGAAAATTATGGACAACACGAGCATCGTGAGACGCACCGTGAGACGCAGCGGATTCATCAGTGATGTTCTCCATGGCTCCCAAGATCAGATGGCGAAAGATACCATATTGAGAAGTAAGGTAAGTGAAACTAGTTTGAGAGAAATTGTGTGAATGAACTAACTGAATATTCTTTAATTTCTATATTGATTTCATCATACTTCTTGTTCAGTTGATACAACATTTTATAGAAGGAATTAAGCCATAACAAAATGCTAACAAATTAACTGATGCTAACAAACTCAGTAACAGACTCTAACAGTCTCTATTGCTTAAGTTCATCACGACCTCCCTCAAGCACATATTTAAGGAGGGTAAGCGGTGTACGGATAGGTTAGCTTGATTAGGGAGCAGCTTTCAACATGATTATTCTATCACCCTTTGTAGTAGGAATCTTTTGTGTATTTGTAGGAAGCCCCCTTGACGCACTGTTAAAATCTGATGCCTATAATCGTGTTATGTATCGAACAATTTTGATTAATGATATTTGTTTTATTTTCATTAAAAAAAAAAAGTAAGTTCGAGAGTTTGGTGAGAAGTATGCCATGCACATAAAGACAATCTAGTTGGGACGTAGGTAAATCATGGGGAAAAATGGATGATGATTAGTTGGAATCCCCTACCGTTGGGATGACTTAAGGATTAACTCTGATGGTGCCGTTAAAAAAATTGAAAATTAACTATTAATCGAGGGTTACTTTATTTCAAAAATAGTTTAAATTTAAATTATAATTATAGAAAAAAATTGAAATGACTATTTCAGGAGGTGCCATAAGGGATTACTGTGGGGTTTGTAAGGAAGATCGATGTGTCATTGTGACTAATACGGAACTTTGGGGCTTTGTTGAGGGGTGCTCAGCGACTCTTGCTTGAGAGTAATAACCGATTATATCTTTGAAATTCCAGTATTCAAATAGTAGTGGGTGTTGTAGCATTATTATTGTTATTAGGGGAAAGAAGGATGTTGTAAACAACACGTAAATGCAATAGTGACATGTCTAGGAAGATGATCATAAAGTAGCTTTTCATTATCCCTCGCAACTAATCTAAAGCGGAATATCTTCACATGTAGTCATTAATTTGTGTAAGCAACGTCTGGTCTTTGCATACCCTAATCTCCTATTCTGCCTAACAATTTGAACTGGCCAAATCCTAAATTGTCCAAATTTTGCTGTTAGTTCGAAACTGGTAATGCTAATACAATCTATTTCAGTGTTAATTTGATATTTATAAAAATAAAAAAAATTAATGTATTATTTTTAAATTCAATACAAAAAAATGTATTAAAATGTAAAAAAAATTAAGACTTGGGAGCGTAGAGTCTCTGTTGATACAACTTGGAAGTAGCGTAACGTATGATAGAAACGAAGCTTATGGCCTGCATGAAAAAACCGGCCATTTTCAAAATTTCCCTTTGCTCGTTTGTGCTTGTCGGCTTCTTCTCTCGACAAAAATCTCATTCTGAATTCGAAATTGTGGCTTATAAATAAACACATCATAAATTTGTCCTCACTAACTATTTTAATGGTTAACAATTTGTCGAAATCATTTTTTTGAAAAAAAATGGTCGGTCGACTTTTATTATGAAAATGAAAACGAAAAACGAGAGTTGCCACTAATTTTTTTTGATGATGTGTGATCGGGTCACCTCATAAAACGATTGCTTTTAATAAGCAGTTTAATTTATCAAAACAACGATTTTGATCTACGAAATTAGAAAACGGGTTCGGGAGTCAGTTACGTACGAGGAAGGATTAGCACCCTCGTAACGCCTAAAATTGGTACCTAATTGATTAATTAATGTCTTTAGTGTCGAAAATTAAAAACTCGAAAAGAGTTTAAATTACGATCCTTCTTATTATTAAAGTATTTTTTTTTAAATCTCTTGAATTAGCGAAGACGTGTAAAAGGACATCTTGTCTCGAAGTAATGAAAATGTCGTATCTAGGGGCGAAGTCAGAAGAATTTTTTAGGGGGGGCCGGTAAAATTTTAATTTTTTATAATTTATATTTTTATAATTTGTAAAGGATTAAATTAAATTTTTATAATTTTAGGGGGGGCCAAAGTGTAATTTTACCTTTACTAATTTAAAATTTTAAAAAAATTCTAAGGGCCAAAATTATAATTTTACATTTTAGGGGGGCCGAGGCCCATGCCAGCCCCCTAGCTACGCCCCTGGTCGTATCCCGTAAGTTAGGATACGACGTCTCGAGTCCCCGAAAATAAGTTTTTCCTTTCGTTTCATTATAAAATCTCATATATTTCAATTTTTAAAAGGATATTTGGCTATTTAAATTCGACGAGAAAATTAAAATCCCGTAAGTTAAGGTACGACTTCTCAAATATTTAAACATGAAATATTGTCTTAATTTTTTTAACAGTTTCTTTTTATGAAATAATAATAAATGTGAGATCTAAAACAAGATGTATTCACTTTTAGTATAATATAAAACAACCAATATATTTAAGTATAGCACATGATGTAACGCCGATGAAATAACGTGAAATAAACATATGGGTAGAATATTAAGATGATGTATAATGATTGAGATAAGACTAATGTAATTATAGTAATAATAATAACAATAATAGTAATAATAATCATTAATCGAATTGCAATAATGAAAGGATTTAGGTGACTCAAAAGAAAATAAAAATAAAAAAGCATGATTTTTAAAGCAAACATGACAAGCATGTTAAAAATAAAAAATACTGATGATAAACGGGCAAGAATGCACTTAAAAATAAAATAAAATGAGGATAAAATAATAAAGGACAATAATAAGTAAAATATGCTCATAAAATATATGTATTGTACTTCAATTTTGGGTATGCATAAAAAGAATAATAAATAAATGAATAAACCAAATAATAATAAATAATTAAATAATTAAATAATTAAATAAACAAATACTTGGTAAAAAAAAACAGATGAATATAGTCACTAAATAAATAAATAAAAGAGTTAAATTGATTAAGGGACTTAATTATAACCCAAATTGAATTAAAAGAATAAATTAAAATAGAAAAATAAATAAAGGATCAATTCGAAAGGCGCAAAATCTCATAGGGACTTATTAGGAAATTATTTCTTTAGCCCTCCAAACACACCGTTTCTAGAACCAACGAACGGTCGAACGACCAGAATGAAAAAAAGATAAAAGCCCACGGGTAGATTTCAAAAGAAAGAAATAATAAAGTAAGGACTGTATTAAAAAACTCTTAAAAAGTGGAAGGACTTACAGCACAAATAACTCAAAAGTTGGAAACGCGCGGATCCTGAGGAAGCAGGTCGGGTCGACCCGTTTCGAGTCAAAACGACGCCGTTTAGCGTCTGGAGCTAAGGCACAAAACGGTGCCGTTTTACAAGCTATATAAATTTAATTTTTTTTTGATAAAAATTCATTTAGCCTCTTTGTTTTTTTTTAAAAAAAAAGCTTTGCTTTCCTCTGTTTTTCTCTGAAAGGGATTTAGGGCAGGCCAAGGGGTCCGATAGCCCTCCGTCGTGGCCCCGCTGTAGACGGCGGTCGGAGGCGCACGAAATCGGGCTTTTTCAGCCCTTTCCAAACCCCTTTCTTTTTTTTAAAAGAAAACTTTTAAACCTAGATCTATGTTTTAAAATGAAACACACAACAAAAGAAAAAAGAAAAAGATCGCAAAGGGGGAAACTCTCATCTTCGCTGTACCTCCGACGGAATATGACGCTTGGGTTTCCGAAGGCTCTCAACGGCGACGGAATACGGATCAAAGGTAAAATTTTTATATTATTATTTACAAGTTATTTCAAATAAAAAAAAAAAGAACAAAAGAAGCACATTTTGATTTCACTACTTTTTGTGCCCAATCCTTTATTTTTTGTATTTGATATATCGTGTTCGTAAAAAGGAGGAGGAGAAATACATTGATATTTCATGACTTTTATAGCCGATTTACAAAACTGCTCGGTACTATTTTTTGTTTTTTTTTCTATCTTGTTTCTTCTTGTTTGCTTTTGTTTCTGTTTCTTTTTTTCAGGCGAGGTCAACGGAGGCGAAAATTTCGGCTTTTTACCGTTTTGGTGCGACGACGGTACCGGATGGGTCAGGCCTCGGGACGAGGCGCGGGCGGCGCGCCCGAGGAGACAGAGCACATGTGGACGGCGGCGGCGTCAGAAACTGACTTTCTGAAAAATTTTAATTTTTGGGCCGGTTATAGTTTGGGCCTAAGTTTTTAAAATTGGGTTGTATCTGGACTGTTTAATGTTTGTATTTTGGACTTTATATTTAATTTTATGAGCCGGGACAAAATGGACTGATTACACAATTCTTGATTTGATTTCATCATTTTATTTATGCATATCAAGAAAAGGATCACTCAAAACGAAGGGCTGCAGCTTAATTATTAAAACCATACACAACTTGTTAGTTCTTTTGCATGTGCTGGGTGTTATGAAACAAAGGGCATAAAAATATAAAACCATTTAAGTAATGTAACAGGTCTACAATTTTCATTAAAGAATATGAAGAATCTGCAATTAGACAGCATTAGTATGCATAATCCATGGAAGACAGGGTCAATTGAGTATGCTAACTTGCTACAAACCCGTCCAATTGCTACCTCATAACTAGACTTTTTGCATTTATGATCTACATAATAAATGACTAATAGGAGTTGCCATATGAAACTAGGAAGGACAACAGAAAAAGAAAAGAACATGATCGTATAGAAAATAATGCAATCAGCTTGCTTTGTTGATGTATTTTGAGTTTGATATTGGAAATCAAATATATGTTCTGCGTGTCAGTTGCTTTAGGCCTTTAGTAATAGACAGCTGTAAGTTTGTTTTACTTATGTTTTACCTTTTTTTTAATCTAGTGTTAAGTAGTAGTAATTTTTTTTTAATGAAAAGGTTGTGTGTGTGAGAAACTGAATAGATAGTCTTCTCCATTATTCAGAAAAATTTTGTTTTTCTTTTCTCTTCTTCTCTTCCCCTCTTTGTACACCAACAGTGGTATTCAAAGCTTCTTCTTGAGGGTTGTGAGGTTCTACTGCTATTTTTGTGTAATTCTAATGGCTTCTTCTAATGCTCTTTCAGCATCTTGAAACGCCAAAGGCTGTTTGGGATAAACTCAAGGAAACTTATAAGGGAGGTGATAGAGTAAAGAAAACAAAACTTTTAACTCTAAAAAGAGAGTTTATGATGCTGCAAATGAAGGAGGATGAGCTGATTAAAGATTATTCAACCAGGCTGATGGTTATTGTAAGCCAAATTAGACTTTATGGTGAAGAACTGCCTGATGAAAAGGTGGTTGAAAAAGTCATGATCAGTATTCCTTAGATTTGAAGCCAAAATTTTAGCTATTGAGGAATCTTGTGATATGACAAGTTGTTGGCGTTTTGACAAAAAACAAAGGAGAAAAGAAGCAAAGAAACAGATGCAAAGAGAATTGAACAAAATTGAAACTTGAAAAACTCATTTCATATTAACTTTCATTAAGATAAAAAACATATATGTTACATGGCAGTTTCCTGCATAACTGCTCCCACTAATTACTTAGACTAACATAGCTTAAATTACACACAAAATAAAGTTGACTTATCAGCTATTACATCACACTGAACATCATTCAAATCAACAACTAATCTTACTAACTTTAAATACAAATTACAAAAGAGCTAAAGCTAGTTACATATGAACAAAATGTTGTTTCTGTACTGGTTGAGCTTCAATGCTTCTCTGCTGTTGCATTGCAGGCCAAAGTTCAACACTCCTCATTGGACTGTATGCATCAAACACCAATACTTCTTCTTAAGTTCTCAAATCTTGTAGCACCGAGAGACTTAGTTAGAATATCAGCAAGCTGGTTTTCTGAGCTGCAATGAATCGATTAACTTCCTTTGATTGTTCAGTCTCTCTAACAAAATGAAATTTAATCTTAAAATGCTTACTTTTTCCATGAAATACTAGATTTTTTGCTATGGCAATAGCTGACTGATTGTCAACTCTAATCTCAGTAGCTTCAACTTGATCTTCATTCAAATCACATAAGAGCTTCCTAAGCCAAATGGCTTGATTAACAGCTGCATCAGCTGCAATGTACTCTGCTTTTGTTGTTGATTGAGCTACGGTTTGTTGTTTCTTTGAACTCCAACAAAAGACCCCTGAGCCAAGAGTAAAGAAATATCCAGATGTGCTCTTCATGTCATCAATGGATCCTGCCCAATCACTATCAGAATACCCTATCAACTTGAGTTCTTTTGCCTTATCAAATTTCACTCCATAATCCAAAGTCCCTTTAACATATCTAAGAACTCTTTTGGCTGCCTTAAAATGAACAACATTGCAACAATGCATGAATCTAGACAGAAGGCTAACAACAAACATGATATCAAGCTTTGTAGTTGTCAAATAGAATAGACAACCTACAAGGCTTCTATATTCTTTCTCAGCAACTCTTTCATGGTTGCTATTGTTGGTTAATTTTTCACTTTGAGCCACTGGTGTGCTAACAATTTTGCAGTTTGACATGCAAAATTTGTTTAAGATCTTCAAGGCAAAGGCCTGTTGACTTATGAAAATGGCATGATCAGACTGATTCACTTCCATCCCAATAAAGTAAGTCATTTCCCCCAATTCAGTCATTTCAAAAACATCTTGCATCTGCATTTTAAACTCTTCAATTAGCTCCCCGTTGTTTCCAGTTACCAACAAATCATCTACATAAAGTGACACAATCAGCAGGGTTTCATTCTCTGATTTTTTCACATAGAGAGTAGGCTCACTGATACTCTTTTCAAACCCGAGCCTAGACAGATATGTATCAACTCTGTCGTACTAGGCCCTTAGTGCTTGCTTCAGACCATACAAGTCCTTTTTTAGCTTGTAGACCTTATCCTCTTCATCAAGAACCTTGAATCCATCTGGTTGTTCAATGAAGATTTCTTCCTTGAGGAAGCCATTCAGGAAAGCAGACTTAACATCCAATTGATGCATTTTCCATTTCTTTTAAGTAGCTAAGGCAAACAAAAGCCTTATAGTATCTAACCTTGCAACATGAGCAAAGGTTTCTATGAAGTCAATGCCATACTGTTGGTTGTATCCCTTCACTACAAGTTTTTCCTTGTGTTTGTTTAGAGACCTATCTGCATTGTACTTGACCCTGAATGTAACAGTCCGAATTTGACCCTAATCGAAACGGTGGTTTCGGGACCACGAATTCGAGTCCGATAAATAATTAAATATCATATTTCGTGTTAATTATATGTGAATTAATGTGTGTGAAAGTTTCGTAGAAAGATTTAATCTTTTGTGTGCTTAATTTGATAAAAAAGACTTAATCGCATAAATTGTGAAAATAGCAAACTATAGTGAAAAGTGCCTATTTGATGATGGTTGTTTAATATGGGACATTAAAAGGGCAATTAGCCCATTTTAAATGGTAGTGGACGGCAATGGTCAAGAATGACCTTATTATATATGTCGTAACCATTTTTTTGAGGGGAAACGGTAAACGACGCGGTCGACTCATTTTTTGAAGAAGAAAAGGAAAGGAGTCGCCACCGATCTTTATTTGGTGTGATCGGATCACCTTCGTTTTAATAAAACATTTAATTTACTAAAATAGTGCTTTTTGGTCCACGAACTTTGAGAAAACGGATTCGAGGTCGATTACGTGCGAGGAAGGATTAGCACCTCGACACGCCCAAAATTGGTACCAAACTGATTGATTGATGTCCTATTTATTGAAAACTTTAAAGGGTTCAAAATACAATGCTTTTATTTTTAAAATTGGAAGGATGCTAAGGCTTTCTTGTTTTCAAGAGGTAAAGCATCACGCCCAAGAAGTTAGGCACAATGCTTTAAACTCCAAACTAAGCTCGCTTTTGAAACTTGGTCTTTATTTGGAGAGGATATTCGTTATTCGTCAAATGAGAAATCGGAACCCAGAAGTTAGGGCTCGATTTCCGAGATTTCAAATACTAAGACGCCTCTATTTTAGGAAAAAGCTTATCCCAAGTATCTAAGTGTCGAGTCCAAGAAGTTAGGCGCGACATTTCAATTTCGAGATTTTGTTTTAAAATTGCAACTTCGAAAGAGATATCCGTTGTTTGACATAAACGAGTAAAACCGAAACCCAGAAGTTAGGGCTCGATCTTCCGAATTTTCAAATACGAACATCATCTTTGTTTTGAAAATTTCATTGATTAATATTAGACAAAGTAATGATACAACAAATAAAGCGAATATACTGAATAAATCTAGCTCTCATAAATAAATGAATGAGCAACTAAATTATGACACGAGGTTGACAATAATGGGACTTTAGGAACAAATAGAATGATAATGACAACAATAATAAGAAAATAAAGAATATGATACGAATCGAAATAATTGCTTTAAAATATTAAAAGAGTAAAGAGCAACGAAGCAGTAACAATAAGTAAATGAAACGATAATAAATAAAATAATAAGAAATGAATAACGTAAATAAAAAATTTATAAATGGTGAAAATTAAGAAAAAATGGAAATCGAATTCAAATTAAATAATAATAATAATAATAATAATAATAATAATAATAATACCAATAATAATAATATAGTGATAATCAAATAATAAAAATAACAATAATAAATATAATGGTAAGTAAATAAACAAAAGTAAAAAAAATGAAATGATAATAATAGTCATAATAATAATAATAGTAATGATAATAATACTAATAATAACAATAATATTAATAATATAGTGATAATAAAATAATAAAAAAATAAATACAATTGTAAATAAATAAACAAAAGTAAAAATGAAATGATAATAATAGTAATAATAATAGTAATAGTAATAATAATAATAATAATAATAACAATAATATTAGTAACAATAATATAGTGATAGTATATGATATTATAGTAATAATAATAAAATAATAGTAGTTATAAATAGTCATTTAAACATTAAATAATAAAATATATTTAATAATGGCCTAAGAACCAAATTGTGAATTAATTAAAAAATGGATCGATTGAATAAAAATGAGATTGTTGGGCTTAATTCAAATAAAACAAAAGGATAGTGGCCTATTTGGAACACGATAAAAAGGGGGGACCGAGAGCATAATTTACCCAAGGCGCCTAAACGCAGCGTTCTAAAAGGGACTAAATTGTAATCGTCAAGCTTCAATAATAGCAAAATTTAAAGACTTAATTGTAAAAATAAAAAATGCGGAAGGACCACGCGCGTAAAATTCCCAATTTTCCGGCAAAACACGCGGATCCTCTGGAGCGGGTCGGGTCGGACTCGGGTCACGATGAAACGACGTCGTTTTGGGGCCACTGTACCAGGCCCTAAACGGCGTCGTTTTCAAATCTTTATAAATTCAATTTTTTTGTTTTTTTTTATTTGCAGCAGTTCTAAAAAAAAAAAGCCTTTAACCTTCTTTGTTTTCTCTGCAGGGGGAGCTGAAGCGATTTCCGGCGAGGGCCGCCGCCGCTCGCCGTCTCCGACGCCGGAGCTCCGGCCACCGCCGACGGTGGCCGGAAAAGTAAGAAAATTTTTTATTTTTTTTTTTTTTTATATTTTATCTTTGCCGATCTAACCTCTTTTTTGTTTTTTTTAAAAAACTCACGAGAAGAAGAAAGAGGCCCTTCCTGTTTGGCTCCCGATTTCGGCTTCGCCGACGGAGAGGAGACTCCGACGACGCGCCCCGGGGTCAGGTAAGTTCTTTTTTTTCTCTCTTATTATTAGTAAATAAAAATAAAAAAAAATAATAAGTAGATGAAAAGAAAGGGGGGATAAAAATAATAACTTGCAATCGGAATGAAAAACGGAAATAAAAAACAACCTTCTATTACTTTCTGCTTTCGATTTCTGATGATTTTGTATTAGGTCTCGCTTTTCTTTTTTGAAAAAAGGTCTCTTTTGCTATAATCCTCTCTGTTTTCTCTTCTGAAAGGAAAAAGCCCCTTTTTTTTATATTTTCACTCTGTTTTTTTTTTGAAAAGCAAAAAGCCCCCCCTTTTACACTGTTTTGTGTTCGGTTTTTATAACCGAGGTGCAAGAAATAAAACAAAAGGTCCTTGTTCCTGCTGATATTTGTCCTTGCGTGTTTTGGTGGTGGCGGTGGAGTGGCGATGGACTGAGCGGCATGTAGGGGGAGAAGTCGGGGGTCAAGTCGAGTCAAGGCTAGGGTTCTTTTGTTCCTTTCATCTTTGGTGAGAGTGGCTTGGGTTTGGGCCATTCGGCCTATTTTCTTTATTGTTTGGGCTTGTTATTGTATTTTTAAATTTGGGCTTGTAATAAAATTTTTTATTTTTGATTAGGCCCGCAATTTGGGCTCTACAAATTGCCTCTCTTGCTCATTGTCGTAACGATAATAGAGCAAAGACTCAAAAAGCTCAATATTGCCCGGCCTCGCCGAGTCTTGGCCTCTCGTGTGCTTTTCTTCTTCATGTAGCCTCATTCCATCTACCGCATCTTGTTACTTCAATCTACTCCACCGCTATGTGGCTTCAATTTGTTTCTGTCTTTGCGACACCAATAGGATGTGTCTTGTTTTATTTTAGATTGCTCATTGCATCTTGGAGAGATGAGGTCTTGGTCTTCACCTATCCCACTTCTAGTTAGGGCAATAGGACTAAAGCTAACCATGCTCCCTACTAGTTAGGGACAGGAATTACAAATTTTTGTCCTATTCCAATGCTGGTCAGGGACATAGGACAGTGGCTTGAATCATGTTCCCTACTGGTTAGAGAGTCAAGATTCGCCTTCGATCTTGCTCCACTACTGGTTAGGGGGACAAGATCTACAATTTTTGGCCTATTCCACTGCTGGTTAGTGGTAATAGGATGGTGGCCTAAATCATGTTCCCTCTTGGTTGGGAGCCAAGATTCGCCGATCTTGCCCCACTACTGGTTAGAGCGACAAGATCTACAATTTTTGACCTATTCCACTGCTGGTCAGTGGTAATAGGATGGTGGCTTAAATCGTGTTCCCTACTGGTTAAGGAGCCAAGATTTGCCTTCGATCTTGCCCCACTACTGGTTAGAGCGACAAGATCTACAATTTTTGACCTATTCCACTGCTGGTCAGTGGTAATAGGATGGTCTTCAACCTATTCCACCGCTGGTCGATGGTAATAGGACAATCTTCAACCTATTCCACCGCTGGTCGATGGTAATAGGACAATCTTCAACCTATTCCACCGCTGGTCGATGGTAATAGGACAATCTTCAACCTATTCCACCGCTGGTCGATGGTAATAGGACAATCTTCAACCTATTCCACCGCTGGTCGATGGTAATAGGACAATCTTCAACCTATTCCACCGCTGGTCGATGGTAATAGGTCAATCTTCGATAGTGTTGCTACATCGTCCTCTAGAGGGCATATCCTGTAGACTCGACTTTGTATGCTTGTATTTATGCCAAATGATACAGATGCTATGGTCGGAATGACTCAAATGCTCCCAACTACGCGTGATATGGATGACATTTACATGAATGCAGAATGTCATAAGAATGATGATTTTCCATTAAGATGCAATGATTGTAATAAATCGAATGCTCCTAGCTAAATGATATTATGGAGGCATTTGCATGAATGCGGATGCCATGATAATGATTCTTTGCTAAAATGTATAATGGTCACGATGCGATGATTGCACGCCCTAATGGTGATAAATGTAAAATGAAATGACCCTTTTTATGCTTAGGGTTGTCACCGCCGTCATCCACCAGTCGCACAACCCTCGATATCTCGCTATTGCTGGTACCTTTGCGTAACTCAAAGAAACAATCATATTTTGTTCAAACAGTTTGCCCCAATGTGACTTCAAGGCTCACTCCACGGTACATACAGGACTTTAAGGCCTATACTATCTTCAGATCAGCCCATTGTGCCCTATGGGTATTGAAATTGTGTCATCTTCAATCCATCCCACTACGACTCAGGAGTGTAGAATCTATGCTATCTTTAGTCAATCCCACTACGACTCAGGGGCATAGAATTTGTTGATTTGGTCTGTTGCCTTTCCATTCCTGTGGATTGTGACCAAGTGTGCACACATGATAGTTGCGTGGATACAAAATCATTCTTCGCGCGGATGATTCCCCATTCATACATCGCCCCTTCTTTTTTTATATCGTGATGATACTATTTACGTAATACCTCATCATTTGTTCAATCACCATTTTCGATCCGAAGAGATGGTCTCAGTTCAGAATTTTCCTCCACCATTATTCCTATCCCCTAAACTCGAGGAGTTTTAAGCAATGGTCCTGTTTTAGGCTCCGACACTACTTAGAAGTTTCCTAGAGTAATATGTGAAACTCCTTTTTTGTGAAAGTGTCGTTAGTCCATTAATCGTTATTTCAATGCAAATGTCTGAAAGAGATCATAACTATGGATAAGAAGTTAGTTAGGAGCATAGCTCGAAACCAATGGGTTAAGCAAAAGTAACGAGTGCAATCAGGAAAGAAATTTATTGGCAGTGTATCTTGTAAGGTAAAAAAAATAGAAACTAGGTGCCCCAGATATCGCAGCCTGAGCTTCTCTGTTCAAACTTCTTGAGGACCATTATAGGCTCAATATGTGTTTAGGGGATCCGGAGTACTTTGTCGATACTCTAAGACGCAACATACTTCTTCATTGTTAATTTAAGCATGGTAAGACTACCGTATGCCTTACTTTTGATCAAAATTTAAGCTGCCCTTCTCGGGTTTTCAACTCAAATCCCTTTTGATCCCAAGGCGCTCTTTGTGGGTTTTCGCCTCGACCTCTCTTTTCTTTTTTTCTTTTTTCGATTTTTTCGTTTTTTTTGCCATTTTTTTTGCCATTTTTTTCGCCATTTTTCGCGACTCTCTTTTTGAATTGAACTCACCGGATCGAAGAGGTCCTTGCTATCCATCTTGATTAGAATCCATGTTTCCTCGTAAGCCTTTTTGTTGCATTTACTTTTCCTTTCGAGTCCTCTTGAATCTGAAAAACCCTTCTTAATGCCGGTCTTTCTCCGAAATTCTTTTGAGCAAACATTATAAACCAATGGTAAAGATGCCCTGAAAGTCCCGCCAACTTTTAAAACCTAGAGGGTAAATGGTGACTTCTCTATGCCAACGCTACAAGTCTCACCATTTTCAAAAATTTTGAATGGTTTTGGCTATCTTATCAAGATCGATGTGGTGTCGACCTTTTGATGACTATAAATTCGTGCCAACTCATTTCTTTTCGCATTCTTCATCGCCATTCTCTCTTTATTCTTTCTCTTTCCTTCTTCTTTTTCCTCTTTTTTAATTTTGATTTTTTTTGTGATTTGTTTTTTGAATTTGAATTTGAATTTGAAATTGAAGTCGATTTAATCACGACTTTGTAATTTTGACATGTGAAGCGACCTTTACCCCTTAGTAAGGTAACCAAAGGCTATGATTATGAATCGATGTCGGCTCAAAGCTCTTGAGGAGACCGGCTTGATAGCCTCACATATAGGAATCCGCATTTCAAATGGCCTCAATGTGTCTAATCGTGATCATGTGATAATGTCTTGCCTTATTCTTGCAAATGAACTAAGCTTCCATCTTTATCTCCCTCGTTAGCTTGTAGTGTCGGCTAATATTTCGCGAGGTAAGATCTGCCATTTTTAACAAGTTAGGAAGTAAGTTGCAATCTTTGTCATCTTCTAAGTCCTTAGATCCTTCTAGACACATATCTCACTAGAAAGGGAGTCCGTAACAGCGTCGCTCACGTCATTGATATCGGGGACCCATCTTCGGTATGGAGACAATTTCCGGAGAATGAATGGTTATTTATGAATGAAGAATAAAAGAATATTCAATAGCATGGAAAATAAAAATATTGGTCCAAAAGATGCATTTTATTGAAGTAATAATTCAAAACACGAGCCTATTTCACAAAAGAGATCTTATTGCTTCTAGGCTTAAAGCAACAAGTATACTTCATATATTACTCTAGGTAAGCTTCTAAATACTGTAGGAATTACTTCCACAGTCTCATTGCTTAAAATGTTCTTAGGTTCATGCTTCTACTTTTGGTGCGTCGCCTATCTCCACAACACCCATTTTGACGAATTTTTCCACCAACTTCAAGGTGTGCAATTCTCTATCGAATGTCCTGTAACTCCCGCATGATACTCACACTGGACATTTAGGTCATACCATGCTGGGTATGGAGGTTGCAGTGGTTTTATAAAATAAGGAGCTACAACATGCATATCAAATAAGTTCTGGTATAACTCCCTATACGTCATGGGAATAGGAGTGAACTGAGGTTTTTCCGAATACGCTCCTGGATTGGGTTTTTGCTTTAGGGTGATCGGGTGACTGGTAGCTGCCTTCTTTGGTCGGTTTGTCAGAACGTCTTCGAATAACCCTTAGCATACGCATTCGTGCCAGCCCCATCTTCATCCTTCCTCTTCGGGGCTTTTGAAGCCCCTTCTCCCTTTTTCTTTGTCTCTAGTAGGCCAAAAACAACGCGATTGGCTTGCTCGCACGGGGCCCATTGAGAATTCAAGAAGACCAAGTATCACCCTATATTGAGATCCAATAATGATAGGTGCCACGCGAGAATGTGCATCGAGTTGAGTTGGGACGTTTATTGGGAATAAACGATGTCTTCATCATTATCCACATTGTCGGCCACCGGTCACTCCTTTTTCAAATCCTCCTAGCTAGTAACCGAGTTAATGCCCATCATGTTCTTTTGAAGTTCAGCATTTGCTCTCGCATTTCTTGTTGAATTTGGATCAATTGTTCTTGCATCCAGATTTGCCTTTGCTCTATCCTCGCCAACCTTTGTTCCATGTTTTCCGAGTTAATCAAACATTTTGCCTAATTAGGGTCCTTTTGAAAAGTCTAATGCAAATGAATGCAATGTAATGTGAATGCAATGTAGTGCTAATGCATGAATGCAAAGAAGCATCGATTCGATCAACTTCATTTTAGAAAACTTTATTAGAAAACAAGTTCTTTTACATAAAATGGACTATGTATGCTTTAAATCCGAGTCCTAAAAGTTTTGATTCCCGAGCGATGGAGCTAGCTCTTGATCGTGATCGATCAGAGCCCATATTTTATGCTTAACATATCCCCGTAATGCCAAAAAAATCAGATGACCAACTACCTCTTGAATCGAACTATCACTTCCCTCATGAGGTAATCTCGACTCTTTAACTTGATGATCATAAGAATGATTAAGTTCTTCTTTCCAACACTCCTCTCCTATCTTCGTAAGCCCGATTCGCGATTCGTAATTATGTAATGCTGATTTTAACTCTTCAATTGTTGATCTTGATCCTACACTTTACTCGATTGCGAGTTACGACGAGGGTAGTGAAGAGATTGTCCCACTTATCATCAATTTTCTAAAAAGTATCGATCATTTACTCTAGCCAGCGTCGTACTCTGAGGGATTCTTCCGCTTCCATGGCTCATAAAGATTAAAGTCTTTCTAGATAAAGAAGGAACTGCAGAGCTCCAGGCATTTTAGATTGTACCTGTTTAATAGCTTTTCTCATTCTAACCACAGGTGAAAGTCATCTATTCTGGTTAACCTCTTTGGATCTATCAAATGGGGTCAATGCAAGAATCAAATCCCTTGCAATGTTATTTGGATCACAACGATGAGCCCAGAAATTCACAACAGCCTATCCTTCCATCCTAGATGGTTCCAGCAATTCCATCGCCCATTCTTTAGAAAGAAATTTCCATCATTGCCCCCGACAGAGCACGGCCTTCGCCTTGGGTGAAATTAGTGCTGAAAGAAACACTACAAGAATGCAGCGTTGGCTCGGCACTATGGTTGCTCCTTTGTGAAGCATAGGAAAAGGCTTTCACTCTTTCCTGAGATTTCTGTCTTAACCAAAGAAATTCTCTAGTTAGTGCTTTGTCAATTGCAAGTACATCAAGGAATGGAGCTCCAAAGGAATGTATGTAGGTTGTTTCAGCTCTCCGACATTAAAGCATGGCAAGTCTTGCAAAAAACGCGACTGTATCTTGTGATGGTCGATAAAATGATTATAGACAGTAATCTCTAGATTCTCAGCTTCACCATTAGCTTTCTTCACGCTTTTTTCCTTCAATGAAAACAACGGATCTTTGCACAACTGCTCGCTCAATCTAGTGATCTTGTACTCGTGATTGGATGGACTGACTTTTGTCTTCAGGTTCTCGAGCCTTCGTTCAGCCAGGATCTATGACATTCTGATTAGCAAAGAATCCACAATCGAACTAGGATGAATATTCCGGGAAAGGCCTCTTTGAGTGGCTATGAAACTTGAATGGAAACCCCTATAGTCAAGGGTACCTCCTCCAATGTCTGCGAGCTTGTTTTGATTATCTTAAAAGATTGGCAAACCAAGAGGCATCCCTACTTGCAAAGATACTACCTTAAAATGACAACCATCACCCTCGGTGTTTCATGAGAGTTTTTAGATTTCTGTTCACGCCTGCTTGAGTCATCGTGTCTTGCACTATCGTTGTTTCGTTAAATGTAACATCCTCAAATACAATTGTAAACCTATGCTTGTTATTTGGAAGAATATCAACAAGAATAAACTTTTCTCCCGTCGTAAGCAAGGTCCTTTTCAGCCAATTCATTGTCATAGGTCTCTTGCCCTCGCCAATCACTTTCCTTCCAACACCCTTGTCGCCTCTGTGGTTACCATCTTCACATGAAAGAGAAACACCGTAATGGTAGAAGTGTCTATCCAGGTTTTACCCGCTCACTATGAAGTGACCGTGAGTATAATTACTTTCTACCATGCATTGTCATACAATCTTTTCCACATCCGATTTAGTTTTGATCGAACAACATTAGGAAGCATGTGTGGTGAGATTTTAGCACCGCCCCATTTGCTCAAACGGATCCATACCCTTCTAACCGCTTAGGTTTTGACTATATACTGACGATCGCATTGTCTTCCACTTTATCAAGGAATCCGTTTTCCATAACCAACTTTCTAACTTAAACCGACCGTGAATCGATACCTCTCAAAATATGAAATGAGATGATGTGCACGAAAATAAAATACAAAGGGTTAGTATCGCAAAGTATAAAACAAGTGAAAGTGAACAAAACCAACCTAGGTGACCACTAAGGTTTGACGTAGTTCTATCTAAGGTGGGCTCTTAGGTTCACTACATGTGGTTTGGTTCTAAAGTTTGAGGTACCAACCAACAGATTCCTCGATCCTCACCCATTATAGGCTCATACGGACCGAGTTCGGTTCGGGAATACATTTCCTATGGCCATGCGAAGTGAAAACTTCACGAAGACATAGGTACGGATGTATCCGAAAGCGATCCACTAGCCCATGCGGAGGTGAAAACCTCACGAAGGCATAGCTTCTCGCTCCCACTTAAAGGTGTGACCATAGCGGTCATGCAATGCAATGCCAAAGTATTTACTGAGACCAATATTGAAGTGCATTAAAAGAAGCGTGATTTTCAAACCAATTTAATCAAAAGGACAAAATCAATCAATCCATGGCTTGACCTCGAATCCCCAAAGTGGAGTCGCCAAGTCGTCAGAACCATTTTTTGAGGGAAGCGTAAACGACGACAGTCGACTCATTTTTGAAGAAGAAAAGGAAAGGAGTCGCCACCGATCTTTATTTGGTGTGATCGGATCACCTTCGCTTTTAATAAAACATTTAATTTACTAAAATAGTGCTTTTTGGTCCACGAACTTTGAGAAAACGGATTCGAGGTCGATTACGTGCGAGGAAGGATTAGCACCTCGACACGCCCAAAATTGGTACCAAACCGATTGATTGATGTCCTATTTATTGAAAACTTTAAAGGGTTCAAAATACAATGCTTTTATTTTAAAATTGGAAGGATGCTAAGGCTTTCTTGTTTTCAAGAGGTAAAGCATCACGTCCAAGAAGTTAGGGCACAATGCTTTAAACTCCCAAACTAAGCTCGCTTTTGAAACTTGGTCTTTATTTGGAGAGGATCTTCCGCTATTCGTCAAATGAGAAATCGAACCCAGAAGTTAGGCTCGATTTCCCGAGATTTCAAATACGGAAGACTGCCTCTATTTTAGGAAAAAGCTTATCCCGAAGTATCTAAGTGTCGAGTCCAGTAAGTTAGGGCGCGACATTTCGAATTTCTGAGATTTTGTTTTAAAATTGCAACTTCGAAAGAGATATCCCGTTGTTTGACATAAACGAGTAAAACCGAAACCCAGTAAGTTAGGGCTCGATCTTCCCGAATTTTCAAATACCGAACATCATCTTTGTTTTGAAAATTTCATTGATTAATATTAGACAAAGTAATGATACAACAAATAAAGCGAATATACGAATAAATCTAGCTCTCATAAATAAATGAATAAGCAACTAAATTATGACACGAGGTTGACAATAATGGGACTTTAGGAACAAATAGAATGATAATGACAACAATAATAAGAAAATAAAGAATATGATACGAATCAAATAATTGCTTTAAAATATTAAAAGAGTAAAGAGCAACGAATCTAGTAACAATAAGTAAATGAAACGATAATAAATAAAATAATAAGAAATGAATAACGTAAATAAAAAATTTATAAATGGTGAAAATTAAGAAAAAATGGAAATCGAATTCAAATTAAATAATTATAATAATAATAATAATAATAATAATACCAATAATAATAATATAGTGATAATCAAATAATAAAAATAACAATAATAAATATAATGGTAAGTAAATAAACAAAAGTAAAAAAATGAAATGATAATAATAGTCATAATAATAATAATAGTAATGATAATAATACTAATAATAACAATAATATTAATAATATAGTGATAATAAAATAATAAAAAAATAAATACAATTGTAAATAAATAAACAAAAGTAAAAATGAAATGATAATAATAGTAATAATAATAGTAATAGTAATAATAATAATAATAATAATAATAATATTAGTAACAATAATATAGTGATAGTATATGATATTATAGTAATAATAATAAAATAATAGTAGTTATAAATAGTCGATTAAACATTAAATAATAAAATATATTTAATAATGGCCTAAGAACCAAATTGTGAATTAATTAAAAAATGGATCGATTGAATAAAAATGAGATTGTTGGGCTTAATTCAAATAAAACAAAAGGATAGTGGCCTATTTGGAACACGATAAAAAGGGGGGACCGAGAGCTTAAATTTACCCAAGGCGCCTAAACGCAGCTGTTCTAAAAGGGACTAAATTGTAATCGTCAAGCTTCGGGCGAATAGCAAAATTTAAAGACTTAATTGTAAAAATAAAAATGCGGAAGGACCACGCGTAAAATTCCCAATTTTCCCAAAAACACGCGGATCCTCTGGAGCGGTCGGGTCGGACTCGGGTCACGGTGAACGACGCTGCTTTGGGGCCACTGCATCAGCCCTAAACGCTGCTTTTCAAATCTTTATAAATTCAATTTTTTGTTTTTTTTTATTTGCAGTGATTCTAAAAAAAAAAAAGCCTTTAACCTTCTTTGTTTTCTCTGCAGGGGGAGCTGAAGCGATTTCCGGCGAGGGCCGCCGCGTCATTGCCTCCGACGTTAGAGCTCGGCCACCGCCGACGGTATTTAAAAGTAAGAAAATTTTTATTTTTTTATTTTTTTATATTTTATCTTTGCCGATCTAACCTCTTTTTTTGTTTTTTTTAAAAAACTCACGAGAAGAAGAAAGAGGCCCTTCCTGTTTGGCTCCCGATTTCGGCTTCGCCGACGGAGAGGAGACTCCGACGACGCGCCCCGGGGTCAGGTAAGTTCTTTTTTTTCTCTCTTATTATTAGTAAATAAAAAATAAAAAAAATAATAAGTAGATGAAAAGAAAGGGGGGATAAAAATAATAACTTGCAATCGGAATGAAAAACGGAAATAAAAACAACCTTCTATTACTTTACGCTTTGATTGATGATTTTGTATTAGGTCTCCGCTTTTCTTTTTTGAAAAAAGGTCTCTTTGCTATAATCCTCTCTGCTTTCTCTTCCGAAGGAAAAGCCCTTTTTTATATTTTCACTCTGTTTTTTTTTTGAAAAGCAAAAAGCCCCCTTTACACTGTTTTGTGTTCGGTTTTTATAACCGAGGTGCAAGAAATAAAAACAAAAGGTCCCTTGTTCCTGCTGATATTTGTCCTTGCGTGTTTTGCGGTGGTGGCGGTGGGTAGCGATGGGACTGACTGAGGCAGCAGAGGGGCTAAGTCGTGGGTCAAGTCGAGTGCGGCTAGGTTCTTTTGTTCCTTTCGTCTTTGGTGAGAGTGGCTTGGTTTGGGCCATTCGGCCTATTTTCTTTATTGTTTGGGCTTGTTATTGTATTTTTAAATTTGGGCTTGTAATAAAATTTTTTATTTTTGATTGGGCCGGGCAATTTGGGCTCTACAATATATGTTTTATATATTTTGTTATAATGGATAAAAGGTAAATTGTATATTATGTTAATATATTATAAAACATAATGAAAATAAAGCCATCATCTTTTATTTCTTCCTTGGCCGAATATGGAGAAAAGAGTAAGGGTTAGGAAGCTTTGAGTTTCGACAATCAATTTGCTTGATTAAGGTATGTGTGATTTTCGGTTTTTGATAATTTTTACATTTTTGAGATCATTGCTTCGTATATTACCCGACCCATGCTAGAATTTTTGAGATTAGAGTGTATGTGAGGTTTGACCATTGCTAAGTTCTTGTGGTTTTTAATTTTTTATGATTTTATATTAAAGATATGTTAAAGATTAGTATATTTTTGTATTGGAAGTTTTGGTGAAATTGAGTATTTAGGGCCAAATTGTAAAAATGAAATTTTAGAGGGCTTATTTGCAAAATAAATGGAATGTATACCTTGGGAGGGATGTATAGAATATTCGGCCCTAAAGAATTAACTGCAAATTATGTGTATTTTTGTTTTGTACAATTAGGACTAATTGGTAAAAATGTGAAACCTTAGGGGTAAAATGGTAATTTGCATATTTATGTGTTTTGGGACTAAATTGAAGTGAAATGTACTTGAATGAGCTGAATTTAATGTGTTTAGATCAAGAGCAAAGAATAACGGATTTGGATCGGCGAAAGACAAAGGTTATCGAATAGCCGGATTACGCAGTTAAATCGACAATGAGTAAGTCCTTAAGCAAGTATGTGTTAAATATTTAATTTTGAACTTATTAAATGATGAAAATTGTAAAATTAAAGCATAAATTTAAGAGATGGCCGAATGTGATGGCATGTTATTGAAGTGAATTGTATTTTTTTTTTGTTTAGTGCAATGTGAATAAATATGTTCGGTTTAATATATGAAAGCATTATGAAATATATAAGAAATGTTTGTGATTTCAGTGTTAAGTAATGTGTATGGAAATGTTAAATATATGAAATATTCGGGCTTATTGCCTAGCGTGCCTCGTGCGTTGATTAATATCGGGCTTATTGCCCAGCGTGCCTCGTCTTGCTTGATTAATATCGGGCTTATTGCCTAGCGTGCCTTGTGTCGATGATTTAGTTCGTCAGAATGCCTAGCGTGCTTATTGCCGTGGTACGTCATAAACAGAGGATTTGAGAGTTAAACAAGTTGAGATGTATATACATAATAGTATGAGCTATAAGCTCGGAAAAGGTTCACTTATTGTATTGGTAAGGAATAAGGTAAGACAGCTTTATTTTAGTTGAGTTATTCGTGATGTGATGAAGCTAATGATTCAAAGCGTGTTCTATCTCATGATATTGAGATTATCATTGATTGATATGATCTATATATATGTGAAATTGAGGTATATACATATATTTATGCTACATGAAGATTCGGCTATAGATATGAAAGGAAGTGAAATTGAAATTATGACATGTCTTCGTAACTTGAAATGTTCGAATGCATATGTTATCCTTATGAAATGGTATTGTATAAATTGATGTGATAAAGTACTATTGATTAGGTTAAATATATGAATAATATTCGGCTAAGTGAACTTCATATTGAATTAATTATGCTAAATGCCACAAGCATGAAAACTAAATGTTATGTATATGTTTATGTCATTAATATTGCTTGGGACTTACTAAGCTAGTGAGCTTAATTGTGTGATATGTTCTTCTCTGTTTTATAGATTTGGGTAAAGCTACGAGCTCAAGAGGGATCGTCAAGAAAGTCATCCACACTATCGCCCCTTTTGGTATTTAATCTTAGTTTTGAATCGAAGGCATGTATAGGTTAGACTAAGGTTTTGATTAAGAATATTCGGTTTTATATATATATGCATAGCCTTGCGAAAGTGGCTATTCCTTTTGGTCAAGTTTAAATTCCTATGTTCTTGTTATAATAGCTTGATTAAGTTATTAAATGAGGTGAGATTCAGTCATGGTTAAATCATGCATGGAAAGTAGTCATATAATATATATTGTGGTGTGTGGTTATGTGTTTTAGCAATAAAGGAAATGATGGATATTTGATGATGTATAACGTGTAGTATAAATAACAAATAATATGCCTATAATAGGTGGATGTGTTGCGTTTGGGATAAGCATGACATATTGATATGTTTAGTATTTGTTGTATTTTGATATGTACTATTATATGTTAAATGAGGTTGATATGTATATATTTGGAGTATGATCTTGGCTAGGTGATTTACGTGTTGCTTGTTAATTTGTTTTATTATCGATAGGTATGTTAAATCATGTGTTTCATTATTAATGTAAATTTTGTTTATAGGGAAAGGTACGCTTGTTATATGTATAATTTATAACTTCAATAGTGCTTTCGGTCATACAGTAATGTTGCTATGTTTGTATGTACATCGATCTTTAAACAAAGATAGATAGTTCGGTTGTTTTAATAGGTATTCATTCGGTAGAAAAATGTATGCAAATTGTTTGTATTAAACGATATTTGATTTATGTCCGATACAAGTATTTAAATGATGAATCATTTTATATTTTGATTGTATATGTATATATATTTATATACCATGAATGTATAAATTTTATGGATTGGATATTCCCATATTTTGAGTACCTATAATAAATCTCGTTGTGCATTTTCTAATTCAATAAGTTGAAATGTTATACGAAAAGGAAAAGAGTGCATTGTTGTGCTTAAAGTCTAATGAAGGTCTATTTGGAATTGAGTTTAGTTTGGTAATAGCCGTAACCCTAATCCGGCGACGGATACGGGTTAGGGTGTTACACTAAACACCCACTTCACACCAATAACTCTCTTTTGGTCTGGCCTACCAACCAATTCTCGAGTATTGTTCTTGTGTATCATCTCCATTTCAACTTCCATGGCTTTTTGCCAACACTTTTCTTTAGTAGCCTCATCAAAACTTGAAGGCTCTAGTATTGCCACATCACATCTTTGATAGATGTCAGTGATGGTTCTTGTGCCTATCATAGGTACATCATCAAATTCATCACCAATTAGCTCTTCTTCTTCAGTTAGTTGCAGATTACTGTCTTGTTGACCTTGTTCACACAAGCTTGTATCTGTACCATTCCATTTTCATACATTTTCTTCATCAAATTCCACATCCCTCCTCACCATGATCCTTTTTGTGGAAGGATCAAAGACCCTATAGCCTTTCTTTGTACTGTTGTAACCAACAAAAATCTCTGGCACAGATCTTTTTTTAAGTTTGGTTCTCTTATCAGTTGGAATAAGTGTACAGCAGACACAACCAAACACCTTTAGATGTGAAACTATTGGCTTAAGTCCAAACCAAGCTTCAAAAGGAGTTTTTTCTTTGACAGCATTGGTTGGCAATCTGTTAAGCAGGTATACTGAGGTGTTCACATCCTTAGCCAATATTTACTTGGTAATTTGCTTTCAAATAGTAAGCATCTAGCCATGTCAAGTACTGTTCGATTCTTTCTTTCACAAACTCCATTTTGCTAAGGAGAATAGATGGTTGTCAGTTAATGTTGAATTTCAGCCTGCTCACACAGCTTCTGAAACTTCTCTGACAGGTACTTAGTGCCATTATCTGATCTCAAGACCTTAAGCTTACAACTTGATTGATTCTCAGCTAAGGCTTTGAACTTGTTGAATACTTTAGGTACTTCTGACTTTTGTTTCAAAAATTGACCTAGCAGAACCTTGTATAATCATCTATAAATAGCACAAAGTATCTGATGTTATTTAAAGAAGAGGTCTTCATTGGTCCACAAATGTCAGTATGGACCAGTTGAAACTTGTCTCGAGCTCTCCATGCCTTGTTAACTGGAAATGGCAATCTCACTTGCTTCCCAAGCTGAAAAATTTCACAAACTCTGTCTTTGACTTCAACCTTGGACATGTCTTTAACTAGATTGAATTTGTGCAGCAAACCAAGTTATCTATAATTAACATGGCCTAACCTTTTGTGCCATAAACCAGCTTTATTAACAAGACTAGTATAGGCTTTCATTTCCAACTGATTCACATCCAGCATAAAGCATCTCTCAGTCATGGCTACTGTGACTAGTTCTTGACCAAGTGAGTCCTCAATAACACATGAGTTATTCTTGAAAATAAGTGAAAAACCCTTCTTTATTAACTGACCAAAACTAAGTAGATTTTGGTCTATATCAGGTACAAAAAGGACATCTGAGATTGTTTTATTACCTGAATGTGTGCTGATTACAATATTACCTCTGCCTCTAGCCTCAATAAGGTTTCCATTTCCAATCCTGACTTTAAAAACAAAGCTTCTATCAAGATCTTTAAATAACTCTTCATCAGATGCCATATGATGAGTGCAGCCATTGTCTACTAACTAGTCCCTTCTTACTTTCTTAAAGTTGAAAAATAGGATGCAGTGAAAACATGCTCCTCTTGAGCTTAAATATCCTCAGCAGCTTGAGCTTGATTTTACTGCTGAGTTTGTGCCCTTCCTTTGTTCTTGCAAACCTTTTCAATGTGACCAAATTGCTTGCAGCTCCTACACTGAATACCAGGCCTGTACCAGCAGTACCTCTCCAAGTGTGTGGACTTTTTACAGTGAATGCATGGTGGAAATTTTTTCTTCCCTGCATCCTTATTTGGTTTCTCCCTTTTTTCCAGCCATGGTTTCTTTCCTTTGTAGCTCGAACCTGAGCTTTCTTTGGTTTTTTCTTAGAAAGCTACTTCAGGATGCTCCTCTAGCCTATAGGCCCTTTTTTGCTCTACTGCATATAGAGGATTTATCAGCTCAGACAGTGAAATGGTTGATAAGTCTCTCAAGTCCTCCAATAAGGAGATTTTTGCTTTAAATTTTTCAGGAAAGGTTGTAATGACCTTCTCAACAATTTTTCTCTCACTGAAATCATCTCCAAGGAGCCTGATGTTGTTGACTGTGGCTATTATTCTATCAGAGTATTGCTTAATGGTTTCAGACTCTCTCATCTTTAAGTTCTCAAAGTCCTTATTGAGATTGATCAACTGCTGCTGCCTGGTTTTGTCTGACCCTAAAAACTCTTTTTTCAGCTTCTCCCAGGCTTGCTTTGGAATGTCATAGGCTATTATTTGAGTGAAAATCACATCAGACACTCCATTTTGTAGGCATGACACTACTTTGTGCTTCTTAGCACAATCTTCACTATGTTGTTGATTTGTGCAATAGTGGGATTGACCCTCAATGAAGCTGGTTATGTGTCATTCTCAACCACATTCCACAAGTCATGTGCTTGCAGGTAAGTCTTCATCTTCACTACCCAAATGTGGTAATTTTCACCAGCAAAGACAGGTGGTGGTGGTGGTCTAAAACTCATTTTGCAGCAACAATAAAAACAACAGCTTCGATTTCTTTTTCTTCAAGGTTTCTTATAAAAACAGCTACCAACAATAAAGGCCCACAAAGATGATAGGCTTTGTATACCATTTGTTGGTGTTTTGATAGAAAACAAAGGAGAAAAGAAGCAAAAAAAACAGATGCAAAGAGAATTGAACAAAATTGAAACTTGAAAAACTAATTTCATATTAACTTTCATTAAGATAAAAACATATATGTTACATGATAGTTTCCTAATGCATAACTACTCCCACTAATTGCTGGACTAAAATAGCTTAAATTACACACAAAATAGAGCTGACTTATTAGCTACTACATTACATTTGAACATCATTCAAATTAGCAACTAATCTTACTAAATTTAAATACAAATTACAAAAGAATTAAAGCTAGTTACATATGAACAAAATGTTGTTGCTGTACTGGTTGAGCTTCAATACTTCTCTACTGTTGCATTGCAGGCCAAAGTTCAATACAAATCTAACTATTGCTGATCTTGTTAGCAAGTTAGAAGCACAAGAGCAAAGGGTTTCTATGTGAGTCCATAAGGCAAGTGAAAGTGCTTTTCTTACTGCTCATAGAGGAGTAAAGTTTAACAACTCCGGGAATAAATTTGAAAGCTCAAGCAAGGGAAAAGCTGTTGTTTCTTCCACCAATAGTCAAAATGGAAAGTTTCCATCATGTCCCATTTGTAATAGGACAAATCATGCTGAAAAGGATTATCGATTCAAGGAAAATGGCAAATCCAAATTTCAATGTACCTTTTGCAAAAAGTCTAGACATACTGAAAAGTTTTGTTGGGCCAAGAAGAAACAAGCAAAAAAGCAAGACCAACAACAAGCAAATGCAACTGAAGAGAACCAAGAGCAATGTGAGCATATGTTTATGGTTTCGCATGTTGTTAAACCATCTTATAACTCTATTTGGCTTGTGGATAGTGGGTGTACCAGTCATATGACTCATGTGGCTGAATAATTTAACTCACTTGATAAGTCCTTTAAAACAAGTGTGAAGTTGGGAAATGGTGCTACAATTCAAGTTCAAGGCAAAGGCTCAATTTTTGTGAATACTCTACAAGGTAAAAGGACAATCTATAATGTTCTTTTTATTCTTGATTTAGACCAAAGTCTTTTGAGTATTCCTCAAATGATTAAAAATAGTTTTAGTGTTCAGTTTAAGGGTAATGTCTACAACATATTTGATGTTTTTGGTTCTAAGTTTTTGATCTAAAAATGCAAAACAATAGTTTTTCTTTGAAGCTTGATGTTGATTGTTGATTGTGAATGTGTGTGCTTTGCTAAGGATGATGTCAGTTTTCTTTGGATAGGGCATTTTAATCTTAGAACTTAGAAGTATATGCAATCAAATGATTTTGTAACAGATTTGCCTAAACTGAATGTGTGTGATGATAAATGTGATAGTTGTCAACTTAGGAAGTCACATAGGCTATCATTTTCTCATGATGGTGTGAAAAGAGCAACTATGAAATTAGAGTTAGTTCACTTTAATTTGTGTGTTCCAATGCAACTTTTTTCTATGAATGGTAGTAAATATTTTGTGTTGTTTATAGATGACTTGAAAAGGATGTGTTGGGTGTATTTCTTGAAGTCCAAAATGAATGTATTGTCAAGATTTAAAGAATTCAAGAAACTCATTGAAAATTAATGTGATTGTAAGTTAAAGGTCTTAAGAACAAATAATGGTGGAGAGTATGTGTCCAAGGAGTTCAATGATTTTTGCAGACTCTAGGATTCATCATAACTCGCTCTTCCTTACACCCTTCAATAGAATGGAGTTTGTGAAAGGACAAAAGAATTTTTTTGGAGATGTCAAGATGTATGTTATTTGAAAAACATCTTCCAAATTCGTTCTGGGTGGAAGCTGTATCAACATATGTGTACTTGTTAAACAGGTTCGCAACTAAGACTGTGGATGGAAAAAATCCTATTGAAGCCTGGTCTAGGTTTAAGCCTTCTGTGAAACATCTTATAGTGTTTCGTTCTATTTGTTTCAGCCATATACATGTTAATATGAGAACCAAGTTAGATGAAAAAACTTGGAAAGGAATCTTTGTTGGTTATTATTTTCAATCCAAGGGGTATAGAGTCTGTAATCCAAAAGCAAGAAGTTTGTGGTGAGTAGAGATGTCATCTTTGATGAAGATTCTTATTGGAGTTGGGAAAAGAATGATGTGCGGAAGCACGATTGTGGGTTAATGCCTGAAAAGGCTGATACAACTGATGATGCTAAACATGGTGTGATTAGTAATGAATTTGGTGTAACTAATGCAATTGATGTTGAGGTTATCAAAACTAAATCCATATTAAATGTGTATAAATGGTGCAATTTTGTCTTTGTTGAACCAACAAGTTTTGATGAAGCTGCAAAGGTACCTAAATGGATTGATGCAATGAAGGTAGAAATTTCTGCAATTGAGAAAAATAATACCTGCTTCTTGACTGATCTACCTAGTAGTAAACATTTTAAAGGTGAAGAGGGTGTATAGGACTAAGTTCAATCCTGATGGCGCTATTTTCAAGCATAAGGCTAGGTTGGTCGTAAAGGGGTATGCATAGATAGGTAGAGTTGACCACGATTACACTTTTGCATCAGTTGCTAAACATAATACCATCAAATTACTTATTGGTATTGCATGTCAATTAGGTTGGAATGTGTTTCATTTAGATGTAAAATCAACTTTCTTGAATGGAGAGCTTGGAAAAAGATATCTATGTTTGTCAACCTGAAGGTTTTGTGGTTGCTGGAAAGGAACATCAAGTGTACAAGCTTAAGAAAGCTATTTATGGTCTAAAACAAGCACCAAGGGCATGGTATTGTAGAATTGATTCTTATTTGCAGAAGTTGGGTTTTCAAAGGAGCATTAATGAAGCTACTTTGTATCTTAAGAAAGGTATGAATGTTGACTTGCTTAATGTTTCTCTTTATGTTGATGATTTATTGGTAATGGGAAGCAATGATAAAGCTTTCTCAGAATTCATATTGAGTATGCAAAAAGAATTTGATATGTCGGACCTTGGCTTGATAAGTTATTTTCTTGGGATGGAAATTAATCAAAAGAAGGTTGGTATCTTCATTTCAGAACAAAAGTATACCTTAGATGTTATAAGAAAATTTAAACTGGAATTTTGCAAAGGAGTTGACTCTTCATTGCCTCTAAACTTGAAGTTGTCAAAGAATGATAGTGAGAAACTCGGTTATCCTTCTATTTATAGAAGTATAGTTGGAAGCTTACTTTACTTGATTGCAACACAACCTGATTTAATGTTCCTTGCAATATTGCTATCAAGGTTTATGAGTTCACCTTCTGATGTTCATTTGGGAGTTGCCAAGAGGGTTCTCAACTATGTGAAGGACACAACAAGTGAATAGCTGAATTATTTAAAGGTAGGAAGTGTGAAGTTGATTGGATATTCTGACAGTGATTGGGTAGGGAGTTTGGATGACAAAAATAGTACATCAAAGTATGTTTTTAACCTTGGCTCAGGTGCAATCTGTTGGAGTTCCAAGAAGCAACAAGTTGTGGCTCAATCAACTGCAAAAGTAGGATATATTGTTGTTATTGCTGCTGCAAACAAAGCAATTTGGTTGAGAAATTTGCTTTCTGATCTTGGTTGAGCAAGAAAGTGTCACTATTCTTTTGTGTGACAATAAGTCACTTATTGCCATTGCTAAAAATCCGATTTAGCATGTTAGAACAAAGTACATCAATGCGAAGTTTCATGCTATTCGTGAGGCTGAGAAAAATTTGCTGATTAAGATGAATTTTGTTCTTCTGAGATGCAAGTTGCTGGCTTGATGACAAAGTCGCTTTCAAGGAATAGAATTTCGTTTATCAAGTGTGAGCTTGGTATGTCTAATATCAACCTCAAGGTGGAGTGTTGATGTGTTTTGAGTTTAATATTGGAAATCAAATATATGTTTTGTGTTTCAGTTGCTTTAGGCCTTTAATAATAGGCAGCTATAAGTTTTTCCGCTATAAGTTTCTTTTACTTATGTTTTACATTTTTTTCTAATCTAGTCCTAAGTAGCTGTAAATTTTTTTTAATGAAAAGGTTGTGTATGTGAGAAGCTGAATAAACACCCTTCTCCATTATTCAGAAAAATTTTGTTTTTCTTCTTGTCGAAACCATTTTTTTCATTTCGAAAACTGGATCAATTTAAAAAAACAAAAATGGAGTCGCCACCAATCCTTTTTGCTTAGGTGTAATCGGATCACCTTATAAAATGTTTTATTTCAAAACATTAACTTTGGCCTACGAAATTCAAGAAAACGAGTTCGGGAGTCAGTTACGTACGAGGAAGGGTTAGCACCTTCGTAACGCCCAAAATTGGTACCTAATTGATAATTTCATGTCTTAATGTCAAAAATTCAAAAATATTTGAAAACATGATTTCTTTAAAAACTTGAACAATTTGAATTAAAATTTGAGATTTCTTTGTTCTGAAAGAATACAAACATCACATCCAGCACGTTAGGACATGATATTTTAAACCCTCGTAATCAAAATCATCTTATGATTTACAAAATTTATTAAAAGGATATTTAGTTATTTAGTCAAATGGAAAATCGAACTCAAAGACGTTAGGACACTATTCCCTAATTTCTAAATACAAAACATTGTCTTATTTAAAAATATTTAGATAAAATATAGTAATTTTGCAAAATGTATTTTTATTTTAAACGATGATCCATGTGAAAATATTGCATTAATACATCAAAGAACATAAATACTAAAAGCAATCATGATATACTAACATTTCAATTAATATGGACAATAATCAAAAGAATAATATGACATAGCAAATGATACACATAATAAGAGGATTATGTTACAACAACATTAAGCAAATATAGAACATAAATAAACAAATAAAAATATGCGATAATAATTAAAAATCTATATGGAAGATAAGAATTAAAAAAATAAATATGATAATAAAAAAACTATATCTTTAATATAAATAACGTAAACAATATATGTTATATGATATTCAAAATTTATAAAACATAAAATGATTTAAATTATACATATAATATAATATAATATAATATAATATAATATATATGATATATAAAATTTTGAAAATGTATAATGCAATAACTAATATACAAATTATAAAATAATATATAATATAAATAATATTAAATCAAATAAAGTAATATATAATAGTAATTTATATATATATATATATATATATATAAAGATAATATGTAAAAAAACATATGAATTTATACTATTAATAAATTAATATACAAATAATAAAAATAATATAAAATTTTTAATATGATAAAATAATTCAATATAGTATTAGAATAATTTAAAATAAAATAAAATAAAAGGTTTTAAAAATAAATAAAGAAATAGGGATTAAATAGAAACAAAAATAAATATAAAAGGATTAAATCAAAATGCGCATCACACTGTAGGGGTAATATGGCAATCATGCCTTTTTCCCAAAACGACGCCGTTCTGATTTTGGCCTTTAAATAGCCTAAGGGACTAAATTGAAATGAAATACAGATCTTAGGGCTAATTTAAAATGAAAGAAAATTCAATTTAGGACGAAATTATAACTAATAAAATTATGGAAGGACTAAAATGGCAAATTACCCTTTTTATAAAAACCATGCGGATCCTCCTCTGGTTTTTGGGTCAACGCACGGGTTAAAAGCTTTTAAACAACGCCATTTTGGTCATTAACGGACCACACCAAAACGACATCGTGTGAATGGGCTATAAAACCTGAAAATTTAGCCCAAAATTCATTTTAAACACCGAATTTTAAAAAAAATCAGAGAGCTTCTAAAATTCTCTCGGCCTTCTACTCGCTACTAAATTCAATTAGGCTCACAAGACGCTGCCATACACTCCACCTTCGACGGTAGTCAGAAAGCCCAAGGCCTCCGTTTTCAATGCTAATCAATGGTAAACTCCTTTCTTTATTTTTTAGTGATATATATATATTCTGAAAATATTGCATGAATCGAAAAAAAAAAAACAAAGAGAAAAAAAAAATCACCTCTGTTTTTTTTATTATCTTTTTTTGTATTCTCTGTATATCCCCCCTATGTTATAGATTCTTTTGGGGTTTTATAACCCAAAAAATAAAAAAGGAAATACAAAAAAATCTGTCTCTTTTGCCATTTTGCTGCTCTTTCTTTCCTTTTTTGCAGGTGACTAACGAATAGCGTGGTGGCGATAGGGATTTATGCAAGTCATCTGATGATCTGGCGTGGACCGAGGGTTGTTAGGCGAAGGTTTGCGGCGCCTAGAGTTTTAGAAACCCTAGGCTTCTGAAACTGTTTAGCATTTGGGCCCTTTTGGGCCTTGTAAGTTTTGGGTCTGGGTTAATGTAATGGATTAGGTCTATTGTTTAGTATTGAGTAATGGGATATTGGGTTATTGGGTTAGTGGGTTAGGTCTATAAATGGGCTGTAAAAACATTGGTTTTTTTATTAATTTTTTTGGTTTTTTTTAATGATATGGGCCCGGGCAAAATGGGCCGATTACAACTGCCCCTCTTTGCTTATTGTAGTGTAACGGGAATAGAACAAAGACTATAAAAGAATCAATTTTGCCCGGTCTTGTCGATTCTTGATTTCTTTGTCCTCGTCTTCTCCAAATGACTTCCAATCCAACTGCAACTTCAGGGGTATTGCAACTTCAGGAATGCAATATCCGCTATCTTTAGTCTGCTCTATTGCAAACTCAGGGAAACGAGATTGGTGTTCTCTAGCTCGCTCTACTGCAAACTCAGAGAGCCAAAGCTTACGTCTTCGATCTTCTTCCTGTAACTTCAGGAAAGTAAGATCTGTTGTCTTCGATCTGCTTCCTGCAACTTCAGGAATGCCAAATCTGCTATTTTCTGATCTACTCCACTAAAACTTAGGGAGACAAGATCTGATGTCTTTGATCTGCTTCCTGCAACTTTAGGAATGCCAAATCTGCTATTTTAATCTGCTCCTCTGCAAACTCATAGATGCTAGATTAGTATCTTCGATCTGCTTCGCTGCAATCTCAGGAATGCCAGATCTGCTATTTTCAATCTGCTCCACTGCAAACTCAGGGATGCTAGACTGATATCTTCAATCTACTTCGCTGCAATATCATAAATGCCAGATCTGCTATTTTCAATATGCTCTACTACAAACTTAGGGATGCCAGACTAATATCTTCGATCTACTTCGCTACAATCTTAGGGAGAAAAGATCTACAATCTTCAGTCTGCCCCACTACTATCTCGAGGGGACAAAATCTGAACTTTTCAATCTGCTTCCTTACTATCTCAAGAAGATTTCAATCTTCAGCCTCCTCCACTACCATCTCGAAGGAAAAAAATTTGAACTTTCTAATTTTGCTTCCTTACTATCTCAGGAAGACTTCAATCTTCGGTTTGCTCCACTACCATCTTGAGGGAACAAAATCTGAACTTTCCATTTTTTCTTCCTTTCTATCTTAAGAAGGCTTCAATCTTCAGTCTACTCCACTACCATCTCGAGGGAACAAAATCTGAACTTTCTAATTTGCTTCCTTACTATCTTAGAAGACTTCAATTTTAGTCTGCTCCACTACCATCCCAAGGGAGATAAGACTGATGGCTTTAAATCTACTCCGCTACTTCATGGAGATAAAATTCACCGTTCGATCTTGTTCCACTACTGCTTAGGGTGACAAGATCTACAATCTTCGACCTATTCCCCTGCTGGTCAGGGAGATAGGACTGGTGAATTCACCAACGTTGCTACACTGTCCTCTAGGGGACATGTCTTGTAGACTCGAATGTATTATAGATGACATTTGCATGAATGCAGAATGTCATGAGAATGATCCCTTTTTTAAATGTAAAATGATTAGAATACAATGATTAGAATGAATCAAATGCTCCTAACTAAATGATATTATGAATGACATTTGCATGAATGCAGAATGTCATGAGAATGATCTTTTTTTTTTAATGTACAACAATTAGGACAAAATGATTAGAATGAATCAAATGCTCCTTATTGGAAGTGTATGAATGATATTTACATAAATGCATGAAAATGATCCCTTTTTCTAATGGTTGGGTTGTCACTGCTCATAGTTCATCAAGGTTCTATCACTGATGCGCTACCATGCTTTCTCGTTCAGCTGGTATCTTTGACAGAAAATCCAAAGAAATGATTAGATTCTACTCAGCAAGCTTACCCGCTGTAATATCAGAGTCCTTTCCACTGTACCTTTTGGGACTTAAAGTTTGTACCTCCCATTGCAACTTTAGGGGAATAGCATTTGGTTTCTTTCACCCATCCTGTTACAACTCAGAGGTATGAAATTTATATCATCTTCAATCAAGTTGATTTGTTATACCATTCCCTGGGTGTAATGACCCGATATATGTGCCTTAAATTTGCATAAATACAGGGTATCATTTTTCTTTTCCGAGAATGATCCCTTTTACACTTGATTTTCATTGCTCATCATTTATCGAGATGGTATCACCGACAAAATGCCATAACCAATAAGAATCCGAAGAGAGAATCATCTTTCAATGTTTCCAACCCTTAGGCTTGGTGAATTCTAAACAATAGTCCCGTTTCAGATTCTCATATTATTTAGAAGCTTCTAGAGTAATATGCGAAACTTCTTTTATAAAAGTATTATTAGTCCATTAATCGTTATTTCAATATAAAATGCTTGAAAAATATCATAATAATGGACATGAAAGAAATTAATCAAGAGCATAACTCGAAACAAATAAGTTTATCAAAGATAACCAAAGCAATGAAAGAAAATTGATTGAGGTGTATCTTGAAAAGAATAAATTAAGCAAAGATAGCAAATTAAAAATGGGTAAGATAGAAGCTAGGTGCCCCAGATATCGCAACCTGAACTTCTCTGTACAAACTTCTTGAGGACCATTTTGAGCTCAATACGTGTTTAGAGGATCTGAAGTACTTTGTCAATGCCCCAAGATGCCCCAAGACGTAGCATACTTCCTCGTTGTTAATTCAAGTATAGTAAGACTATTACATTCCCTATCTTTGATTAAAATTTGAGCCGCGCCTTTTCGGTTTTCTCAAAACCCTTTTCTCAAAGCGCCTTTGCGGGTTTTCGCCTTGGCCTCTCATTTTCTTTTCTTTTCTTTTCTTTTTTTTGAATTTTTTGAATGAATTTGAGCTCAATCGCTCTTTATGGTTTTCACCTTAGCCCTTCTCTTTTCGTAAAATCCTTCTTGATCGAACTCGAATTCTCCAGATTAGACAAGTCTTTGGCATCCGTCTCGGTCAATATCAATGCTCCTCCGATGTGCCTTCTTTACAATATAAGGTCCTTCCCGGCCAGCATCTACTTTTCTCGAAATCCTTTTGTAAAAGAAGGATCAGGTTCCCCTCGTGGAATTCTCTAGGATAAACCTCTTTGTCGTAAACTTCCATCATCTAACCGTGATGGATAACTTTTAACCTTTTCTTCAATTAGGTTCAATTGGCAAAAATGCTTCCATTCCATAAACAATGGATAAGATGTTGCCCCGGCAAAAGTCTTGGCCAACGTTCGATAATCATAGAAGATTAAAGGTAACTTCTTTATGCCAATCTTTACAAGTCTTGATCATCTTTCCTACATTCCTTGTTTTGTTTTTTTTGTTCTTTTTCTATTTGGCTGCCTTTGTTTCTCTATGATATGGTGTGTGATCTTTGAACAAACTACAAAATTTTGACATTATCCTTTTTGGCATTCTTTGTCGACGCTTTTTTTTAAAAAAATTGATGACTTCGACCATGTAACACTAGCATATGAAGCTACTTCTACCCTCTTAATAAAGTAAACAATGACCATAACGATGAATCGATATGGACTAGAAACTTTTGATGAGATTAGCCCCATAATACCCATACCCTGCATATAGAAAAGTCTGTGAAGAAAATGATAGAGTCACATAAATCTCGTCTTCTTCAATTTAGTATTTGCGGTATAACTGATGCAATCCCCTTCCATGGTAGACCAACAGTGCCTGATCCTCATGTTTAACCCATGTCTTAGTAGCCTAGGCATGTCCTGATATGATCATGCGAAAACATCTTTGAATTCTTGAAAATAACTCAATGATGTCTTGCCTTATTTCTGTGGTGAGCTGGGCTTTGATCTTCATCCCTTTCCTAGACTCATAATATCCACTGACCCTTTGTAGGGTAGGGTTTGTTTATTATCTTGTTCTACCATTCTTAACAAATCAGAAGATAGGTTATAATCTCTGTCAACTTCAAAGTCCGAGATCCCTTTAAACACATATCTTACTCAAAAAGAGACTCTGAGTCAGTAGCAGCGTTGCTCACATCGTTGATATCTGGAGACCTATTGTAGGTTTGAAGGAAGATTCCAAATAATAAATAATTCAAAGAATGATTATTTATATGATATGAATGAATAATAAAAGCATATTTAAAAGAAGGTCCAAAAATAAAAGAATCTATACATGGAAAGAATAAAAGAATATTTGTTCAAAAAGATGCATTTTATTGAAATAAAAATTCCGGACACAAGCTTATTTCACAAAAGAGTTCTTATTGCCTCTAGGCTTAAGGCAACAAGCGTGTTTTGAATATTACTCTAGATTAGTTCTAAAAAAAATAAGGATCTCTTCAACAGTCCCCTCGTTCAAAATACTCCCAAGTATGTAAGGGCTTGGAAACTTTTATTCCCCAATTCAGATATGTCATTAGTGTTCAGATTCCCCAATTTCCCACCGAATTTTTGATCTCTTCAATTTATTATCCATTAGGCCTTGCACTAAGGCCCTGAGCTCGATGCATTCTTGGATCTCATGCCCCTATCTATTATAGAACTCATGATGTTTACACCCTTAACAGAAAAGTTGGGTAAAGGAATTTGTGCACTAGAGGGATCATCGAATTTTACGATACCCAATCTAATAAATCTTTCGATTATCTTTTTAAAAGTAGCGCAGTTCTCAATCGAATGTCCTATGATTCTTCCATGGTATTCGCATTGGCCATTTACGTCATACCATTTGGGGTATGGAGGCTGTATTGGCTCTATATAAAAAGGGGATATGACATGTGCGTCAAACAGAATTCTGTACAACTCCCTATACGTGATTGGAATGAGTGCGAACTGAGGTTTCTCTAAGTTCGGCCTTGAATTGGGTTCTTGTCTTAGGGAGACCTGAAGGCTGGTAATTACTGTCCTTGGCTGGCTTACTGTGGTCGGCTCTAAATGGCCCTTATTATACCTTCTCGTACTATTCACTTTATTTTTCTTTTTCTTCGGGGCTTTTAAAGTACACTCTCTTTTTCTTTTTGTTTTGCCAGTACAACCGGTTTGGCTCGATCATCATCCGGGTTAACACCTGAACCCATCGGGAAGTTCAATAGGGCCGAAATATCAGTCTGACATTGGGGTTCAATAATGACGAGTACCTCATGTGAATGCACGTCTGGTTGAGTTGGGACACCTATTGGGGAATAAATGATGTCTTCATCATCATCCACACTGTTTTCCACTAAGCCACTTCTTTTTTTCAAGTCTTTCTAGTATTTGACTTAACTGGCCAATCACATTCTTTTGGAATTATAACATTTGATACCGCATATCTTGTTGAATTTTGGTCAATTGCTCCTGCATTTGTATTTGCCTTTGCTCTAATCTCTCCAATCTTTGTTCCATGTTTTCCAGGATAACTAAAATAATTTTACCTAATTAGGGTCTTTCTATGAATTTTAATGCATATGATGCAATGCAATGCAGATGTATGGAATGAACGCAAAAGAAAAAGAGATGTTGATTCTTAATTCAATTCCATTAGAAAAACTTTTCTAGAAAACAAATTTCTTTACATAAAACGGATTACATATGCGGCCTTGCCCTCATATTCCAAGCAAAAACATCAATTCCCTTCTTCGCAAAGGTCAAATCTTGCAAACTTCTGATAGATGCATCCTCTAACTCCTTTTTTCTTGGGCCGCGACTCTTATCGTCGCAATTCTTGTTAGCCTCTTCAAGAAAGTCAAAACATAGTGATCCTCAAATAGTCTTTGTCAGCTTGAATCCTTGGGCAATAAAATCTTGTATTCCTTCACGGACTATCAGTCTTCTCTCGTTGTGTTTACTTGGACCATATTCAGACGATCGTATTATAATTCACTTTATCAAGAAATCCATTTTCTCATGACAAACTCTTCTATTTAGCAATCAAACACCTCTTTTCTATGATGTGAATGCAATGCAATTAAAACAAAAGAAAATGTGTTAGTACAAGAGAAATAAATAACAAAATAGGGTACCTATCTGGGTGACCACTAGGGTTTAATATAACTCTATCTAAAGTTGGATCTTAAGGATCACTATATGTGGCTTAGTTCTAAGGGTGGGTACTTGAACCAGTAGATTCCTCAATCCTCACCCATTATAGGCTCATATGGATCGAGTTCAGTTCAGGGGAATACATTTCCCTATGGCCATGCGGAGGTGAAAACCTCACGAAGACATAGGTACGGATGTATCCTGGAAGTAGTCCACTAGCCCATGCAGAGGTGAAAACATCACGAAGGCATAGTTTCTTACTCCCACTTAAAAGGTATGACCACAACGGTCGTGCAATGTAGTGTAGAGATATTTTATAAAATTAGAACCACATGCAATAAAAAGGATCATAGTTTTTCAAATTAAAATTTTAAATTCGGACAGAATGACATGAAATTATCAATTTTACGGCTTGACTCTCTTATTGGTCCCCAATGGAGTCGCCAAGCTGTCAAACCATTTTTTTCATTTCGGAAAATGGGGTCGACTTTAAAAAAACAAAAATGGAGTCGCCACCAATCCTTTTTGCTTAAGTGTGATTGGATCACCTTATAAAATGTTTTATTTCAAAACATTAATTTTGGCCTACGAAATTCAAGAAAATGGGTTCGGGAGTCGGTTACGTATGAGGAATGATTAGCACCCTAGTAACGCCCAAAATTGGTACCTAATTGATAATTTCATGTCTTAATGTCGAAAATTCAAAAAGATTTGAAAACATGATTTCTTTAAAAACTTGAACAATTTGAATTAAAATTTGAGATTTCTTTGTTCCGAAAGAATACAAACATCACATCCAGCACGTTAGGACATGATATTTTAAACCCTCGTAATCAAAATCATCTTATGATTTACAAAATTTATCAAAAGGATATTTAGTTAGTTAGTGAAACGGAAAATCGAAACCCAGCACGTTAGGGCACTATTCCCCGAATTTCTAAATACAAAACATTGCCTTATTTAAAAAAATATTTAGATAAATATAGTAATTTTGCAAAATGTATTTTTATTTTTAACGATGATCCATGTGAAAATATTGCATTAATACATCAAAAAACATAAATACTAAAAGCAATCATGATATACTAACATTTCATATTAATATAGACAATAATCAAAAGAATAATATGACATAGCAAATGATACACATAATAAGAGGATTATGTTACAACAACATTAAGCAAATATAGAACATAAATAAACAAATAAAAATATGCGATAATAATTAAAAATCTATATGGAAGATAAGAATTAAAAAATAAATATGATAATATTAAAACTATATCTTTAATATAAATAATGTAAACAATATATGTTATATGATATTCAAAATTTATAAAACATAAAATGATTTAAATTATACATATAATATAATATAATATATATGATATATAAAATTTTGAAAATGTATAATGCAATAACTAATAGACAAATTATAAAATAATATATAATATAAATAATATTAAATCAAATAAAGTTTATATATATATATAAAGATAATATGTAAAAAAACATATGAATTTATACTATTAATAAATTAATATACAAATAATAAAAATAATATAAAATTTTAATATGATAAAATAATTCAATATAGTATTAGAATAATTTAAAATAAAATAAAATAAAAGGTTTTAAAAATAAATAAAGAAATGGGGATTAAATAGCAACAAAAATAAATATAAAAGGATTAAATCAAAACGCGCGTCACACTGTAGGGGTTAATATGGCAATTATGCCTTTTTCCCAAAACGACGCCGTTCTGATTTTGGCCTTTAAATAGCTTAAGGGACTAAATTAAATGAAATACAGATCTTAGGGCTAATTTAAAATAAAAGAAAATTTAATTTAGGATGAAATTATAACTAATAAAATTACGGAATGACTAAAATGGTAAATTGCCCTTTTTATAAAAAACACGTGGATCCTCCTCTAGTTTTCGGGTCAACACGCGGTTATAAGCTTTTAAACGACGCCATTTTGGTCATTAACGGACCACACTAAAATGACATCGTGTGAATGGGCTATAAAAGCTGAAAATTTAGCCCAAAATTCATTTTAAACACCGAATTTAAAAAAAAAAATCAGAGAGCTTCTGAAAATTCTCTCTAGCCTTCGGCCTGAGGCCTGAATCCGGCTAGGGCTCCGCCGCACGCGCGGTCATACGCTCCACCTTCGACGGCGGTTAGAAAGCCCAAGGCCTCCGTTTTCAACGCTAATCAATGGTAAACTCCTTTCTTTATTTTTTAGTGAGATATATATATATATATATATATATATATATGAAAATATTGCATGAATCGAAAGGAAAAAAAAAACGAAGAGAAAAAAAAATCACCTCTGCTTTGTTTTTTTTTTATTATCTTTTTGTGTATTCTCTATATATCCCCCCTATGTTACAGATTATTTTAGGGTTTTATAACCCAAAAATAAAAAGAAAATACAAAAAATCTGTCTCTTTTGCCATTATATTGGTCTTTCTTTTCTTTCTTGCAGGCGACTAATGGAGAACGTGGCGGTGATAAAGGGATTCGCGCAAGCTGTGGCGTGACTGGCAATGTGACCGAGGGGCTACTGGGGCGTGAGGGTTTGCGGCGCCTAAGGTTTCAAAAACCTTAGGCTTTTGAAACTGTTTAACATTTGGGCCCTTTTGGGCCTTATAAGTTTTAGGTCTGGGTTAATGTAATGGATTAGGTCTGTTGTTTAGTATTGGGCAACGGGGTATTGGGTTATTAGGTTAGTGGGTTAGGTCTGTAAATAGGCTATAAATGGACTGTAAAAATATTAGGTATTTATTTATTTATTATTTATTTTTTTGGTTTTTTTTAATGATATGGGCCCGGCCAAAATGGGCCGATTACACTTCTCTCTTCTTATCTTCCCCTCTTTGTAACAAAATCGACACCAACATACTTAAGAGATGTCTCGAAAGCATGTTCTTTTGGTTGTTGTCCCAACCCTTTCATCGGCCTTCCCGACTCTAATTATGCTTTAACTTCAATTATTCTGAGCACTGTGGCAGTATCACGGTATGAATTTCGAGGTTTGCACTGCTAATTCTCTCTAACTCGATTTCCATTTCACTTATCATGAATCGCTTCCTTGGGTTGAGGAATAATTTGCTCGTTTCAACCAAGTGTACCCTCACTATTCCCAAACCGAACAGGCTGAGCTAATTCGAGCTCAAGAATACTATCATATTTCCCTCTCCAACCATGTGTGCCTTGACTACATTGGTCATGGTCTTTTATCTTATTCTTAGCTTCAAACTCAATCACCAGGTTCTACTATTTCTTTAGAACCCCCATTGTTTGATATCTTCTACAAGTCAGTAAACCTGAATGATTCTCAGCTACTATATGGTGAGGGGGAAAAGTCAGAATTTCAACCTGATATTGGGAAATGGATCATGGCTTTCATGAATATCTCAGAAGCTAATTACTCCATAGTTCTCACTGCCAATCAATCTTCTCCTGTCAAGCTTCTGTCAGAGTGTAATCCCTTTCAATCTAATCAAAATCTACTCACGGTTTATAACTATCAAAATGAGGCTGTTGAAGTGATGACTGAAAGCTCCAAAAAAAGGGGAGCAAATGTCATGTCTGCTGATTTCTCCTGGTCTAATCCACAAATTCAAACGGAAAATTTGAGAAAGAAGATAATGAATAAAAGTACAAGAGACGAGGACTTAATATTTTTCCACTTCAATCGTGGGTCACAGGATCCAGATATTCGTATCTATGGAAGAGCCTGGCTCAAGAGAATGGGTGGCATGTGTTGCTTGATGCATCTGCATTAGGAGCAAAAGACATGGAGACCTTGGGGCTTTCTCTTTTCAATCCTGACTTCCTTATTTGTTCCTTTTTCAAGGTTTTTGGAGAAAATCCACCAGAGTTTTGTTGCTTGTTTATCAGAAAATCCAGTGCTTCGATTTTGAAGGACCTAGCCACTGGTACAAATATTGTAGGAATAATGAATCTTGTCCCAGCATCACCACCTATTTCTAACATTGAAACCAAACTAAAGGTGGACAATGTTCTTGTTCAACAAATGGACGATGAATCTGGAACAGAAAAAAAAACTGACTGTTTCATATTCTGAAATCGAAGAGGTAATAAATAAACCCTTTGAACCAGGAACTACAGAAACCAACAATACCCCTAAAAGAAGAAATCCAAGAACCGAATGTAGAAGCTTGGATCATGCAGATTCATTAGGGTTGATACTAATCAGTAACAGGACAAGGAACCAGATCAATTGGTTGGTGAATGCATTGATGAGCCTTAAACGTCCAAATTTAGAAAATGGAAATCCGGCAGTCCAAATCTATGGACCCAAAATAATGTTTGACAGAAGGCCCGCCGTAGCATTCAGTGTGCTCGACTGGGAAGGACAAAATCGATCCTGTAATAGTCCAAAAGCTGGCTGATGGAAACAACATTTCTTTAAGCATTGGGTTTTTGCAACATACATTTGGTTCCCGGATAAAAATGAAGAGAAATTATTGGAGACAAGAACAAGTGAAGCTCAAGCAAGCAAAAAGAGAGATACATTTCATCCGTAAAATCTGTTGTTACAGCTGCACTTAGTTTCTTGACGAATTTTGAAGACACTTGTAGGCTATGGCCATTTGTTTCCAGGTTCCTTGGTGCTGATTTTCTAGAGAAAGAGAAATGGAGATACAAAGCTCTCAATCAAAAAACAATTGAAGTTTAGGTCTAACATTGATTATTCTTTCATTCTTACATATATATATATATATGTTAGTGCAGAACAGTTGAGATACTGAAATGATACAATATTACGTAGCTGCAACACTTTTAAGTAATAGAAACATCTTTGGTGTTCTTGTTCGAAGGTTTTTTTGTATTGCAATATAGTGAAACCATTATACAAGCAGGCATTTTCAACTTATAACATCACTTCTAGTCTACTATAAGTATACCTATCTATATAACATACTGGTTAAACCTTGCGGTCAATGTCGAGCAAGGAAAAAAGGAAATCAATACTGTTTTTAAGTGCTGAGAATAACATAAATGATCTATACCAAGCATTTATATGTTTTATTAAAATGGTCCTAATTGTATTTATGTGTCTTTTTTTGTTATCAACTTTTGTTTTCTTTTTCAAATTGTTTTTCTAATAGATTTAATGAAAGTATGGTTATAAAAATTAATGAGGATGATGTGGAATTTCATATGTGGTGGGATGTAATTTATTATTTAAATAACCTTATAAAATAATTTCATGTGAAAAATAATAAAATAAATAAATAATACGTGAAATTAAAAAACCTTTAATTTAAAGAAAATAAATGTAATTATTTTTTTAAAAATTAAGTCGAGAAAAACCTCCTAGTAAAAAAGTATGAAAGATTGGAACCTTTTAAGAAAAAAAAGATTGAAACTTTGAATTTATTCATTAAATATGTTAGAAAAGAAAGTTTCAAAAAAATTAAAAGTTGATGGCAAAAAAGGCTCAATAATATAATTAAGATAATTTTGACAAAATATATAAACGTTAGTGGCTAAATTTATAATTAAACATTTAATTTAAAGGGCCCAACCATAGGTTAAGTATTTAAAGGCTTACCGTATGGCTTGTTTAATGGACTTAAATTTGAGAAACTTTAGGAAAATAAATATTCATAAATTCTTATAAAAAACTTAATTTAATACAAAGTTGAACCAAATCAAAGGATGAAATGAAATCTAAAACCTCAAAATTTCAAGATTTCATAAGATGTAATTTAATTAATTGGTGATTAATTATACTAAAAATGTATATTTCAATTATCAGTTTTACGAAGTTAAAAGTACCTCAACTATAACATTTCATTGTCAATATCACTTGTAAACTTTTCTTTTTGGTAGAAAAGCCTATGGCTAAGCTACTAATGGTAGTATCTTAACTCTTACATTCTTCTTTATTTTGGTAGGAATGGAAACCAGCTCCTCAAACTATGCATAGGTAACACCTAAAGCATCCATCAGCAATAGTCTCTCCATTTCATGTCGGGCTTGAGCATACTTTCAATGATCTATGATATTTGGTTCCATTACATCCAAGGCATGTGATCAATTTGTTAGACACAGATTTTGAGAAGAGCATGGTGAGTCAGTTTTAACAATAGGACTTTTATCAATCAAGAGAGATATATTCAATGGTTAGTGAAGAAGTTTAAGCCGAATACATCCAAAATTTCGAGTACTCTTATGAGTTTGAATGAAAAACTTATTAAAGATGACTAAGGTTGGACAACAGATGTAACCATTTATTGAAGTATAGTTGTCAATATTTTATATCTCACAACTAGTAGACTAGACCTTTATTATAATATTGGCATATATGTAAGATATCAAGCTTCTCTAAAGAATCACACTTGAAAACGATTAAAGATGTAATTAGATGTGTTAATAGCAATTTAAATTTGAGTATTTGGTTTACTAAAGATATTAATCTAAACCTTGTAGGTTGTTTTGATGGTGATTGGACAAGGAACTTAGATGATAGAAAAAAAACACTTTTGGAGCATGTTTTTATTTTGGGTACAATTTAGTCTCATGCTATAACAAAAAGCAAAATTCTCTCTCTTTCTCCACTACTGAAATTGAGTACATAGTAACTAAAAGATGTCGTACTCCGTTGATTTTGATAAAGCAAATGTTTGTAGATTATGATGTACCTACAACTTATGCTTTAGTGAATTGTGATAACACTAGTGTCATAAATATTTCAAAAAATCTAATTTTGCATTCGAAAATAAAAACACTTACTAACATTCAGCATCATTTCATCAGACTTAGTTGAGAAGCAACTAGTTAAATTAAAGCATGTGCAACGGAGAAGCAACTAATAGACTTATTCACTAAGTCATTGTTAACTAGGAACGGTAGAAGAATGCAAGTAAAATGAAAGGACACGTTTATTGCTTAATCAAAATTAGTATTTATAACAGAACAAATATAACTCGACTCCATAATTTTAGCAGATATTGTTACTGACTAATACTCAACTAACTGCTAAAGAATAAGACTCCACTAATTTTTATGTGACTAATTCAAATGCTAGAAATCAACAACTAATTGACAAATATCTTAACATTTATTTAACAACAATTAAGGAGATTTCTTCCAGCTGGTGTTGTAGTTCAACATTCCCTCTCAATAGTAGCTTATGATCTTATCATCATGCTAAGCATATAACGAAAGTTCTCAACCTTATTAGCACTTAGCCCTTTAGTGAACACATCGGCAATTTGGTCTTCTGTCTTAACCTTCTTCAACTCAATCTCTTCTAGCAAAACCTTCTCTCTAATGAAGTGATAACGGATTGCCACATGCTTGGTTCTAGCATGTAAAACTGGATTCTCCGCCAAACATATTGCTGACCGGTGTTAGATTTGTAAAATAAATCTGAAATAAAACTTAATAAATCAGGATCTATCATGTCAAATCATCAAAAATAAATGAAGAATAAAACTAAATGCGGAAGCGTACCTGAATCCATGAATTCCTTGCAGTTTTACCGGATTTTGGGGATTTGATCTTCCAAATTAGCACACAAGAAATTTAGAGAATATATGCTCTCTCTTTCCTAATGATGGGATATTAAAAAGATATTTGTGTATAATTTGGGGACCATAACCCTAATATTTATAACCTTGGCATATTAGTTCTAATCAAATTCTAATTAGCCTATCATTAATTACAATTTGATTAGAAGAGTATCTACACATATTTAACCCATACTTTATTTAATAATTAAAAGCCCAATAAAATTCTAACCAAATTAGATCACTTTTAATTTGGGCTAACCTATCATGATAGTAAATAATAACATGTAATTATCATTATTATATATGTGATGTCCAAATTTTCCAACAATCTCCCACTTGGACCACATATATATACTAATTACTTTATAATTACATGTCATTATATAACCTTATGAGCTCAAAATTTTACTATCATATCCAAAATGTATTCCGAACAATCTCGTCCATTAATTATGTTAACATAGAACCAAGGCGACTTTCGTTACATATATCGTAACTAAATCCATCCATGATCACGTATATTAACACAATCAAATGACATAGATCAAGTATGGATGTGTAGCATGGAAATTACATGCAATATGATCTAAACATGTCTAGTTCCAACTGGTCCTCCTTAGTGAGATCAAACCTTACCAAAATCAAAGTGTGAATAAACCAAATAAACTTTATTTCTGCAGAAAATAAACTTAATAACTAAAAAAGTGTCTATAACATAAAATCATTTAAAAATACAAACTCCCACTAAAACCAAATATCCTTTAAATGACATTACAACCATATGAGCAATGTGCTCTTATAAAACCGTAGGTGTAGTTCCTTAGTAAGTGGATTTGCAATTATGGAGTTTGTCCTAATATGCTTTATAAGCACCTAACCACTCTGAACTTTTACTTTAACAACCAGAAACTTAAAATCTATGTGTTTTTACTTTGATGTGCTCATGTTGCTACTGGAATAAAAGATTGCAATTTTTTTCACAATTTGCACCTTAGTGAAAAAATCTTATATCCATATTCCATCAAAATCGGAGTCTATATACCTGATGATCTCTAACTGATTAGACCTCCGATATGTGAGCATGTAATCTTTTGTTCTCTGAAAATACCTTATAACCTTCTTGGATGCTATCCAATGATCCAAATCAGGGTTGCTTAAAATATTTGCCTAACATCTCAATAGTGTACACAATATTCCAATGTATACAAACTTGAACGTACATTAGACTTTCCACTGCTAAAATGTAAAAAATCTAATGCATTTTTGTAGTTTTAAAATCATTCTTAGGGTATTGATTGAGGCTATACTTATTATTAACAAGCAGTATGTCATTAACATATAAAACCAGAAATCTGTACTTACTCCCATTGAATTTGTGATACATACAATCATCAACAATATTCATATCAAAACCAAACGAAACATTTATTTGATGAAACTTATGGTACCATTGATGGGAAGCTTGTTTGAGTCCATAGATGGATTTTGTCAATTTTCAAACCATATTCTTTGAGTCTTCCGACTCAAAATTTTCTGGTTGCAACATATAAATTGTTTTTTTCAATGTCGCCATTAAGAAACGCAATCTTAACATCCATCTGATGTAACTTAAGATCAAAATGAGCAACAAGCGCCATGATTATCCTAAAGGAGTCTTTCAATGAAACTGGAGAAAAAGTCTCTGTAAAATCAACACATTCTTTCTGAGTATATCCTTTAGTTACAAGACGAGCCTTATACCTTTCCACATTACCATTTGCATCCCTCTTGGTTTTAAATATCCATTTACAACCAATTGGTTTTGCACCTTCATGTAATGGGACAAGTTCCCAAACTTTATTGTCTAGCATAGACTTATACTCATCTTTCATGGCATCAATCTACTATTGAGAATTAGAACTTTTCATGGCCTGATGAAAGTTGATTAGATCATCTTCCATCATTCCATTATCATCCTCATGTTCTTGGAGAAATACAACATTATCATCTGGAATAGCATTTCTCCTTTCTCTTATGGACCTCTTTAATGGAACTTGTTCTTGAGGTTGTTTAGCTTGTTCTTCTGGAACAATTATCTCATTTTGAATGGGGAGTTGTCCAACATTGTCTTGCAGAGGTTCTGGATTCACTTCTTGATCAGTGATAGGTATAAAAACATGAACATCGTCAAAAGTGATAGTAGGAACTCAGTTAGAATGCAATTCCTCCTCAAAAGCAATGTCTCTAACTTTATTTCTCCCCCCAAACTCAACATCCTCAAAAAATGTTGTAGTTCACGTCTCAAAAATATTCCTTATTATGGGATCATAAAACTCATAGCCCTTAGATCGCTCAAAATTTCCTTAACCCTTAACTTTATAGACATCAAAGAAGTCAGAAGTGATGTCATTTCAACCTTATCATTTTTTTAGCAAAACGTTTCTTAATTTCGTCAAGGAAACCTTGGCCTGAGTAATCTTTTTCAGATTTTATGCCCCTAGAGGCTTCTGAAATGATGTGCCTCATGATCATTAGACTCTTACAATTTGAACAATCCCACCTCTCAAAATCCCTTTTAATATAGGGGTTGCTTTCCGCAGTGAGAGGTGCAAGTAGTTCTTCCCTTAGTGCAAGGTCTATGTTCATACAACCAAGCACTATAAATAAGTGCATTTTCCTTTCATTGAAAATAGTCCCATTAAGCATGGGTATAGAATTTATATTAACAGATATTGTGGCAGTAGAATATGAATTAGCTGAATATAGAACAAAAAATAAATAAATATAAGCTCACATCAATATTCATAAGTAAACAATAAATTCAGGATAATGGCTAATCTCATCTCAAGATACCAAACACAACATTAATATCAAGTCTTTGGACAGTAATATTAACAGTAAGCGGTACTCTTGTTGTAACAATCAAACATTGACAATAAATTATGTCAAACAATTAATTAATCTTTGGACTAACTTATTGCTCACATAAAATACCTTATAATTGTCACACATTTATCACCACAGATGTCGTTGAAATTCTGCCAAATATTAACTTACCTTTGGCTCAATTAATAAACGCATAAATCAAAAAAATATATAATCATCCTAATATTTCAAATAAACTAATCTACACAGAAGAGGTCACTTTGGCGACATTTTGTTTCAACTAATTTATTTAAAATATTAGACATTCTTAATTAAAAGCCAAAATATGAATTTATTTGTTTCAAAATATCTCTTTTAATTTCATCTTTCAATCAAATTAAAAGATATATATATATATATATATATATATTTATCCCAAAACAACATGCAATGATGTTGGCAAAATAATAGTTGAATAAATCATAAACCATAAATAACCTCACATAAGACTTCAAATTTAAACCAAAATAATTTGAATAAAGGTAAACTTCATCTTAAGATATCGGACACTCCATTAATATTTCATCTTTGGACAAAATATTAACTTGTAAGTGATATCTTGGTATAGTAATCAAACATAGACAATAAGAACATGTTGAACAATAAATCTTTCTTTGGGTGATTTATTACTCACATGTAAAACTCGAATAATCGTCACATGTTTATCACCATAGTTGCACATGTAATATTATTAACCTTCATTTGGGCGATCAATATCAACATAACTTAAGTTACATGCACACAAACTTTTATATTTTAAAAATAATAATTTATACAAAAAATCACTTTGGTGACTTATTGCTTCAATTAAGTTATTTTAAAAATATATAAACATACCAATATTCAAAATTAAAATTTCCCCAATAGTCAAATGTCAAAACTATATATTTTTTTATTGCTTTACAAACTCGAAATAATCCCAAATAAGGTTGTTTTAATAATGCAATAAAAAACCGAAAACCTTAATTTTTGACTATTTCTTCTTTTTTTGTTCCAAAACCATATATATCAAAACCAAACAGAAATAATGTAGTGGTTCAAAGCCAAATAATTAACAAGCACATGTATCATAATTTTGGCATGGATAAAAACACCAAAGCAATTCACGCATATACATGTATTCATAATCAAATAGAAAAACTTACCTTAAATTTACCATGTAAATTCAAAGTTGTATTTATGATTAAGCAGATATTCACATGAATACTTGAAAATAAAACTTCAAGTTAATATATCTCGAAATAAAATTATAATAGTTGACATACCCCATAATTCATACCATAGACCAAATCATCATAATTTAACCAAATATTTGGAACCATAAGATGCCAAAACTTAAGATTATAGAACCAAACTTAAAACCAAACTATTTAAACACATAATATGATTAACATTAATTTGCATCAAAATTGAATTTTATCATAATTAAACCATAAAAATATAACCCCGATCGACTTGCCTTACATATCCCAAGTAAATTCAAATTCAAAATACATGCTTAAACCGAATAGTATGAGAAAAATAAGCATATAAACTCAATAATAAATAATATATTCTATCAACTTTATATTGAATTCAAGAATTAATGATTATAAAATTGAATTCAATTGTACAATTGTTGAACCAAATTTGAATTAAAAATGATTATAATGAAATCCTAAAATTGAATCGATAAAAAGAAAATTAAAACTAACAAATATTACCATCAATCTTAAGGATTCAACATATATAATGAATTCATTGATAAACAATCGGTATATAAGAGACACTTTACTTGAAGCAATTTCTTTTACCAACCATATATCATCATGTAAAATCTTGAACATAATTACTAAAGTGTCTCCAAAACAATATATATATATATATATATATATAACTCTAAAATCGTAAAACAAACGATTAGCGATTAACAATCCATCTATTGATATAATCAAATATATATCATAAAAAGTTTCTAATGAACTCAAACCTACATAGCTTTTTAAATATTTATTAAAATTGTATAAACAACATAAAATCCTCAATTTTTTTAATTCTCAATTAAAACGTAAATCTTTATAGTTATACGAAAATTAAAACCTTAAAACTTTATTTAAAACTTTAAAATTTTATTTAAAGAATTAAAACCTCAAAATTTATCAAGAATATCGAGATTCAACATAATATATAATTAAAATATCAAATCCATAAAATTAAAAAAAAAATGAATCAATCCAAAAATAATAAAGAATCAATTCATTCTCAATGATTCAACATGACAAAGTGTTAGGATCGACCCTATTAAGCAACAAGAAAAATAGCGGAATAAATTGAGAAATTGAACACACAAATTTAACGTGGAAAAACTCCTCCAAAGAGGATAAAAAATCACGGGCAAAGATAATTTTACTATAATGGCAAAAGAACGAAGTGTACAAAAGATGGAGAAAAAAACTAAACCCCGAAAACCTGAAAACAAAGAACCCTCAAAACGTAAACATAAAAAATTCTATAAATTCGTTATGAGTTTTAATATCTAATGGGTGTCTTTTCTAAGGTTGTAAAAGAGCCTATTTATAGGCTAAATTCATAGGTTAAATAATAATAAAATAATTTAAACTAATCAGTGTTTAATTGAAACAAATAAATAGAGTTTAACTAGAAGATTATTTCTCAAATTTGACTGAAATAGGAGTCATACTTAACAAATCTCCACCTTGACTCTTATTTCCACAACGCCATCTTTGCCAAAGCTCGCCACAAGCCTATCTTGAACCATGCAGGGAATTAACTGAGTCGAATCTGTACTTAGGAACTGAAAGACTTCTAGCTTTCGACTTGTACACTGCCAAATCAAAACTAACCCGGGTTTGATTTTTGCGAACCCAGTGCCTAACTTTTCAAAACCTGCATCCAAAAGAGAACCTCTCTTCAACAAAACAGTTATACATTTTTCCCTCCTATGACCAAGTTGCCTTCGCTCCAAACGAGTTGACTTCCATTCTGTAACGGATGAGGAACATCCAATTTCACCGGTCACTATAGAACCTTCCAGGATATATAGACTGCTAGTTCTTTTACCTTTTAAAAAAACAAGAGCTCCACGAGATACTTTAATGCTACTCGACTCGATATTGATTTTGCATCCTTTCAAGTCTAAAATACTCAATGAGATGAGATTCTTTCGTAAATCAGGTACATACTTGACATTTGAGAGTGTCCTAGTCGTCCTATCGTATATCCTAATTTTAACAGTACCAATACCAATTACTTTACTAGATGAATCGTTTCACAACTCCACCTTCAACCATTCTTTATTGGGACACATGTGGAAAGAACATCCCAAATCTAGGATCCACTCGGATGTGAGCTTAGAGTTATCGCTCGTTGACACTAACAAGAAATCATCACTGCTTTCATCGGCCAAATTAGCACCAACTACATCTCCCTCGTTACTCTCAGCAACTCTTTTATTTCGCAGTTTATAACAATTTGCTTTGACGAGACCTAACTTTTTACAATAGCAACATATTTTGTCTCGTTTCTTTGATGCTATCAAAACGGAAACTTGTCTATCTGCCTTGCTATCCAAATGAAGCTCATTGTCGAGTTTGTCTCTACTCAACAAATGACCCTTCACATCTTCGAACGAGAGTTTGTCTCTGCCATAAATCAGGGTCTCTCTGAAAGACTTGTATGAAGGGGGTAAAGAGCACAATAATAGCATAGCCTGATCTTTATCGTCAATATGAACCTCAACATTCTTTAAATTATTTAAAAAAGTAACGAATTGACTGATGTGATCTCTAAGAAGCTCACATTCGTTCTTGCGAAATGTAAATAGACGTTGTTTCAACACTAACTGGTTAGCTAGAGACTTAGTCGCATAAAGAGTTTCTAACCTTTTCCACAAGGCAGATGAGGTATTCTCCATCAATACCTCCTGCAATACCGTATTCGAGAGGCACAACTAGATTGCAGAAAAAGCCTTTTCATCAAGCTCTTCCCATTCTGTTTTATTTAAATATTCAAGCTTTTTCCTAGTAACAACCTTTTTCAAACCGGATTGAACTAGAATTGCCATCATCTGAACTTGCCACAAATTGAAATTTGTTTCACCATCTAACTTCTCAATTTCAAACATTTTTGCTGCCATATCTGAATGGGCTGATTTATGAAAATTGAACTAGCTCTAATACCACTTGTTAGGATCGACCCGATTAAGCAACAAGAAAAATAGCAGAATAAATTGAGAAATTGAACACACAAATTTAACGTGAAAAAACTCCTCCAAAGAGGATAAAAAATCACGGGCAAAGATAATTTTACTATAATGGCAAAAGAACGAATAGTACAAAAGATGGAGAAAAAACTAAACCCCGAAAACTCGAAAATAAAGAACCCTCAAAACGTAAACACAAAAAATTCTATAAATGTGTTATGAATTCTAATATCTAATGAGTGTTTTTTTAATGTTGTAAAAGAGCCTATTTATAGGCTAAATTCATAGGTTAAATAATAATAAAATAATCTAAACTAATCAGTGTTTAATTGAAATAAATAAACAGAGTTTAACTAGAAGATTATTTCTCAAATTTGACTGAAATATGAGTCATACTTAACACAAAGCTCTGATACCACTTGTTAGATTTGTAAAATAAATCTGAAATAAAACTTAATAAACCAATATCTATCATGTCAAATAATCAAGAATAAATGAAGAATAAAACTAAATGCGGAAGCGTACCTGAATCCATGAATTCCTTGCAGTTTTACCGGATTTTGGGGATTTGATCTTCCAAATTAGCACATAAGAAATTTGGAGAATATATGCTTTCCCTTTCCTAATGATGGGATATTAGAAAAGATATATTGTGTATAATTTGGGGACCATAACCCTAATATTTATAACATTGGCATATTAGTTCTAATCAAATTCTAATTAGCCCATCATTAATTAAAATTTGATTAGAAGAGTATCTGCACATATTTAACCCATACTTTATTTAATAATTAAAAGCCCAATAAAATATAACCAAATTAGATCACTTTTAATTTGGGCTAACCTATCATGATAGTAAATAATAACATGTAATTATCATTATTATATATGTGATGTCCAAATTTTCCAACAACCGGTTGTCGCAAAATAATGGAACAGCATAATTAACTGAAAATTTAAGATCCTTTCACAACTGTATGAGCCACGTACTTTCCTGGTTTGCCATTGCCTCTGCTCGATATTTCGCCTCTACTGTAGAGAGCGAAACACTTTGCTGTCTTTTGCTGCACCATGAAATTGGTCCTGCTTCTAGCATGAAAACATACCTAGTAGTTGAACGTCGAGTATTATGGTCTCCTACAAAATCAGCATCATAGTAGCCAAGCAATTTGCAGTCTTCACTTTTCCTATAGAAGATACCATAGTCAAGTGTACCTTTCACATATCGCAAAATACATCTAACTCTTTCGAGATGTGATTTCTTTGGACTTTGCATATAATGACTTATCACCACCGCATAAGAGATATCAGGCCTAGTTAGAGTTAGGTAAATTAAACTACCTATCAATTGTCGATACATAGTCACATCTTCTAAATCTTTCTCATCAAGAGAACAAATATTTGCATTTGACTCTACTGAAGTTATGATAGGCTTGCACTTAGACATTCTAAACCTTTTTAATAAATCTCTGGAATACTTTTGTTGATGGAGAAGAATTCCTTCTGATGTGTGATCAATCTCCAGATCGAGAAAATGCTTGAGCTACCCCAATTCCTTCATTTGAAACCGAATCGACAAATTCTCTTTTGTTTGGAGAATTTTTCTTCACAATCTCCCGTTACTATTAAATCATCCACATACACTAGGACAGTAATTATCTTCATTTGCTTTTAACAAACAAGCTAGAATCTACAGCTACCATAGAGAACCCATCATGGGTAAGAAATTTTGAAATCTTACCATACCAAGCCCTTGGTGCTTGCTTCAATCCGTAGAGTGTTTTTCAAAGCTTGCACACATAATTTGGATTAGCTGAACTTTGAAACCCAATTGGTGGTTCATGTAAATTTCACGATCCAACTCTCCGTGCAGAAATGCATTCTTCACGTCCATTTGCCACAAACACCAATTCTTGCTAGTTGTTATTGCAATTAATACTCGAGCCATAGTAATCTTAGCAACAGGACTAAACATTTCATCATAGTCTAGTCCATATTGTTGAGAAAATCCACGAGCTACTAATCGAGCCTTGTGTCTTTCAATCGATCCATCAGTGCGACGCTTTAATTTGTAAATCCATTTGCAAGAAACTGATTCTACATCTTTTGGCTTTGGCACAAGCTCCCATGTCTGGTTGTGTCTGAGTGCAGTGATTTCTTCTTCCATGGCTTTCTTCCAATTTGCATTTCTGGATGCTTCTTCGAACGTCTCTGGTTCCACTAGATCTGTCTCTTCTACTGTGGCAACATTAGCATATCTAGGATTTGCCTTTTTTATTCTTGTTGATCTTCTCAATTGAGTTGGTATTCTTGCTTCACCATGTTCAACTGTTTCATGTGGCTGTTGATAAACACCAGTTTGCCATGGATTCTGAACTATTCCACCTTCACTATCACACGCATTGTTTTCATTCTTAGACTCATCAAAACTTAACTAAACTTGAGAATGTTGTGCATCATCAAAAATTTCTGGATTCAATGATTCATCCTTTTCTAAATTCCACCAAGAAAAAGCTTCATCGAACACTACATTTCGAGATGTGTAGTATTTACCACTTATAGGATCACAACAACTCCAACCTTTTCTTCGACTGTCATATTCTATAAAGATGCATTTTATAGCTTTATTGTCCATTTTACTATGCAAATGGTCAGGTATAAACACATAATATACACATCTGAAAACACAAAAATAACTAACTGAAGGTTTTCTATTCCATAATTTTTCAAAAGGTGATAGAAAACCTGACCTTTGTTGTGGGAGATGATTGATGACAAATTCCTCATTACTTCTGCCCAAAATCTACCTTGTACATTCTTCGCGTGAAGCATACTCCGAAAAACTTCAGCCAAGTGTCAGTTCTTTCTCTCAACTACGCCGTTTTGCTGTGGCGTATTGGCACATGTAAACTGGTGATATATTCAATTCTCCCTAAGATATTGAGAAAATTCATTCGAGCTGTATTCTCCACCATTATCCATCCGTAAGCAACGGATTCTTTCCTCAACCTCTGCTTCAGTTGTCCTCTTAAATTCTTTAAATTTCAAGAATGTGTCAGATTTTTCTTTTACAAAATAAACCCACACATACCTTGAAAAACCATCAATGAAGGTCACCATGTACTTCATTCCACCATTTGACGCTTGTTTGATAGGTCCAAACACATCAGAATACACCAAAACTAATGGTTCTTTTGCTTGAAACTTAGAGTCTGCATATGGCAATTGATGGGCTTTTTCAGATTGGTACCAGTAGAATCGCATCAGTTCTTACTTCAAGTTCTGGAAGACCCCTCAGTATCGATTTCTTCATCATCACATCAAGCTTAGAATAGCTTACATGACCCAATCGCATGTGCCATAAGTCTGCTATCTCGTTCTTTCTAGTCTTGTCTACATATGCAGCCTCTACTGACATCACATACACTGATTCTGATATCTTCCCCTTCATTATTGGTGATCCTAAAATTTTAAGATCTCGATATACCTTCACATCTTTTAGACCAAACAGGATAAAATGACCCATAGATGTTAATTGCGCTATTGAAAGCAAATTCTTCTTCATACCTGGAACATGATAAACATTTTGAATAGATACATCATCATCATTATGCTTTGGAAGATAATTGTGTCACCAGTGTGAGCTATTGGCAGCTTTGAGTCACTTGCTGTCACCACTACACGATTTCCCTTGTACTTTGATAAATTTTGCAGCTTCTCTTTATCACTTATCATATGATTTGAGTAGCTCGAGTCAACGATCCAGTCTTTCTTGCAATTGATCTATTTTGTTGTCGTAGTTAGAGTTGACTCTCCTTCTTCTATCAAAAAGAGCTTCGGCATCCCATTCTTCTTCGCTTTTGGACATAGCTGCATTGCTCTCAACGGTCTTTTTCTTTGACCAGCAATCCTTAACCATGTGACCCCTCTTTCTGCAATTGTAACACTTCCCTTCAAACTTCTTAGTGCTACCATAGTGCTTTGATGATGCCCCTTCACGATTACCCTTTTTCTCCTGATTTCTTTTTGATCCCCAGACAACATTTTGCTGGAAACTCTGTTTATTCCTTCCAGCATAAAAAGCTTCTTCTTCACTTTTGATGGATTTCCTGCCATTTGCTTAGCCAATGCTTTTTGACCAGCTAATAAATTCTTGAACTCAACAAGTGATGGTTGATTCTGCCATCCTTGTACTGCTGTGATGAAGCCTCGATATTCTAGTCTTAAACTATGAATGATTACCCTATTCATTCTGGTTTCACCAATTGAAGCTTCTAGATCCAATTCTGAGATCTCTCGACATAAGGATTTCACCTTGTGAAAATACTGAGTAATTATCATATTACATTGCATTATTGATAGTAATTCACTCTCTAGAAGTTGGAGCCTGGTCTCATTTTTCTTTGAGAATAGAACAACAAATGTATCCCAAGCTTCTTTTGGAGTCTTAGCATTCCGAATGTGTTCCAACACATCCTCTTCTGCCGTTGTCTTCAAGGCAAACATGGCTTTACCTGCCTTAATCTTCCATTTCCGCAGATTACCATTTCCGTCATCGTCTGGTTGTGTACTTTCATTCTCTTTAACTACTTCCCATAGATCTTGGCCTTGCAGATATGACATCATGCATGTAGACCATGAACTATAATTTTGATTGCTCAGCTTTTTTATTCCACCAATGACTTGTAAATCAGCCATATCACTAGCAACACTAACAACTCTCCAAAAAAAAAAATATGCAGGCTTTTTAATCTAACCCGGCTCTGGATACCAGATTGTTAACTAGGAACGGTAGAAGAATGCAAGTAAAATGAAAGGACACGTTTATTGCTTAATCAAAACTAGTATTTATAACTGAACAAATATAACTCGACTCCATAATTTTAGCGAGATATTGTTCTTGACTAATACTCAACTAATCGCTAAAGAATAGGACTTCAGTAATTTTTACGTGACTAATTCAAATACTAGAAATCAACAACTAATTGAAAAATATATCAACATTTATTTAACAGCAATTAAGGAGATTTCTTCCAGCTGGTGTTGTAGTTCAACAGTCATTTGATAGTAACATGTTTGAGAGACTTCGAACTGGCATAAGACATTTTAAAATTTAATCTTCCCTTTCTGATAAAAGATATTATCATCGGTTTATTTTCTTTTGTTTTTATCTCTTTATTATCGAATTTTTAACTATCAATAAAAAAGTTATTTGTTACTAAGAATTTTAAGTCAAATCAAATTGCTCATTTTTGTATCTTTTATGTTCATTTTAGGGTTTATGTTCAACATTATGATTGTCTCTTCCAATAATATTGTCGCTAAAGTTCAAACATACGTCTCATTTACTATTTTGACTATTTTATGAAAGAAAGTTTTTGAAAAGAAGGGATTAATACATGAAGTGAAGTTTAGCTTAATATATAATTTTATATATAAACTTTGATTTTATGCCTCTTTATGTATGAAATTTTGATTTAATCAAGTTTTCACAAATTATTAACATAATTATAGATATAACATTATTTTATATTTATATATTACATACACATCTAATTATATTAATCCCATATAAAATAAATAAATAAATAAATTTATTAAATTAAAATTAAATTAATATAAAAGTAATTGCGGCTGCTCTTTTGCTTAATGTTGTAAAGTATCCCATAATTATTCAAAGAACAAACACATTAAAAGAATTCAATAAACACCGCCTATAACCCATTAATTATATTATATAAAAAATAGGCATGCCAATCCATAATTCAACTTTAACTATCATTAATATATATAATTATTCAACGAAGGAGGAGAAAATTTCTCGTGGAAAGTAACAAATAATTTTCTGTAAATTTTATATTTTTATTATCAAAATTATATTCATGTCTGTTATATAGTAAAAAAATTAAATTTTTGAAATTTATGATTATTTCTCTTAAAAATATTATTTTTAGAGTTGAAATTAGTGCAGCTGGTAAATTTATTTTAAGTTATTATTATATATAATTACATATAACATTTTTCAAAATCAAGTAGTGACTATTTATCTTTATAAGAAATAATTTATATTAATTAAATAATAATTCAAACTAACCACTAAAGAAGTTGAATTTAGACTTCATATGATCCACCAACCAAGTCTGACGTGTTTCCTCTTGAGCATCAAAATCTCTTCTAAAGCTAAGCTGATCATCATTTTAAGTTACATAAGTCTTCTTTAATTGTTAAAAATATACAGTTTTAGCCAGTTTTGACAAATTTTATATTAGCGTTAATAATTAGTGGGTGGTCATCCTTTTATTTAATTTCGTAAATTATATATTTTAGTTATTTAACGTTTTATTAACAATAATTTTATTTTATTTTGAATAATCTCATTATAAGTTCTATTATTTTGACATATTGGATAAAGATATCTATAACCTCTCTCAACCCATAAATAAAAAAAGAATAATGTATTTCAATATACTTAAACTTATCTCCTCTAGTATTAACAATAATATTCATACCAGCAATTTTATTGTTTAAGTCTTCATTAACTTAAAATCCAGAGTTTAAATGTACCATAACAGAGCCGAATAAATTTAGGCAATATTTCTTTTCTGCTTTTGATATATGATTGACATTATCGGTTATGGAAATTGTAACTAAAAATTTTAAAATATGATTAAACTAATACAAAACAATAAAAATCAAAATTATTTAAATTAAAATTATTTTGTTAAACTAAAATTTATACATGGTACTTATATTTAATAAGATGAAAGATTCATACATGATAAAATTTAAACTTAAATACTAAAAATCAGAGTCCTCAACTTTTGTTGATAGTTATTACATCTTAGTTGAATTTAATTTAATCACCATTATAATAATTTTTCAATATAAAATATGGAAAAGAAAAGAAAAAAATAAAGGAAGACAACAGTCCGCGTAGAGGTGTAGTTTGTAACACAGATACCTATTGAAAAGCTTGACCCAAAACTACCCCCAATCGGGTCCCACTTTATTCATAGCGAAACAAAGAGGAAGAATTGATTAATATATTTTAGTATAGGAGTAAATAACCTAAAAATGCGAAAATAAAAAAAAATGATCAGATTGAATCATTTTTTCGAAAAATTGCGGGACTAAATTAATTGTATGAAAACACTTTCAACTAGAAACGTTTTTAGTTAATTTCTAAAAAAATACTTTCAATTGAAAACACTTTCGCCACATAATATGAAAATAATTTTAGCTGGAAGCGTTTTCCCTTAATGGTCATTTCACCCCAACAACTAATTAATTATTAGGACCAATAGCTCACCCCCACCCCCACAATCATCTTTTCTTTTTTGTATAAACCTTATTTCATTTTTTATTCAATTCAATTTCAACTCTCTCTCACATTCTCAAATTTCTCTTAATTTCCTCTTTATTTCTCACTCAAAATTTATTTCTCTCTCAACTCTAGTTTTTTTATTAAAATTGTCTTAAGATTTTCATAAAATATAGAAATACAATTTGTTTCGTGTTTCTGAAAAGTAACAATAGCACAATCTCTAAATCGTTTGAATGAAAGCACATTTCTGTCACTCAATTGCAAATGGTAACAATTTTTTATTATATTTAATGTAATTTAATTTAAATATTTTCTTATTATATTAGAATTTAATATTTTGTATTTTTATATATATAAGTGGAAGATCGAATTTTGGAGACATATATTCATAATCTACCCACTTCTCCATCACCCTTAATCAAACCCTACTTTTAAGCAGGTTGGTGGAAAGGTGAAGACTCGAGATGCACACATTTCATCTTCCATGTGGCAAATATACTATCACTCTAAAGGACATGTAGTTACAACTCGGATTACCCGTTGATGGACGGGTAGTGACTGGGTCAGTTCAAGCAACCGATTGGAGAGACATATGCGAGCAACGTTTAGGGAGGGTTTGGAAACAATTTATGGAGCCCGGATAGATATGAATTGGTTAAAAAGAAATTTTGGTAGGCTCGATGAGGAATTTACTGAAGTCTAAAGAGAACAACATGCTCGGACGTACATTCTTATGATAATCGAGGGACTCCTAATATCCGATAAGTCACGAAATTTTGTCCATTTAAGGTGGCTTTTAAAACTTGTTGACTTTAAAGAAGCGAACGAAATCAGTTGGGGGTTAGTTGTGATGGTGACATTGTACCGAGAGATGTGTCGAGCAACGGCACTACAAAAAATCAAAATTGATGGTTGCATGCTACTACTACAATCATTATATAATATATTTACCATAATAAAATTATTTAAATTTTTAATTATTGTGTTAACATATTATTTCAATAGGTGGAACAATGGCCCGAGTCACGCGGGACTATCGAATGAGCTTCGAAATATACAACTTCTATTAGACCAACGATCGGAAGCAAAGATATGCATTTTTTTAAATTTGAATTATATAATATTAACATAGTTTCTTTAAAATTTAGTATTATATAGATAACTAAAATTTTTATTATTTTAATATAGTTTGAATGGATGCTATACTTCGATCCGACAATTCAAGTATGCATCCCATCTAAATTCTTGGTCAATCCTAACATCTAGCACATGAAGGTGTTATTGGTAGTGTACGTTGTCGTGGAGATGCGCGAGTCGAATAGAATGTTTCGATAATTCAGGTTCAGGCAATCAATTCCATCAGCACCATAAGACATCAAAGATTTGCATCATAGCGATTTGCAGAGGAGAACAAATGAGAATTGGCCTACAATCCAAGCGCAATATATTAACATTTGGAACAATAGGTACGAGTATTGACCTACTCGTGAGACTATTGTCACACTTAAATTAGCCTGTTATCCGGAGTACATGTCATGGTTTAGGGTCTACGGCAAGCCATATCTGCTAGGTGAAAAGTGAGGGGTAGACAGTCACATGCTAAGAGGCCATGACAAACGCCTTGGAATCCAAGGCGAGGAGGCCACGATGGAGCTATCGAGACTGGTCCATTGTCTACACCTATACAACAATCGACACCAATTGCCACACCACATCCCGGTCAATATGACTCGACTTATTCTAGTGCTTATACTAACCCCGTCTTTTTTACACAAGCACCACAATTGCACTGCATTTTTTTGCTTCTACTTCGATGCCAAGATTTTTTATAGACCTCTGTCCTCGGCATATTACACGCTGATGCCATTGACGTTTTCGACGATGACGTATAGGCCGTCTATGTTTGGGAACCGACCAAAAGTCCGATCGTTATGCCATTGGTGTATGAGACACAATATAGTTATACCCCTACGCCAATGGTGTCGCAAACACCTCCAAGATCATTGTTCTACCAAAGTGGACCTCGTAACCACCTATTCCTAGACCGGAAGATACACGATAGAAATCAATGAGCAACCTAGAGACAAAGGCAAAAAAGATGAGAGACCGAGACCACAACCTGTACCAAAGGTTGAACCAAAAAAGAATTTGGCTCACAACCATCAACCACATCGATGTGACACACATTCTGATCGGGGATTGTATTGATTTATTTTATTTTTGTACTTGTCATGTAAATTTTTAAATAAATATGAAATGTTTTTATTGTATTGACGTTGTATATTCTTATTTTTTAAAATAAATATCATTTTCGCATCAAAATTGATTGTCGTTAACATTTCATGTTATTAAATCAAGTATGCAAGGGAATAATATAACAAAGTTGTATTTTTTTATTTGTATGGTATAATAAAAGCATGTTTTTACAAATTATGTAACATCAGTAACCCGTCTCCATCGTCGGATTTGGGTTATTGAGTATTATAGAACAATAAAAAATATATTAACATTATCAATCAATATAATAATCATATCATAAACCATTCATACTCATGCAAAATGTCCTTAAATCTAGCCCTCAAGGCTCTAAAAATAACCTAGAAACAATTTGGGACCAATTTGAAATAGTTTAGAAAGTTTAAGAAAAAGATGAAAAATTTACAAAACAAGGGTCACACGACCGTGTGCCTCACATTGCTAAGACACACGTCTATGTCACAGGTTGTGTAACAATTGAACTAGGGACAAACGACCATGTCTCAGCCCATGTCCTCACTTGTGTAACTCTCGTAAACATTCTCAGTTATCAAATTTGGATAACTCTCTGAGGTTACATTGATCACAAAAGTGATTGTAGGAAAATTTTACTTGCGTAAACGTTCTCAGTTATCAAATTCCCGTTATTATTAAAAATCGATCCAAATAATGCTTACATGCGTAAAACCCAAAATTTATACCATAGTGTTTAAAACAAATCTTACAGTCCAAAATCGTTTATTAAGAATTCAAGTTTACAGAAAACACCTTAAAAGCCTGTTTTAAAAACAAACATGACACTACCGAGACCTTTGCATATCGAGCCCAGCATCAGAACATGTAACTGTACCTGAAAGGGAAAACACTAAGAGGTGAGCTACACGAGCTCAGTGTGAGTTCAAAAGGTGAGAAACAACGAACTTGGAGATCAAAAATCCTAATAAATGGAACAATTAAGCACACCAAATCACACACAGATTACCCAACAGATAAACCAGTCAATGACCAATACAGAAATGCTTACCATCACAATCCAAATTGTTATGATGCTAACATCAAAATGCACGCAAGATCAGTCATAACGTTTATAACAAACAGACAAATTACAGACAAGGAACTCACATCCAGATGCGTATGAATGCAATCAAATATCAAAACCCACCCATCTAGCCAAAACATTACTCTGTCCCCCAATCACACCCCATAAGAGCTATTTAAGCTTATCCATCCAAACACACCATGTAGGACCTCAAAAGGCCCATCCAATCCTACACACCAAGTATGTGGACTAAGCCACTCAAATGTTAATATGCAGCAAAGCTGACATATATGTCGTATGGAGCATTGTGGTAAATCGCTGTACAGACATGTGCTGTACAGACATGTTGCAGTTGAAGCTTCCAGAACAGATCAAACTCCCTTCTCTTCGCAACCAAACCTAAAAATATTAATGCAAATACAAAATGCACACCATTTGAAGAAAAACTTACAGAAACAGAGTACTAAATTAGTAATGCACACATTCAAATGCCTAGAATCAAAATCAGATATAACATAACATCAACTAACACTCAACCGAATTGCTTAATTAAAGCTATGATTGCAAATAACGCACAAGTCCAGGCTGAAACAAAGTCCTGACCACCCTTACAGAGACCTAGCCAAGGGTCGGAACACATAGAATCATAATCATATAAAAAACAGACACTATACAAAATTTGGAGACATAAGGCCACAAGGTCGGGGCACACGCCGTGTGGAAAATGCCCAGGCCGTGTGGGGGTCTACACGCCCATGTTAAGGCCACACACGCCTATGTGGAGGGGACATACGCCCGTGTGAGTAGCCCATGTAACTCACTGTCCAAAAGTGCTAAAAATTAAGAGTAGAGGACATACGGCCGTGTGGAGACACGTGCCCGTGTGGCCAGGCAGTGTAGTACAAAAAATCATCAAAAAACCCTAAATTCCCAATTCTACACGATCGTGTGAGCCACTCATATAGGGCACACACCCGTGTGGCCACCTGTGTGGCCACGAAACCACATCGAAGTAGGCTGTAAAACATGCCTTTGTTATCGAAACGATCCCTAACCATCAATAACATAGAAATACACCAAAAAACTCAGAATTTCAAACAATTCCACAATAATCAACACTTTTATTGGTCAATTTCAAAAACACACAAAATATGTCGAATTTCACTGAAACAGTTCAGAAATTTGATAACGAAAAGGGAGGGTTTCGAACACACACCTTAGACGCGATAGTGAACACTAGAATCGTTCGATTCACTCCTCCAAACCAATTTAAAAACCACAATGGAAGCCACTACACACAAACGACTATAACTAAAGATTTGGCACCAGCTTTTGAAGTTATGAAGTTGAAAACAATGCAAAGGCAAAATTCCCAAACGAAGAATCCCAAAATAAGTTTTATGATTAAAACCCTAAAATTTAGAAAGCAAAAATTGAAAAAAGAATAAGAAGGAAAAAGAACGTGAACAAGGGACAATGAGAGAAACCAAAAAAAAAAGTGCAACAACCTTTTTTTTCTTTTTGGGTTTTTCTCTTCTCAAAATAAAAATAAATAAAATAAGTATTTTAAACCAAATACAAAAATAAACCAAAGTTATTTCCCCATATCATACGTATGAGGACTCAAACCCAGAACACCAAGGAAAACAAACTCACAACCAACCACCAGACCAACAAGTCCATTTTGACACTAAAACGCGAAAACAAACTCGAATGCCCGATCTAGCCACTAACCCAACCTACCTACAAATCTCAAAACTTCTAACCCCTAAAATCAGGTTGTTACAGTGTCACACGGCCTGGCAATGCCGTGTGCTAGGCCGTGTAACTCAACGCTTGCACCCTAAAGAACTCATCAGATGACACACGATTGTATGTCTCACACGGCTAAGTCACACACTCGTGTCTCAGGCCGTGTGGACCCAAAATGAACCTTAAACAAAATGTTTACCAATTGAAGCTTACTTGAAATCTAAGTAATCCATTTACCAACCAAAAGACCTATTCAAAGTGACATTAAATAAGCTAAAAACATGCTAAATCAACCATCCTAAGTGCCTCACAAATTTTAACACTACCTCAAACACACATTGCATTAACACATATCATTCATATTTGCATTAAATCATCTTACCTTATTCTCATATATTATATAAGTTGATTTTTTTTTTGCACTTAAGGTCATACTTAACATTTTACATATCCAAAACAATAGTAATGACATACGAGCCTATTACATGCCATATAATCCAAAATAAACATTTCAAAAACTACTGAAAATGAGAGGATAGTGTGACTTGAGTGATGATCCGATCGTCCAACCTTCAGAATATCTACAAGCACATAAAATAACACAAATAATCTCATTAAAGCTTAGTAAGTTCGATGTACTAAAACGATAAATCTTACAAAGTAAGTACAAAAAAAAAATATTACAACTATATGTGTTCCTTGTCATCCACAATCACAGCAGTGAATTGTAAAATTCAATTCAAATATCAAGTATATAACAAAACCATCAAAAATCATTAAACAAGTTAAGTTACTAAGGTTTACAATCTGATAAACGAATTATAGGTAAGAGTACATAGATATTCCAACCAAAACACACCAGATGCTCATAAGAGCTAATCCATCCGAAACACACCAACGGCTCCAAAGAGCTAGTCCAACCGAAACACACCAAAATAGGGAGTATAACATGAAAGTTCGCAACAAATGCTGAACTTCGGTTTACTCGGAAAACATATGTATTTAACACTCCACAAAAATCTCCACTCCAATCCCCATAACACACTATATCTCGATTGTACTTTATCCCGCGTTTAATCCGATCCAAAAATCAGAATCCAATAACATCTCTCAAATAACCTTACATCATCAATAATTAAATATATCTATTATGCCATTTTATATCATCCAAAAATTCATATAGATATTAAATTTTAAACCATACGAACTTACCAGGACTGAATTGTAGTAGTTGTAGAAGTTTAGGGACTATTCATAATTTTTCCTCTTCTACGAGTATCAACTAGTTCTTGATCTAAAATGTAAAGTTTCTCAATTATCAAATTAAATTTCATATTCCAATTCATTTTACATTTTATACCCTTTTATTTTTTGAAATTACACAATTACCCCTAACTTTTAAAACATTTGTAATTTAGTCCTTTAACCCGAAAATCATCAAATTAACCATTTTTCTCAAGTCAACATTTCAGCCAAATATACTAGGCCCTTAAAAAGTTCTTAATAAACATCAAATTTACTATCAAACCCTAAAATTTTGACATTTTCATAATTTAATCCTAAAATCAAAATCTAACAAAAATCACTTCACAAAATCACCAAATAACACAATCAAAGCTTCAAATACATAGTTATCATAAGAAAAATTCAAGATTCATCAATGGAAATTTCTAAAATTTTTAATAGATTAAAAAATGAAGGTACAGGCTAGCTGGACCTAGTTGCAATGATATCAAAAACACAAAAATTACAAGAAACTAGCTTAGAAAACACTCACATGCAAGATACTATGTTTGTTCGATTCTCCAACCTTAATTTTCCATGGTTTTTCGGCAAGGTTGAAGATAGAATGAAGAAGAAAGACTTAATCTTTACTTAATTTTGTTTTAACTTTGTTTTAATTACAAAATTGCCATTATACTAAATTTTTATTCAAATTTTATTTAAATTTAATCCCCATTACCATCCATTATCTAAAATAAGGATTATTTCCCTATTGGTCCTCCCACATTTACTACTTTGGCCATTAAATCATCCAATTGCATTAATTGATAAGTTTTGCATCTTTTACAAATTAGTCCTTTTTCATAAATTAACTATCCAAATGATAAAATTTCTTAACCAAATTTTAGTACGACCCTAATGACTCTATAAATATTCTAAAAATAATATTTACAAGTCGACTCGATGAAAATTTATGGTCCTGAACCACTGTTTTGTCACCATTGAAAAATAGGTTGTTACAAATTACATCAAAATTTGAATATGAATTAAAAATTAAAAAAAATTGTTAATGAGGTGTTGTTCTTATATCATCCTGTCGATATAGACATGACAGCATTGTATGCCCTAGGTTCCTACACTACTCGCATAACCTCGATCGGTTTGACTTCTCCCGAATATCCATGTTATCGTGTATTTGAGTCGATTTCGATCGACCTTTTGGTTTGCGACAATGATCTATCGGGTAACAGCTTGAATGGAGCACTCAATATAGACAGCTACATATGTTTATTTGGGAGCCATAGAAATAAGTTATAATGTGTTTTAGTTTGTACATTTCATCCATTAAGCTCATGTAATCCAAACGTTGATTGGTACATGATGCAATTGCATGAGCGCATGGAAAACAAAGTGCATCCAGTCTCCTACATCGTAGGTTCATTGTCTTAGGTCTACATGGTACGCTCCCCAAGAATACCTTTGTCCAATTTACCGAACTCCGTAATCCAAAACAATAGGTTTTGAGCGAATGACACACTAAATGCATACAGTTCGGTCGTACTGTAGCCTTCATAATTTTTTTCAGTACGTCATCTCTCCAGATGTGACCGCCCTGCATATGTCCAACATATTTCTCCCTCGCTTTAGAAAAAGTTCAGTCAAACGAAAATATGTTTCTTTGACAATCGAGGTTATTGACAAATGATACATTCCCTTCAACACATAATTAATGCATTTCATCAGGTTTGTCGCCATGTGCCCATATTGTAAGCCCCCGTAATACTATTGTGCCCACTAATTGAATGGTATATTGGAGAGGTACTAATGCAGTAATAAACCAATTAAAAATCTGACTAAGGCAAGTGCACCTGTCAATTAATAGTATAACTACAATGAGCATGGATATCACTCTTACGAAGACTAAAAGTACTTGTAATTACTGTCTTTCAATTATTTAACAGATAAATTTGAGTGATTGGTTAAAAACTTAGTATCTTGATCCGTAAAAATCCCTAAATTATGTTAATATCTCTCTTCAAGATTAATAGCAATTGACTCTAAGTTGATTAATTGAAATTTCTTTCTAATTAAAATATCACATTAACTCGATTTATGGATTCCCCTATTATTTTACTCCAATCTGGTAGATATATGTCATCCTATTTCTAAGATTGCATACAACTCCACTTAATTACGCTAGATCTACTCTTAAACAGGGTTTATTCCTCCTATAATTCAAGCACATCAAACATTGATTAATAGTCTAGAAATATTAAACCAAGATTTAAGCACATATAATTGAGAATAAGATTCAAGTATTTATTACGTAAAAATAGAAATCAAATAACGAATCCATATTAGGTTTCATCTCCCCAACATTTGGAAAATTAGTTCATGATAGCAATTAAAAGCACCTCAAAGGCAGTATAACTACAAGAAACAAAGAAACTCATAATAAACTTTAAAGAAATCAAAAAGAGATCTTAAATCTTTATGGAAATTTACTTCAGATTCAACTTCAATGGTGTTTTTCCAATTATTTTCTTAAATATTCTATGTCGGATCCCTCCTATATTCTTATTTTTTCATATATAGGTCTTAAAATGCTCGAAAAACCTATAAAACACGCTTCCCCACAGGTTTGGAGTGCGATTCGCGATTTTCACACGGACTAGCACATGACCATATGGCTCACACGGCCGTGTGTCTAGCCTGCGTGGCTCTTGAAACTTGCTCTGATTATCTAATTTTCTGATTTTTGCTCGTTCTTACTCCGATTATCTGATTTTTTTATTTTTGCTCATTTTTCGCTCCTTTTACTTCAAATGCTCTCTTAAGAAGCATGAATTTAAAGGATTAGGAGCATAAAATTCATCATTTTACATAGAATAATCATCCAAAAATGCATTAAGAACGGGATTAAAACATGTTACTTTTAACACTTATCAGGTACCTCGCCCCGTAACTGTTAATTGCTCGTAAGTTTTCCAACATTTTATGGAAATGGTATTTGACGAGCTCATACCCTATCGAGAAAAGTGAATAGTTAATCTATAATGCCCAAACTTGCATGGCTCAGTTAAATAACAAGCAATTGAAATAGTGGCAAATACATACCCATGTTGATCACTTGTGCGTGCTGAGTTGTATTGTCCGTGATCGTTTGCCACAATATGTCTTAGATAATACCTATGGTTTTTGTGGTCTTAAAGGTTTCCTTGTCGTTCAATTATGGCCAGTATTTCAAGTTTCTTGCCGAAGATGACACATATATTGGGTTTGGGGGAAGCATGCCTCCTTGACCTAAATAGAAAGAATTTTCAATCGTTTATTGACTCTCCAGGCATTATTGCAAAGGAAATCAACATGATTTTTTAATTGTTTTCTTATACCATAGCCAACAAAAACCGATGGGTATATATCTTGTACATAAAGGTACCGTCGAATTTGTATCAATGGCTTACAGTATTGGAATACTTGTTGACATTGCTTAAAAGTTTAGAAGAAATGATGGAACACCGACATCCATGGAGCAATCGATCGTTGTAGTATGCATGCATCATTTCCATATCAATTGCAACCTGAAATGTACATCTCCAGTACCCAACACCATTGCCATAAATCGTTATACGACGTGTCACATCCATTATGCATATTCTCCAATGCTTTCTACTTTGCGATCTACACCTTACGATTGATAACTCTTTTATATTTCATGTTTTTAGACCTAGTCAATTTCTTGTACTTAGGTACATTTAGTAGCATTTTAAGATATTTCACTAGTATTTTTATCATTGTATGAGGAGCTTGGATTATGTTTAAATATTAGGTAATTTTAATTGCTTGAGGTAGGGATCTATTTGGTGGTTTGGCAGGTGTAGGTTAAGGAACAAAAAATAAAGGAGTGCAAGTTTATTGGGGCAAAATGTTGGACATTTTGTCAAGAAAAATGTTGTGGCAATTCCAAGAAGACCGAGTCAACACTTAACGCATACCAGTTTCAACCCAACTACACTTGTACCAGAAAAATCTACCTAAAAAGAGGAGAAGATAATCCTAGGCTATTGATTTTTATCCAGAAAAAAGAATTTAAAAAGAAGATAATCTTGGGCTATTGAAAAAAGAATTTAAAAAGAGGAGAAGATAATATTAGGTTGTTGAAAAAAGAATTTAAAAAATGAGAAGATAAACTTCGGTTGTTGGATTTACCCTAGGCAAAAGCCTATAAAAAACCAAAGGAGGAAACTTAAAAAGAGGAACAAAAAAAAGAAAGAGATCCTTATGCAAAAATGGAGGGTAGCGGCTGAGTAGAGACAGAAAGAGGAAGATGAAAGCAGTCCTTCTCAGCCATCGCAAAACACTGTGCTGCTAGTGTGTGAACTAGACACGTGAAAACTATCTTCCTGAAGTCTTCCGTATTTCTTACTTTGTTCTTCAGTGATTGAATGATGAAAATGGTGTTGGATGTTATTTTGGTTTTGAATTTTATGTGCCAACCCATGAGCTAAATCTCATTGGGTTAGGATTACATGATGAAACTTTTATTTTCTTTAATGGTTGAAGTATTTATCTGATTCAATTTACCATTTCATTCAATTGTTTTATTTCTAAATTGTATGCATGCAATCCCTAGACATAGACGATTGTGCAGCATGCCCATAAACTAATTTAATTCTGAAAAGGTTGGATTAGTTGGACCAAAATTGAATGATATGATCAAGTACTCAATAGATACTTGCAGTAGACTCTAAACATAGAGCAGCGTTCATATAGAAGGAAAATAGTGTAAGGTACCATATTAAAAGCCCACAGATACAAGCAAGGTAACTTGAGGTTTTTGCTCTAGAAAAAAGGTAGACCATTTTAGAACTCTTCTAAGCAGTAAACTGAGTATGATTTTCTGAGGCATTATTGACAATAAGGGTGGATTCTTAGTAATCCCAACCTTTCAAATCAACATCATATATCCTTTATTCTTTGCCACTGTGTCTTTACCATACCAATTTCTTAGTTATTTATTTGATTGTTTACATAATATTCCCATAGTAATTCTCATAATTGTCATTACATTTCTATTCTCATTTTGCCATAACATTTCCAAGTATTCATTAATTCCATATACTGCACACATCATTATTCTTTTAATTGCCACTGCATACTTACCATAGCTTTACCATAGCATTAATTGCATTTTATTATAATAACTTGATCACTTTTGTGCCTCAATTCGATCCTCGTGGGAATAATACTCACTCATCACTTTATTAATTGATTCTACGCGTATACTTTCACAATTCACATATCATTTCACAAGCAACAAGTTTTTAGTGCTGTTACCGGGGATTGGCAATTTGGTTTTGTTATTTTACTTAGTTCCATTAATTTTATTTAACTTAGTTGTATTTAATTTTTGCGGGTTTGCCGTCAGTGTATAAGAAGATATCTGCAATCGAACTGACTACAAATATTTGCAATTAAAACAAGCATAGCAATCCTGGGACTTGCTTTGACCATAGGTAGTATTATGTCTGCAATCATCTCTAAATCCAATTTCAGATAATCTCGTGAAACACCTGTAATAGAAGCCATGATTTTCCATGCATATATGTTGTTTCGCATTACGCACTTTGCCTTAAACTTTTCAGATCGAGGTATAACAACATGGAAGTTTACTCTATTCCAGATGTTGTATCGCTTCACTGTAGTGATTAAACCATCTTTAGAGGAAAACTCCCTTCCCACTTCTAAATCACCCGAATCCAATGAAGAACACGCATGGCCCGGTCTTCTATGTGGTAGTTCTTCAAACTCCAACGCATCTTCTAAACCGTAGATCTTCTTCGACATCTTTGCCCATACCTTTATTGTTTGGACCTCCATCTTTTGGTTCAGTTGGAATCGACTTTAGTTAAAAAAATAATGCAACTTCTGAACCATTGGCACCAGACTCCTGGATTAGATCGACATCAAATTCAGTGTCCTTTTTATTCTCAACGCCATCAACATTTTCAGGGTTAGATGTCCCCTCGCTAGTGGACGTCGTAAAGAGTACATCATCCGTTCTTGTAGAGTTGTCAAAACAACCAAAACCACATATTGATTGCCAACCTTTGGAACTTGATGTCATTTCCTTGTAAGTTTTCCCATTGTTGAATATTGGCTAATTGAAGTTCAAATCAAAACCACTAAGCGTTGTGCACGGGTCCAGTATTCCGTATTACCACCAAACCCCGACTATTCAGTGCTCTACCTACTACAGTTGAAATCTAGGGTCAAAACAGATGAGTGTCTTCCCATTGATGATTCTGGGATATCATAATGAGAACGTTCTAACAAAGCAGGTGAACCCACCACACAACTATTTCGTTGGACTCTCGACTTGTTCTTCCGTTCTGGCCTCTCGAACTAAAATATATGTTGACCTCCGAGGGTCTTCATCTGTCCTTGTAAACTCTATATATAACTCGAGATATGGTGATCCACTATCAATGTACGTCTGCACCATCGCCTCCAACTCCCTCGCACCTTTGATATCGAAAGTGTCATATCTAACGGGGTCTGCAAAAACACAAAATCGATATTTAAGTGACAATACTCTCATCTGGTTGGATCTGACTATTTTTCACTAATTCTTGAATGTAGTTTTGGCAATTGTATGTACTAATTAAAAGTCAATCATGTTGTGTTTTTTGATAAAAAAAACAACCCCAATCTTAGTGTCATGCCCTTCACCGTTGTAATAAACAATAACATTAATTCGTCTAATCATTTTCAATTAAATAACCTATTCCACATGTTTGAAACAAAATCATTATGCAGAAAAATAGTGTTGTAATTAAATATGAACAAAAAAATCGATCATTACTTTATGCAAATTGCATGATAGCTCCAAATTATGTCCTATGTGCCAACTTCTCTTCTTTTGATCTTCTTACAATTTTCTTTGTTCGTAAATGCCTTATGCCACTTAATGCTAAAATAGATTACTTTTATAAACCCGAGGGTCAGTGGCAAATGATTTAGAAAATTTTTTCGGGCTAGTGGGGAGTTGAAATTGTTAGAGGGAAAACGCTCCACATAGGACGTGATTTCAGTGCACTCTCAGAAAAAAAGAATTGAAAACGCATCCAGCTGGACATGTTTTCAGCTGACATGGTATGAAAACGTGTCTAGCTAGACTCACTTTCAGTGCTTTTTTCTAACAGTGCACTGAAAATGCGTCCTATATGGAACGTTTTCCTTTCAACTCCAAACTTTTCCCCACTCAACCATTAGATATTTTGGGATATATTTTCTCAACAAATCCAAATGTTCGAAAATAGTGCACTGAATCTATCTGAATGTTCGAAAATAATGCGTTGTAAATAACGATCAAAACTCAATTGCATTAAAAAAATTCGAAAAAAGTAAAAACTAAGATTTAATCAAACTGAGTAGTTCGAGTTTCGATTTTAAATCGAATTAAATTTTACAATTCAAATAATTTGAATATTATTAACTTTACATCTCAAAAAATTATAAAAATATTAAAAAAATTAAAATTAAAATTTAAAAATTATAAAAAAAATTACAAAACCCTAACCTTATCCTAACCCTACTTTAAAAACACTAAACTCTGACCATAAAAAAAAGGAAAACGCTTCTAGCTGAAAGCATTTTCAACTTATGTGGCAGAAAGTGCTTCTAGCTGGAAGCATTTCCCTACAAATATGTTGAAAACACTTCCAACTAGATGTACTTTTTTGCAAATCAATTGAAAATACTTCCAACTAGAAACGTTTCGTAAAATCAATTTATTCTCGTATTTTTTTGAAAAAATGACCTAATCTTGTATTTTTTTTAATACCCACATTTTAAAGAAATTCAACATTAAAATCGTGTTTATAATTTATAATTTTGTCTAAAATACTATTTATTTTATGTTTATATATGTTATTTTTAATGTATATCATATAATAATATTCAGCGGCTCGTCTTTGAAGGAATAACTGATAACCTACCGGTCAACCAACTAATCCAGTTTGGATTTTGTTTTCCTTTTGTGTACTAGAATTTGGTTTATTCTCGAAAAAAAAAGTGAAACAAACAACTTGGTGCAAGATATTAAAACAGCATTACTGTCAGAGTAAATATTAATTATTTCATTTTTTAATGATAAATTTTTTATTAAGATTTAGTCTTGAATTTGATTATTCAACATTTCTACTCTCTTTTTTAATAAAAAATAAATAACATATAAATTTTTAGTTTCATTAATAATTGAAATATATTCGAGTAAGATGATAAAATCTGTGTGTAATTTGCACAAGATGATAGATAAAAAATTATTTTTTAATTTCATATTTTCTAAAAAAAATTCAAAAGAAGAATTGAAATGCTGGCAAAAACCAACGAAAAGGATACCAAAATCCAGCATGACATGATGACAAATCGTAAATAAGTGAAAAAAGAGGGTAAATACTAAATAGCCATCGAAAGGAGCACGAATCAATGAAGTTTGCATTTGCCTATAAATAATGAAAACCAAAGCACTCGCACATGCCATCCTCACCATCGATTCTCTGTCGATACTTGCTGGATCAATAATGAAAAGATTTTTTTTTTTAATCAATAAAGAAGAAGGCTTCCTTTTTGTGTTGTTGACATAGCTGTTCTCTGTTTACTTTGGAGTGAGAATGGCAAAGAATGTGGAAGTTCTAGCTATGGAAATCTACTGCCCTCCTACCTGTGTTCAACAGGTGGCATAATCTCTTCTTTTTCTTTCTCTTTTTAGTTTTTTTTTTAATTTTAAATTCTGGGTTTTTGGTTTTCCTTTTTGTTCTTTGGTTGTTGAGACAAATGAGAAAAATGGTGAAGGATGGATTCTTAGATTATGTAATGGAGAGTAAATAGAGCTTCTGAATAAGGGTTTTTTATATATCTATTTTTTGCTTAAGCTGAAGCAAATTTGACTGATAGAGAGGAATTCTAATTGCTTGCAAATTTTCATTCTTTTTAAAAAAAATTATATATGAAAAAGTTGATTTCATAGTTTTCTCATGTGATATTTCTGGGTGTTTATTATGTTTACGAGTTAATGGGGTCATACATATATATATACATATACATATATCTGAGTTTTTGGTGAAATCTAAATACAGTTTAAATGTATATTGTTTGCTACCTCATTGTTTGTTGTGAATATTTTACTAGCTTTGGTTTTACCTGGATCACAATTAGTGTTAACTGGGATTTTCTTGGACCTCACTCAAATCTACTTTTATGATCATCTGGTATCAAATACTTCTCTTGGTTGGTATCTTTGTGGTACCTCTTCTAATGATTAGTAGCATGATGGCCTTTTTATTTGAAAATTAGTTTTGGAAATAATAACCATTGGACTACAAAACAGGAAGCATTGGAGGCTCATGATGGTGCAAGGAAAGGAAAATACACCATTGGACTTGGACAAGATTGCATGGCCTTTTGTACCGAGGTCGAAGATGTTATCTCAATGAAGTTTTGATTCCTACCTTTTATATCCACTTCTCATATTCTATTAGCATCGCTTAATATATTTTATGACTCAAATGAACACTTATTTTGTAAAACTTGGTATTTTAATTTGCAGTTTGACAGCTGTTAGTTCACTCCTTGAAAAGTATACGATTGACCCTAAGCAAATTGGCCGTTTCGAAGTTGGCAGTGAGACTCTGATAGACAAGAGCAAGTCCATTAAGACTTTCCTAATGCAAATCTTTGAGGTACTCTGTCCAAGCATCATTATCCGCTTCTCCAGGATAGTTTCATCTTTCTTCCTCTTAGATTGGTAAAAGAAAATCTATCTGACTAATGCTCTTTTTTCTCATGTTAAACAAACAGAAATGTGGTAACACTGACATTGATGGGTTGGACTCAACTAATGCTTGTTATGGAGGGACTGCAGCTCTATTCAACTGTGTCAATTGGGTGGAAAGTAGTTCATGGGATGGACGATATGGTCTTGTTTGTACTGACAGTGCGGTATGCTTATTTCCTAAACTGTTACTTTATAAATAATGTTAAGTGGCTGCAAAATTTCCTTCTATTTTTTCCCACTCCAATCTCGAATAAAATAATAACTTTTTTTTTGAAATACTACTCAACATGGTTTTGGTTTTGGACCAAAGGGGCTGTAATTTCATACTTTGTTCATATGATTGTTGCACACTTTAGGGGCCAAATGTACATTATTTTGCTCTTGAGCTTGTACATTTATATTAGTAAGATATTTATATTTTTAGTCATTTCTGTACATTTAACTATAAATAAACAATGGAGACATATTCATTGGTTATATAATATCTACCTTTATTTGGTTTTCTTACCGAGGGTTCTGTTTATCAGGTCTATGCAGAAGGACCTGCTCGGCCAACTGGAGGAGCAGCTGCAATTGCTATGCTAATAGGGCCTGATGCTCCTATTGTTTTTTAAAAGCAAATTTAGGGGCAGTCATATGTCTCATGCCTATGACTTTTACAAACCCAACCTTGCTAGTGAGTATCCCGTAAGCAACCAATTTGCCTCTTAAAAGTTTTTCTGCTTTTATGGAATATATTTTTTATGCCACTTTAGTCAATAGGAAGTATGATGGCTTTAGAAATCCTTTAACTCTCATATCAATCACCTAAAGTTCATTTTTTGTTCACTATAAGTTCCTATTTGGGTAATGGTTCTATCTATTGACATGCATTCGTAGGTTGTTGATGGGAAACTTTCTCAAACGTGCTATCTCATGGCTCTTGATACTTGCTATAAGTATTTCTGTTACAAGTAAGTCGCTGCAGAAGTAATTGAAGCATTTGTTTCCTTTACAAATATGAAATTTAGACTATTTAAGCTCTGCTTATTCATCTATCTTTGGCTGCAGGTATGAGAAACTAGAGGGCAAACAATTTTCCATTTCTGATGCTGACTACATTGTTTTCTATTCTCCATATAACAAGGTAGCTAATTTTAGCTGTCATGGATAAATCAATGAACTTTCTTTCAAATAATCTCATGAATTTTGGACTTCCTCTAAGTTCTTTTTTTTTTTCCTATTTGAATGGTTGCAGCTTGTGCAGAAAAGCTTTGCTCGTTTGTTGTTCAATGACTTCATGAGGAATGCCAGGTTTTTCACTTTCCTTGATGCCCTTAGAGATTTTATTGATTGACTAATCACATTCTGATCATTTTCCTGGTTTACATGATATTGCAGTTCTGTTGATGACATTGCTAAAGAAAAATTGAGTCCATTTTCAAATTTGACTGGTGATGAAAGCTACCAGAGCAGGGATCTTGAGAAGGTCTATTTTGAACTCAATAGTTTCTGACTAATTTTTGGAACAACAAACAAGCTATATTAAGCCATCTGGTCTATTTCCTTTGGTATACTTGAGCTGTCAGTGTATTTTGTGAGGACAATTGGTTTAATAAATCCTTATTAGTTTGGTTCATCAAAATTAGGCACAACTGAAAACAGTTCCAAGATTTGATAGTGCAGACTTTCATGATAGATAGATGGTTGAAATTCTTTGTTTCATACTTCTTACTTATGCCGTTTATAACCATGCATTTGCAGGTATCCCAACAAGTTTCAAAGTGCCTTTATGATAAGGTGCAACCAACCACCTTGATACCAAAGCAAGTTGGCAATATGTATACCGCATCTCTTTATGCTGCATTTGCATCCCTTATTCACAACAAACATAGTGAATTGGTAATTGTTTATCTTTTTCCAAATATGACAAGTCTTCTGTCTCTGCTCATTTTCCCTTTAAAATCTGACATATTTAATAATGTTGCAGGCTGGAAAGCCGGTAATATTGTTCTCGTATGGAAGTGGTCTGACTTCCACAATGTTTTCATTGCTACTCCATGATGGTCAACATCCCTTTAGCCTATCAAACATTGCAACGGTAATGAATGTTGCTGGGAAATTGAAGTGGAGGCATGAGGTAAATTACAAGTTTGTCAGATATCATGTACTTTTCTGGATATCTACAAAGATAGAGACATACAACAGTAGAATACTAAATGGTATTGAAAAAGATTGTAATAGATGTTTTCTCATGCAGTTCCCTCCTGAGAAGTTTGTTCAGACAATGAAGCTGATGGAGCAAAGATATGGAGCCAAGGATTTTGTGACGAGCAAGGACTGCAGCCTTTTGTGTCCAGGAACATACTACCTCACCGAAGTTGATCCTATGTACCGGAGATTCTATTCAAAGAAGGATGGGGACTATACTGTCTGTGAGAATGGATCTCTTGCTAACGGACATTGAAGAACCGAGAGGAAGGCGGCTTTGGCTTGTGCTAAGATGCGTTACCACCATGTGTATGTTAAAGAAAAAAACTGTTCATTTAGCAGTAAATCCGTTTTTTCAGCTTATTCTCGTTTTTTTTCACCCTAGCTTCTAATAAGTTATGTAAGCCAGTTGCGTTAAAACAGAGTAGTTGGTAAGTTCTTGAAGATAATAAGATTTTATTTACATTCAGACAATTGGTGCTGCATCCCCAAGGTGCCATCCGCATTAAGCACACAATTAAAGGCATGGCCATGGCCCTTGCTCCGGCTCATGTCTCATGGCCCATGGGGGTTTGTCATTTTTTAAGAAAATTTCAGTATTTGGACGGCCTAAACGTATTTAGATAGTAGTTTATTTACTTGTCCTAAACTTCAACATAATTTGATGGTCACATTATCAAAAGTATAGTCAGAGGCAGCGGGACCAAATTCGATTTTAGTTGAAGGGCAGGATAACCCATACCTTTCAATCCTACTCTTTATCCCCTATTATTTCCTCTTTTGGTTTGTCAAATCCTGTGTAAAATCAAATGCGAATATTTACTGACAAGAAAAAAAAAACCTCCATAATGCAAGTGGATGTCACATTAACTGAGGTTCTCTGAGTCTATATAATCAACATGTTTGATGTATGCAATCGGTAACAACTTGCTTACACAATTTATATATATATTCAAAGACAAAAACATTTAAAATCAAGACCATTCCTTCAAACAAATGAATTAGGCTTTCCTATCTACTTAGATGATATCTCACAAATATATACTTCCTTTTTAGTTCCTTTTCACTGCTACTTAAGTTGCAGTACTATGGCCTCTTATATTCTGGTGGGAAAAAAAATGTATTCTAAGAGGAAGCATATTTTCATATTTCAGGTAGCTTTATTCAATTAGATTATGGGATGAATAAATTTATAAAAAATTAAAAATAATTTTGGTTGAAATTGTAAAGTCATATTATTTGGGGTTCAAATTTTATGGTAAATTACCAGAAAATACCCTTTTTTTCAAAATTTATCGAAAATGACCTATTGTTTAATTATTTACCGGAATGGGTCATTTTCCCCAAAAGCGCGTCCAAGTCAGCGCGATTTCAGGAGATGCAGCAGGAAAACCGTTCCAGAGGGAGCGTTTTCTGCCACATCAGCACAGATCGCGTCCTTGAGGGCGCGCTTTGCTGATGTGGCAAAAATTCTCCCTCAGGGACGCGTTTTACCTGCTTCCAACGGTCATATTTTTTTGACTGTTGGGCCTCCAACGGAAAAAAAAAAAACTATAAAACCCCCTTTCATTTTTTTCACACAAAGGTCCTTACTAAATTTTTTCTCAAATTTTTCTCAACTTTCTCTCAAATTCCTCTCAAATTTCTCTCAAATTCCTTTAAAGTTCCTCTCAAATTTCACAAAAGTCCTTCAATTTTTACAAAAAAGTCTTGTTTAAAAGTTTTTTGAAATATTTTTTTTGTTAAATTTAAAAATATTTTATCGTATTAATAATGGCCGGAGAATTAATTCGTCTCGATAATAAACACATCTCCGTCGATCAAATGACAATGGTAAGTTATAATTTTAATTTTTCAATACTATTTAATATTTTTTAGGTTTATGCAATTTTAATTAATTTTTATTTTATAATTTTTTAAATAGTCTGTAGATTGGGTGTTGCAATGCAATATTCGCAATATGCCTGGTCCGCCATCGCCGTTGATAGAGAATTACCTGGAAGTGGGTTTTGGCACGTGGCCACGATAATCCGAGGGTGCAAGTTGGACTCGAAGCTAATCAGTGCGTTGATAGAGAGGTGGAGACCAGAGACACACATTTTTCATCTTCCATGCAGAGAGTGTACTATCACTCTGGAAGACGTGCATTTGCAATTGGGATTGCCGGTGGATGGGTACATAGTCACTGGGTCTACAACTTCTGGTGATTGGGGAGCCGTATGCTACGAGCTTTTGGGTGCTATTCGGATAACATTAACGGAGGTCGGATCGAGATGGGCTGGTTACGAGACACATCCCCAGAGCTGGATAATGATTCGACCGAAATAGAAAGAATACGGTATGCTCGGGCATACATTCTTGATATGATTGGAAGCTATTTGATGCCGGACTTGTCACGAAACCTCGTACATCTGAGATGGCTGCTAAAACTCGTTGATTTTAGAGCAGCAAGTGAATTGAGTTGGGGATCTGCCGTGCTAGTAAAATTATATCGGGAGATGTGCGGGGTGACGCGACCGAATAAAGCAAAAATTGGATGTTGCCTACCACTACTGCAATCATGGGCACGGTTTCGCTTTCCATTTTTACGTCCTCGAGTGGACCACCCATATACATTCCCACTCATAACGAGGTAAATTTAATATTAGGTTTTAAAATTATTAAGTAGATTTAAAATATAATTGTATGCTAAAAATTTATTTAATTAGGTGGAACCATTCAGCGAGTTATGTTGGAATACCTACCTTGCTTGAAGATATACGGCTTCTATTAGACCAACGGTCGGAAGCACAAGTAAGTATTAAATAAAATATATTTTCGTAATAAAATAGTCATTTTGTATTTCGTATTTAATATTTAGTATTTAGTATTTAGTATATAACTAATATTTTTATCATGTTAATATAGTTTGAATGGACACCATACAAGGATCCGTCAATTCAGGCAGTAATTCCGGATGAGTTCTTTCAAAATCCGAACATTTGGCATGTGAAGGTCTCATTGGTCAACTATGCCACCGTGGAGATGCACCAGTCAGATCGGGTTCTGAGTCAATTTGGATTCCGACAACCGATTCCCGTGGCACCTGAGGTGCTCGATGATGAGCACAAAGTTGACTTACGGCAGTTGCATACGGATTGACCAAGATTTTGGTCAGCATATATTGAATTGTGGGAAAATCGGTATGGTTATATACCTACTCGGGAACCGATCATCGTTCCTGAGTTAGCGTGTGTGCCGGAATACATGCCATGATTTAGGATCCATGGCAAGCCGTATTTATTATCAGAAGAGGAGAGGCTACGGCAACTTCGTGTACAAAGGGAACGACGAGGCCCTTTAAATTCAAGGAGAAGGGATGAAGAGACGGGACCATCAATAGCTCCGACATAATCACCGGGCCCATCAACTGCGCCCACACAGTCATTGGGCCCAACACATCAGCCGACGACACCCACATCACAACCTTTTTAGATTATACCATGTGCATATCCTAACCCTTATATGTATCCTAACCCTTATATGTTTCCTTGTCCCAGTCCCATGGCAGGTTAGAATGCATGGCCTGGTTCGAGTTCGTTCCCGACTACTCCGACTGGCCAGCCGATCTGTAGGCCGCCGTCGTATGAGGGATCACACGAGGCGCCATCGGGGAGCTCTTCTTTTTACCAATCTCCTTCGCCTTATGGGATTCAGACACCTTCGCCATGGGTGATACAAACACCTCCGCACTCATTATTCTATCAAGGTGGGTTATCCTCCCAACACCCACAACCAGACCCTTGTCGGAGGAACTAGAATCCCCGCCTGAGCTTCCACAACCCCCCGAAAGCTAGAAGAAGGAGGAATCCAGAGCGTAACCGTCGACCACCCCCATGTGGTACTGATTCCTACCGGCACCAACATTGATTTTTTTAATATTTTTGTATAAACTTTTTTATATTGTTTCATTTAATAAAATAAAAGTTATTTTTTTATTTTTTATTATAATTTAATTTATTTTTTATATATTTAATAAAATGAAATTTGTTTTTATTGGAAATTTTAATTTATTTTTATATCTTTAATAAAATAAAATTGTTTTTATTTTTATTTTAATTTATTTTTATATCTTTAATAAAATAAAAGTTGTTTTTTATTTTTATTGTAATTTAATTTAATTTTATATCTTTAATAAAATAAAAGTTATTTTTATTGGCAATTTTAATTTATTTTTATATCTTTAATAAAATAAAATTATTTTTATTGGTAATTTTAATTTATTTTTAAATCTTTAATAAAATAAAAGTTATTTTTATTTTTATTGTAATTTATTTTTATATTTTTAATAAAATAAATTTAATTTTTAATTAGAAATTTAATTTATTTTTATATCTTTAATAAAATAAAAGTTGTTTTTTATTGACAATTTTAATTTATTTTTATATCTTTAATAAAATAAATGTTTGTTTTTAAATTTTTATTATAATTTAATTTATTTTTATATCTTTAATAAAATAAAAGTTATTTTTATTTTATTTTAATTTATTTTTATATCTTTAATAAAATAAAAGTTGTTTTTATTTTTTATTGTAATTTAATTTATTTTTATATCTTTAATAAAATAAAAGTTATTTTTATTGGCAATTTTAATTTATTTTTTATATCTTTAATAAAATAAAAGTTATTTTTATTTTTTTATTGTAATTTATTTTAATATTTTAATAAAATAAAAGTTATTTTTAAGGGTGAAAGGATCTAGAAACTAAGAAGAAATGGATGAATTAGGACTAAATTAAATAAGTGAAAAAGTATGAGGGGTTAATTTGTAATTTTATCAAGATGTGTGTTGATCCAATGTAGGAATTTTGAAGAATCGTAAGGGGCAAAATAATCATTTAGCAAGAAAGATAATTTTGAAAAATACTGATGATGATGATATTTTAGATTAATTGAATAACTTTTTTTTTTTATTTTGCAACTTAGTCTTTCTACAAAAGTTTACCATTTTCATCAAGAAATTAAAAGAATTTTCATAGCCATCAAGAGACAAAAATGATAAGGAGACTATCAACTATTCCGATTTGGACTTGAGCGAGATGTATGGTCTGGATTCCTACACCATCCGCATAACTTCCATTGGTTGGTTGTTTTTCAGATATCCATATTGTTGCATATTCTAGTCGAGTAAGGTCGACCCTTTAGTTTGAGACGCAGTTCTCTATCCGGTAACAGCTTAAACGGAGCAAGCGATACAAACGGCCACCTACGTTTATCTGGTACTGGTAGGAATACATGTCTCCACATGTTGTACATGTATTCTATTTTGTACACTTCGTCGACATAGCTCATGGGATCAAGACGGAGATTCTGACAAGCTGCAATTACATGAGCGCATGGATAACAAAGTGCGTCAAATATCCCACAGTCGCAAGTCTTATTTTTCAAGTGTACACTATATTGTCCGCCAACAATACCTTGGTTCGGTTTGTCAAACTCCGTCACATGAAACCATAGGTTGTCGCGATCGTGACACGCTGTGTGCATGGTGTTAGCCCATGTCTTTGCCTTGTTGATTTCTCGCAATACCTTCGCGCACCATACATGGCCTCCCTGCATTTGGCCTTTATAACTCGTTGCTTGCTTCGGAAATAGTGCTGCTAAATGAAAATATGTCTCTCATACAACCGATATTATTGGCAAAATGACGCGTTCTTTTTAGAACAAAATTTATGCATTCAGCCAGGTTTGATGTCATATGACCATATCATATGTCGCCGTCGTATGCTTGTGTCCACTGTTCGAAAGGTATGTTGCATAGGTAGTTTGTGCCTTCTTTATTAACTGAGCGCAAAATCGCCAACATCTCGTGAAAACGGTCCTTATTGATCTCGTACCCTGCCAATATAAGTTGATAGCGAATATTACATACCACTCTTCAATTAAGAATAAATTGAATATTGCAAACGAAATTATATTAATAGATATTACATACCCATATTGGTCACTTTTCGTCGTTCACTTGTAGATCGATGTTGCTCGTGGTAGTTGGACGTAACATACCTTAGGCATTATCGATGGTGTGTGCGATGCCATAGGCTTCCCTGTCATTCTATTGCTGCTAGTATTCCAGTGCCCCGATCCGATATAACGCATATATCAGGTTGGGGGCAGACATGCCTCCTTAACCTAGATAGAAAGAAATCTCAGTCATGAGCTGACTCCCCCGGTGTTATTGCAAACGCAATTGGAAGGATTCTCCCACTACCATCCTGTGCCACAGCTATCAATAGCCGATGCGTATATCTACCATACATAAAGGTACCGTTAATCTGTACTAATGGCTTGCAGTATAGAAATGTGTCTCGGTATTGCTTAAATGTCCAGAATAGACGCTTGAACACTCGGCATCCGCAGAGCAATCTATCGTTGTAGTACGCAGGTACCGTTTCAAGGTCTGCTATGCTGCCTGAGACTTATCTCTCCAACACCTGACACCACTGCCACACTTCATTATATGAAGCGTCCCACCGACCATGCAATTTTTCCAACGCCTTCTGCTTAGCTATCCAACTCTTGCAGTAAGAGGGCGTGTACGCCAATTGGCTACGAATATTAGCAATTAATACTGGCACTGAAGTCTTGGGATCCGCCTTCATCGTCGGTATTATTAAGCTAGCCAACATATCTAAATCCATCTTGGGATGATCTTGTGAAACACTTGTCAACGAAGTACGTTAAATAATGCAACATTACGTTATATCAGTATTATTCAAAAACCCTAAACACCTAGTGATACTTTAACACCTAGTGATACTGTAACACCCCAAGCCTGGCCCATACACCACGGCCTAATTTAGAATGCTACTAAGGAAAACGTTTGAAAAGCATTTGACCTAAAGGTAAAAACATAAAAATTCGTTGTCATTTGTAAAACATTGTGAATTTAAAATGCTAAGTAAAAATTAGATTGTTACAAAAATTTCTGGATATAAAACTTTAATATAAGATTTTAATATAAGATAAAACATTTCCAACTAATAATTTAATCGTCAATCCACCTTAAACATGATAAAAGTTCCCAAATACTTTAAGTGGCCTTATTACAATAAATACTTAACCAAAGTACTGAAAATATATAATGCATAAAATAAATTAAACATCTTCTGCATGGCCACCTCGTATCCACTCCAACCCGGTCCAAGCATCATGTATCACCTGCGATGTTTGAGAAAAATTGGGTGAGTCTAACAGACTCAGTGTGTAATTAGTCCACAGCTTCCCACACCCGGGCTTAGCCAACAACCGCACCAAACCACATATCACATAATAATGCAATTAATCCACACGAGTCCACAAATGGGGCTTGGTCCATGTCCACACGATACCACATACCACACATGATTATACAAAGTGCACCTAACCTAGCCTAGGGTCCATCCTCTACACACCCCCGTATCCAGCCACCACACACCAGAGGATTACTAAATCAACCCTCCAACCTCTACACACCACTTTGGCAATTAATGACGTTCACGTGAAATAAATCACAATAATCCACAACGCGATCTCAGTCAGTGCCAATCCACAATGTAGCTCGTAGCTAACATCAAACCATGAAGAGGCACATAGCCGTCACCAACCACGATATAGCACAAAGTCGAAACCAACCACGACGTGGCACAGAGCAAATCATCAATCCACGTGAGGCTCGTAGCCATCACCAAACCACGTACATAAAGTACACCCTGTCCTTCTTTCATACTCATATCCCACCCCATGCACATGCAACATACGATAGTAACATAATAAAATAATGCATGAACATGTTATTCGGCATACCACACATATACACATATTTTCATCAGATGTGATACTGACCTTATTATCGACATACCCCTTTTTAGGGTAACCATCACATTATTGCCACTGCACTTATCAACATATACACATAACACATGCAAATATGACATATAACCGGGAAATTTGTGGGTTAATCACACACCTGATAACCTGAAGCGTTACACTTTCAATACTGATGCTATCACTAAGCGAAACTACCATTATTTGCCTATAGTCACCGCCTGCTTCTTTGGCCCACACCGGAGGCCAATCTACTTCATGATGATCTCTTCTTAAACTTAGGAATAGGGACTACCCTTTTCCTCCTTGATTGCTTTTCGTATCCATCGAAGAGTACTCTAATCAAAATCGATTAATACAAGATCTTAAGCGAATAGAACTACAACTTGACAACCTTACCAAATGGATCAAAATCCCAAAAGCTTACGCTTACTCTGTCGATCGCCTTGCTTATCTAAATCCAAAGCATCACTTGCTCTGAAGTTGTCGAGATCCTTGATCGCTTCAAATCCTGAAAGACCTCCTTTAATTCTCATTCACGTTGGCTACCTTCAAAAGGAACACATTATTATTATGGCCCTAAGCATATTCGGCCATCCCTAAACCAAGGCCTAACCACTTGGTTCGGCACTCCTATGAAAAAGAACCCAAACCGATTGCTAAGGAAGAAATTACTTACCACTATTCAAGCACCCTCAAAGAATCGGCTTCTAAATCCCAAAAAGAAAGGTTTCAGCTAACTGCTTCGGCTTTTAAGACTTGCGATAAAGAAAAAAGAATAAGGCACCTTGAGATTCGGTTATGGCTCTTAATAAAAATGGGAGAATGAGAAAAAATACTCAAAAGTAAAGAGAGCTTTAGAGGATTCGACAATGGTGAACAATGGGGGAGAGGTTTCGGCTTTAAGGATATGTGAAAAAGAAAAGGAGATAAGGGACTTATAAGGTTCGGCTTTAGGAAAGAAAATGGGAGGAAGAAAAGATGCACAAATTGTACATATGGCTACTTCAATATTCGGTTCTTGCTTCAAAGAAAAGAGAGAAAAAGAAAGGAATTCTCTTGACTAAAAATTTCGGCAAGAGAGACTAAGGAAGAAATAAAAAGATGGACACACTCACAAAGGCAATTTCGGCACCAACTCCCCCTTTACATGACCGAATTTGCTACCCAAAAGACTCTCCTGGCCAGCCAACTCTTCTTTCCTCTATCGTAACCCACCTTTTTTCCTATTTTCTCTCTTCAACACTCATTCAAAAAGTTTGAATGAGTCCAACCTTCATCCACTTACCTTAGCCGAATTTTAAAAAGAATTGACCAAGTCTTTATCCTTATCTTTTCAAAGTCCCAATGCCGTCTAACTGCTCCTCCTCATTGACGCAAAAAGGAACCCCATTAGCTTTCCTTGCCACTCGAACCTCCTCCCTCCTGAAGCTCCTCTTGACGCAATCTTCCCTGCACCCTAGGTGGCGTCCCAAGCCACTTTACCATGTCCTAAACTCCCTCACAAATTTTTGGCCTCCTTAACCTAGCTCCCCCTTGAAACTTAAAATCCAATAATTTCCTAAGGCACTCTCTTACCTCCTAGGGTTCTCAAAAACCCCTAGAACATATCCAAAGACACACTAAGCCCACTATCACTTGAATTATGCATTAAACACATAACCCCTAAATCCCGGATGTTACAGTTCTACCCTCCTTAAAAATAATGCCGTCCTCGAAATTACTTGGCTAAACTAAACAAAGGTACCACTGTTCCCCGAACCTCTAACGGTACTTGCCTAAGAAATGTGTCTACTACCACTGATCGCCCTAGAAAACTAAGTACGGTCATCTTCCTAGATACGATTTCAAAGTTCACAGTCATGGTGCCAAACACCTCACTAGCAACACAAGAATGAGCTGACTTTACAACGAACAAGGCAATAAAGGGTATTCCAAAAAAATAAGGAACTTACCTGCTACCACATCTAGCACATCTTTCTCCTCGCGATGCCTGGCTGCATAAACCAACCCTGGTTGCCTCGCATCTGAACCTTCAGCACCTCTGCTTGGTGCTCCACGACCTCGGTTGGAACCATTTCCTCCATGGTTCGAACCACGACCCCTCGTCGCCTGCTGACCACCTCTGCCTGGCTGCACATAACCTTGGCCTACTTCCCGAGCCCTATCCATCTCCTGAGGACAATTCCTAACCAAATGAGCCTTAGGCGCACACCGAAAACATTTCTTACTATTTCCCCAGCACTCTCCTGCATGAGCTCTCCCACACTGAGCATATGGATGACTCTGATTCTCAGCAACTAGTACAAGTGCACGCATAGAATTCTCAATCATTGGTCTTTTCTGAAAATCCCCAGATGATGCTGACGGTCCAAAACTCCTCTTATTTCTGTTCCTATCCTTATCTCGGTTCTGTCTCTTAGTCCTTTTAACTTCTTCAGCGATCCAAGCTTTCTCCACTAGAATAGCGAAGTCTCTTTCCCTCTGCGGAGCAATCAGCACCAGCAGCTCATCCCGCAACCCATCTTTGAATCGGACACACCTTTCATAATCTATAACCACGATCCCCTTGGCGTACTGACTTAACCGCACAAATTTCACTTCATACTCTGCTACCGACTTACTTCCTTGCACCAAGTTTAGAAACGCTTTTCTCTGCGAGTCTAAGTAACTAGCTCCAACATACTTCCCTTCAAACTTAACCTTAAAATATCCCCAATCCAATCGATCTGCAGGGGTACCCTCTCTGACAGTGAGACACCATCGATATGCCTCGTCCTGAAGTAGCAAAACAACACCTTTCAGCTTTTCCTCAGCGGTACAGTCAAATCATCCATGATTCTTTCGACTGCCTCTAACCAATACTCCGCTACATTCGGAGCCACTCCAGACACTCTTCTAAAAACTTTGGCTCTGTTTGACCTAAGTCTCTCCGACACTGACTTTCGAGCCCCATTTCTCACACTAGGTCCTACCACTCGCTCTAGCACTTTCATGACATAGCTGCGATCTTTGCGTCATCTCCTCTCGTCGATCTTGGTCCTCGCACCCCTTCTTGGCGTGACACATCATTTTCTGACCCATGGCCAGACCCTACTGGTTTTGATACTGTCATTCTACCCCTACCACGTCCACGAGGACCACGTCCCCTAGAACTCATATCTAACGTTGTGATTTAATCTGATTTAAGAAATTTTATGCATTAGTATTTTGTTCCACTGATTATCAGCGAACAATTTTATGAAAAGAAGTTTTTAGAAGTAGTTCTTTCGATCAATCAAAGTTTTCAGCTCAAGTTTACTATTCTGATTTAGAGAGTCACATTCATTCATCCACAATATTCAACACACTACTTCGGGCATTTTTGTCCGTTCCCAACCCAGGTGTATTTTTGTCATTTATCTTACAGGGGTATTTTAGTAATAAATCAGGGTCAATTCAAAATCTCAAAAGGCATTCAAAATTTTCAAAACTCATGGATATCTTTGAAAGAAAAATTTTCCAAATCAAAGGTATCGCGGATATTTTGGAAATCGGGGTTATTTTGGTAATTTTATAAATTAGGGGTAATTTAGTAAATTTTCCAAATCAGGGTATCTTACTATTTCACAAAATATGGATTTTTGGTATTTTGTAAATAAAAAATATCTTTGCAAAAGTCGAGGTAGTATGGTAATTTTACAAACCAAGGTATTTTAGTAATTTCACCACGGGGATATTTGGGGTAATTTTGTAAATCGAGAGTGATTCGAAGAAATGTTTTTCAAAATCTTATTTAGTGGGTACATTTCAAAGGGTAATTTGGTGATTTTATAAACTAAGGTTTTTATAAAGCAATGAAGGCTAGTCCTTTCGGGTTTTAATTATTGGGTTTAGCCGGTGATTAAGTCCTCTTAGTTAGGGTGAGCGGTCACTCACGCACAGGTAGGATTCAAGTAAAGAGGAGGTGAGTCACTAGAATTGTTTAAATACCAAGCTCTTCACAGAATCCACTCCTGAACAGACATGCGCATTGTTGCCACACCCTAACTCGGCGACTTACTCACAGGTTTATTTGATTGCACTTAAGTCTTATGTATCTTGTGTTGGAGTAGACTAGTCCTAGGGTTCAATAGCCCTATTCTGCTAATCTACGATCCCATAATGCCCATAAAGTTCACATATACAAATCACTTCAGTAGTTAGGGGTACTTACCTGGTGGACTTCGGGCCGGAGATACCGGTGCCATGTCAGAATAACCTGAAAATGTTTATGAAAGTCCATGTTTATGAAAAGCCCATCTTTGAAAATGTTTTTGGGCCCAAAACCCTCAAAGCTGAGTTTTGAACTAGGCTCTGATACCAAACTGTAACACCCCAAACCTGGCCCATACACCACTAGAATTTAGAATGCTACTAAGGAAAGCGTTTGAAAAGTATTTGACCTAAAGGTAAAAACATAAAAATTAGTTGTCATTTGTAAAACCTTGTGAATTTAAAATGCTAAGTAAAAATTAGATTGTTACAAAATTTACGGATATAAAACTTTAATATAAGATTTTAGGATATAAGTTGCTAAAGATAAAAACATTTCCAACTAATAATTTAATCGTCAATCCACCTTAAACATGATAAAAGTTCCCAAATACTTTAAGTGGCCTTATTACAATAAATACTTAACCAAAGTCTGAAAATATATAATCGTAAAACAAATTAAACATCTTACGCATGGCCACCTCGTATCCACTCCAACCCGGTCCAAGCATCATGTATCACTGCGATGTTTGAGAAAAATTGGGTGAGTCTAATGACTCGATGTGTAATTAGTCCACAACTTCCCACACGGGCTTAGCCCACAACCACACCAAACTATATATCAGATAATAATGCAATTAATCCACACGAGTCCACAAATGGGGCTTGGCCCATATCTACACGATACCACATACCACACATGATTATGCAAAGTGCACCCAACCCAGCCTAGGGTCCATCCTCTACACACCCGTATCCACCACCACACACGGGGATTACTAAATCAACCTCCAACCTCTACACACCACTTTGGCAATTAATGCCGTCCACATGAAATAAATCACAATAATCCACAACGCGACCTCAGTCAGCGCCAATCCACGATGTAGCTCGTAGCTAACATCAAACCACGAAGAGGCACATAACCGTCACCAACCACGATATGGCACAAAGCCGATAGCAACCACGATGTGGCACAGAGCCAATCATCAATCCACGTGAGGCTTGTAGCCATCACCAAACCACGTACATAAAGTACACCCTGTCCTTATTTCATATTCATATCCCACCCCATGCACATACAACATACGATAGTGACATAATAAAATAATGCATGAACATGTTATTCGGTATACCACACATATACACATATTTTCATCAGATGTGATACTGACCTTATTATCGACATACCCCTTTTTAGGGTAACCATCACATTATTGCCACTGCACTTATCAACATATACACATAACACATGCAAATATGACATATAACCGGGAAATTTGTGGGTTAATCACACACCTGATAACCTGAAGCATTACACTTTCAATATCGATGCTATCACTAAGCGAAACTACTGCTATCTGCCTATAGTCTTGCCCTGCTGCTGGCCCACACCCTAGTGGCCAATCTCGTACCGCAGAGACTGATCTCTTCTTAAACTTAGGAATAGGGACTACCCCTTTTCCTCCTTGACTGGCACTCGTATCCATCGAAGAGTACTCTAATCAAAACCGATTAATACAAGATCTTAAACGAATAGAACTACAACTTGACAACCTTACCAAATGGATCAAAATCCCAAAAGCTTCTGCTTACTCCTGTCGATCTGCCCCTTGCTTATCTAAATCCTGAAACTGTCACTTGCTCCTGAAGTTGTCGAGATCCCTTGATCACTTCAAATCCCAAAAGACCTCCTTTAATGCTCCTTCACGTTGGCTACCTTCAAAAGGAACACATTATTATTATGGCCCTAAGCATATTCGGCCATCCCTAAACCAAGGCCTAACCACTTGGTTCGGCACTCCTATGAAAAAGAACCCAAACCGATTGCTAAGGAAGAAATTACTTACCACTATTCAAGCACCTTCAGAGAATCGGCTTCTAAATCCCAAAGAGAAAGGTTTCAGCTAACTGCTTCGACTTTTAAGACTTACGATAAAGAAAAGAGAATAAGGCACCTTGAGATTCGGCTATGGCTCTTAATAAAAATGGGAGAATGAGAAAAAATACTCAAAGGTAGAGAGAGCTTTAGAGGATTGACAATGGTGAACAATGGGGAGAGGTTTGACTTTAAGGATGTGTGAAAAAAAAGGAGATAATGGACTTATAAGGTTGGCTTTGGGAAAGACAATGGGAGGAAGAAAAGATGCACAAATTGCACATATGGCTACTTCAATATTCGGTTCTTGCTTCAAAGAAAAGAGAGAAAAAGAGAGGAATTCTTTTGACTAAAAATTTTGGCAAGAGAGACTAAGAAAGAAATAAAAAGATGGACACACTCACAAAGGCAATTTCGGCACCAACTCCCCCTTTACATGACCGAATTTGCTACCCAAAAGACTCCCCTGGCCGGCCAACTCTTCTTTCCTCTATCGTAACCCACTTTTTTCCTATTTTCTCTCTTCAACACTCATTCAAAAAGTTTGAATGAGTCTAACCTTCATCCACTTACCTTAGCCGAATTTTAAAAAGAATTGACCAAGTCTTTATCCTCATCTTTTCAAAGTCCCAATGCCATCCAATTACTCCTCCTCATTGAGGCAAAAAAGAACCCCATTTGCTTCCCTTACCACTCGAACCTCCTCCCCCCTAAAGCTCCTCTTGACGCAATCTTCCTTGCACCCTAGGTGGCGTCCCAAGCCACTTTACCACATGGTTCCTTGTGTCCTAAACTCCCTCACAAATTTCCTTAAGGCCTCCTTAGCCTAGCTCCTTCTTGAAACTTAAAATCTAATAATTTCCTAAGGCACTCTCTTACCTCCTAGGGTTCTCAAAAACCCCTAGAACACATCCAAACACACACTAAGCCCACTATCACTTGAATTATACATTGAACACATAACCCCTAAATCCCGGATGTTACAGATACTATACTGGCAAGATATGTATGTGGACCTTTGTACTTTTTAATCTCCCACAAGCCTGTCGTTTTCCTCAACGAGGCTATGAATTTCCATTAACATGTGCCATCGTGCACTGCACACTTGGCCTCGTACTTATCGAGTTTGGATTTAACCACGTTGTTGTTAACCCCGTTCTCGATGCTATATTATTTCAATGCATTAAAAAACTATTCTTATTGGAAACTCTTTACCAACTTCTAATTCACCCGAATCCAACGATGAACTCGTACGGTCACGCCTTCTGTGTGGTAGTTCAGAAAACTCCAATGCATCGTCTTGAGATAGATCGACATTATGCATGTGAAATTTGAGGCGATGCATACGAATCACAGATCTTCTTCTTCTTCATCTGAACCCCCTTCAACATCTTCAAGTATGGTTGGAACAGGTTCCTATTCAGAAAATAATGCAACTTCTGCACCATTGGGGCCGGGCTCTCGAGGTGGATCCACATCGGACTCATCATCCGACCCACCATCATCTGCAACGAACGAGGTCCCCTTGCAGGTAGATGTCGTGGGGAGTACATTATCCCTTCTTAAACAACTTTTGTAACATCCTCAATCATATGTGGATTGCCAACCACTAAAAGTTGATGACGTTCCCCAATACGTATTTCTAGCATCGAACATCGAAGGATATGTATGTCCTATCCACCAACTGAGTGTCGTGCAGGGGTTGTGTTTTCCATACTACTACCAAACATGGGCACTTCCGTATTCTGCCTCCCACTAACAGAGTGTCGGCTTGGGGTCGTGTATTCCCCTCAAACAGCAGTAGATGTTGAAGTCGAAGGAAGATCACTTGGCGATGAAAATTGTACATATACCTCAAGATAGGGTGATCCACCGGCAAGATGGGTCTCCACTATTACCTCCAAGCTCTGAGGACCTTTGATGTCGAATAAGTCATATCTCACGGGATCAATCGAAGCACAAAATCTATACTTAATAGACTGAACTTTCATTGGCGTTGTTCTGAAGATTTTACGCCTAACTCTTTTGTGAAGTTTTATCAAATCTATATTCTGGTTAAAAACTAGTCGTGCTGTGTTCTCCGATAAAAAAATGACACCGTTTACGGTGTCACAAACCTCACCATCATAGTAAATAACAGCACTACGTTCACTCATCTTCAGTTTCTATTTTACTTTTGCCTCAATTTCTATTATACAACCTGAGAATGAAATTTAGCTCATTTATAGTCTAAGGACAAATATGAACTACTGTAGCAAAAGAGCGTCCACGTGGGAGCTTTTTTCAGTACTCTTGCTGACAATGCATCCTACTTGAAGCGTTTTGGTCACTATTTGTTTAGAAACATCTTTTCAAAGTTATTTTGCTAGAGACTACTGTAGCAAAAGAGCATCCACGTGGGAGCTTTTTTCAGTATTCTTGCTGACAGTGCATCCTGCTTGAAGCGTTTTGGTCACTATTTGTTCAGAAACGTCTTCTCTAAATTATTTTATCAGATACTACTGTAAAATTTTTTTTTATATTGTTGATTTTTTTTCTAAAACCCTGAATCTAAAATTATTTTAATTAACTAACCATGAACTCTAATTCATTAACTTTTCCTTAAAACCCTAAACCTTAAAAACCATTAAATACACAAAATCCTAGCCCTAAAACCCTTAAAACCCTAAAAATAGGTGAAAATCCTAACAGGGGAGCGTTTTTGCCACATCAGCAAAGCGCGCCCTCAAGGACGCGATTTGTGCTGATGTGGCAGAAAACGCTCCCTCAGGGACGCGTTTTCCTGCTGCATCCCCTGACTTCGCGCTGACGTGGACGCGTTTTCGGGGAAAATGACACATTCCGGTAAATAATTAGAAAACAAGTCTTTTTTCGTAAATTTTGAAAAAAAAGGGTATTTCTTGGTAATTTACCCCAAATTTCAGAATGTATATGTGTTTTTCAAAATTTTAAATAGAAAGATAAAATACTTTCAAAATAATATTATTGTTTTGTAAATATTTGATAATTTCACAACTAAGTTGGGATTTGATTGATAAATAATTCAAATTCAATTAAATTCTTAAATAACAACATAGATATATTTTTCTAGATTTTATATAAAAGATAAAATAACCTCAAAATAATACTGTTGTTTTTCTATATTTTATGTACTTTTTAAATTTAATGTTTTTTTGTAAACTTTTACCATTATAAATAGAGTACAAATACAAATTCAAGCAACTAAAAAGCACAACAAATAAAGAATTGAACAAAAATCTATTAATGGCAAACCTAAACATTTTGGATTCTAGACCCTCACACACCTCAAATGCATATAATGAGACTCGAATTTAGAATTTAGGCGCCCAGTCGCCAACCAATAGTAACAAGACCTCAAGAACTACTTTTAAATCCAAACACAATGCATCAATGATTTTAATTTCATCGCTATACCTCACTACCATAATAATTAGGTTAATATGTTATAGGTTCTTATACCCTTTGTACATTTAGAATTCAATCATCTACTTTTATTTCAAAGAATTTAATTCCTTTATTTTTGGATTTTAAAAAGCAAGTCCATGTGTTAATATTGTTAAAATTTTCTATTAAATTTAGTTTCATTAAAGCATCATTTTCTTATTATATGAATACTAAATGAGTATTTATTTACTTCAAAATATTGCTCCAGTTTAAAACTAATAAATTCATATTTATTATGACATCGTCTTTTTTTTTTTGTTACATGCCTATCAAGTTAGTATTTGTTAATTTCAAAAATCACATCAATAATTTATTAACATAATTTAAAATAATAACAATATTTTTAGAATCAGGACTAGTGGTTTAACCAACCAAATCATTAATTTTTGGTTTGATAAGTCTAAGGAGTTGAATTTAAAATTATTAAAATTTAAAAAATTAATTCAGTAAATTTTAATCAATTCAAAATCATAAATTAATCTAGTAAATTTTTAATCAATTCAAAATTATTCTCCACATTGATACTTTACCAACACTGTATTCGAGTGATAATTAATCTTTATCATCATAATTTTTAATCTTACCACCCCACCCCATTAAAATCAAGTCTCTAAAGTTTTATGAATCCATTAAAATCCAAAACAAAACTAATTAGTGCATGATATTAGAGTTTGAGTTCCATTAATTCTTGGTTAATCCTAATAAGCTTTCTTATAGTGCCGGTAAGGATGGGGGATTTTTATCTTGAGTGGGTAGTCCTTGGACCACCTTACATAGGCGGCTTTGGCCGATTAAATCAATTTTATTAACCTACAAACAGAAATCTCTGACACCACTCCCAATTTCTATTGGTTGAGAGTAGAGACCACCTATCCCTATCCCTATCCCTGTGCTTGGAACCAGCTGATCATCACAATGGTCATGAATTGGGGGTCCAACACCTGTCACTTTACTGCAATCACCACCGTTGGTTTCTGTACCCCTGAAACTGAAACCCAGAAAGAGGAGAAAAGTGAATAGATTGTCTTTGTTGTGTTATACGTTATTTTATTTTATTCTATTCATTTCATTTTCTCCTTTATAAATAATAATGCTCTGAGCTGGATCAGACCTCTTCTCCATTTCCATGTACAAACAAAAAAGCAACAAATATTTCCCTTTGATTCCCTGCCAAAACGGTAACGCTCACACAGTTTCAGGAAATGGATCTTGACGACGACGGAGGCACCTCTGATCTTAGCACCAGTACTGGAGAACCTAACGCTGCCACCGATAGAATTTGTGAAAACTCAGCGTTTCAGATTATGCCATTTAAAGAAGAGCCAAAAGATTCCCACCCTCCGCCGCCTATCGGGGTGGTCCCTGTTTCCATGCGGCCTCTACCCTCTGTTAAACGCTCCTCCACCAAGGACCGTCATACCAAAGTCGAGGGCCGCGGTCGAAGAATTCGAATACCCGCCACTTCCGCCGCCAGGATCTTCCAGCTGACTCGTGAACTCGGCCATAAATCTGATGGAGAAACCGTTAGATGGCTCCTCGAACATGCTGAACAAGCTATCATAGAAGCTACCGGTACCGGCACCGTTCCTGCCATCGCTGTCTCAGTCGGTGGTACCCTCAAGATTCCCACAACGTCGGGCTCAAACGCTTCCAATAACAAAAACAATAATAACCAAATAGACGACGACGGTGGTGCTACAAAGAAAAGGAAGCGTCCGGCGAAAAGCGAATTTTGCGATATAAATGATGGGAATCCATTTGCAATTTCAAATCAACAACAGTTAGTGACACAAGCTTCAGGGCTGGCTCCAGTTACTCCGCAAGGACTGCTGCCAGTGTGGGCGGTTGGAAATACTGGAATGATGATACCAGCAAATGCGTTTTGGATGATCCCACAGCCCACGGCAACGGGCGCTGCTAATGGGCGGCTAAGTAACCAACAGCCATCATCGCCTCAAATATGGGTTTTATCACCATCGGTTTTTAACGTGGCTGCAAGACCCATATCTTCAATCGTTTCGACATCAAATCAATCTGTGTGCAATGGTTTGTCAACTTCAGCAGTGAATAGAAGCAGTACAGCAGTGGCTAAGAAGTCAACCATGGCGCCTAGCGGTAGCAGTGGTGGGGTAAGGCTCAGATGCTTAGGGATTTTTCATTGGAGATTTATGATAAACAAGAGTTGCAGTTGATGGGGCGATCAGAGAGTCATCAGGCTGCAGATGCAAGTTGCTTCTAAGCAAATAAAATTTAGAGAGTTGAGTGTTCAGATTCTGAAACCGTATAATCCAATCAAATATTAATAACAACAATGGAAAACCGCTTTAGGGTTACCTCTGTATTATCTGTAATCCGTGTTTCTCAAAGTGATCAGTGTTCTTTTCCTCAGAAAATTTTCATAAATATCATTTCTTTATGCTACTCCAATTTGATCTTTGCACTATCCTAACACCAAAAACAAAAAAACTTATGGCTTTTACGAATATGGTAACAATATCAAATTTAATTTTCAAACGATTTTCTCCACCATATCCATGCTCTTCTTCAAAATTAATTAATAATTACTTAGTATTATATAATTACGTAGCATTATGCTTTTAAAGTGTTTTTAGGTTAAAAAGTATTTTTGAGTTCTGCTTTTACAAAATATATTTTTCAAAAGTATTTTTGGAAAATTTGAAAAATCTTGTTTAGTAATAATCTTATCCCAAAAAGTATTTTGGGTCAAAAATCATTTTTTAATTTTAGTTTTTATAAAATATTTTTTTTGTCAAAAGCATTTTGAAAAACTCAAAAGTATTATGAATAACTTATTAAGTGGATGTCCATCATAATCAAGATAAAATTTTAATGTACTTTAAATTCTAATAGTTATTAGAATTAGATATCTACTTTTTTTTATATTTTTATGTTTATAAATAGAGATTCTAATGAAGCATTGTAAATAATCTCTTTGATCAATAAAATACATTCTTTATTACTTTCATATTTTCTTTATTTTTTATTCTTTCCGTCTCTCTTTATTTTATAACACGTTATCAACACGATGATTCTCTATTTTTTCCAAAATCATTCGAAGTCATCCACAAATCAAATTCCTTTTCACCTTAAACTTTCTCCCTTACATCTTAACCTTCAGGATATTGAAAGATTCAATCTCAGAATGGATTGTGGTTCTTATTCTCGATCTTCGATTTGTAGTTGTACAAGCATCGGTAAAGAATAGATTTGTCAAGGTGATGACGATGATGTTAAAGATCTTCAAGTATATTTTACTATATTTTATTTATTATATCATGTTTATTATATTTGGAGACTAATCATGGCAACATGAATAGATAGATTCTAATTTAAAATCCACGCATGTTTGCGATGGTGATTATGAAATAAAGAATCAATTGGGATGTTTATAAGTTCGTCCTTGTAAATCTATTGCATTTCCCGAAGTGAATGTAAAAATGAAGAAAATAAAAGATATACTCATGGACCATTAAAAGTGGGAACATAATAATAAATAAGAGAACAATGAAAGTTCTCAAGATAACTTTTAAAGGGTAAAGATAACTTATGTTATCAATGTGATATGAAATATTATTGGCCATATATATGGCGTAAGCCCAAATATTTTGTTTCTGTTAATATTCTTTGAGTAATGACATGAAAATGTAGTAATGAATTCTATCATTATAGATAGAAAATATTTATCTTATTTGGTATTGAAACAAATAAATATTATTCCAATATTTGATAGTACAAAATTAGTTGAAAGCTCCAGAAGAGCTAATATATCACTATCTAAAAAGCACAAAATTTGTAATGGTTAATACATTACTTTTAAAAGTTATTTGTAATGGATCTCATATTGAGATTGTGAATGAGGAAAATATTATACTTCATATGAATAAAAAAGGGATTGGGTTATTAATTTATATTTATTTTATAATCTTTATGATATTCTTTTGTCATCATCCCAAAGGGTTGAAAACAAAATATTTGATTGTGAAAGATATACTTTTGAGCAATAGAATATGATAATTCTATCTAAAGCTTATTATGGTTGGATGCACCTAATGTTGCAAGTTTTTTTTAAAAACTGTGAGTATAACTCTACAATAGTCAGAATAAGTTCTCAATTAAAATTACGTGGTAAAATATTATTGATGAGAACTTGCAAGAGAGAAAACTTATGTATGAAAAGTCATTGGTTATGTACATGTTGTATATCTGGAAAATAAGATCCACTCTCAAAGTTTGCTATTAATAGATTTTTAGGCATTTGAAGATTTTGGCATATTCCCTGAAACGAATACTGCATATAATTATTTAGAAATTATATTTATTAACTTGGTGCCATTATAGACTTCACATTGATTTAGACATTTCCAATGTCACAATAGTACTTATATGTGGATACAAATTAAAATGAATGATAATAAAATTATCAATTTGTTACAATTTAGTATAATTGAAACACGTATTAAAGTAAACCAGAAGTTTACTAATACAAATGTGTTTATTACTTGGCGTGACCAGTTAGACCATCTTAGATCGTATATGATGAGAAAATTAATTGAGAATTCATATGGACATCCATTAAAGAACTAGAAGATTCTTTAATTTAAAGAATTCTCATTTGTTGCTTGTTCTCAATAAAAATTAGTTCTTAGAAACTCATTAGCTAAAGTTGAGATTTAATGTCTTGCATTTCTGAAATGAATATGGGCCCATTCATTTACCATGTGAATGGTTTTGATATTATATGATTTTGGTAGATACATCTACAAAATAATCACATGCGTTATCAACTCGTAACCTGTTGTTTGCAAGTTTGCTTGTTTAAATGATTAATTTCAGATTATGCAACTAAAACAATTCATCTTACTAATGTTGGTGAGTTTACATCCCAAGTTTTCAATGATTATAGCATGTTAATTGGGATAAAAGTTGAACACCCTGTAGCTCATGTTCACACACAAAATGATTTAGCTGAATTGTTGATTAAATGCCTCCAATTAATGGCTAAATCATTACTTATGAGAATAAAACTTTATATTTCAGCATGAGATTATATTGATTTACATGTTGAACGCATCAAGCCAATAAATTATAAATACTTCTCATTACAATTAATTTTTGGTCAAGAGCCAAATTTTGTCCATCTTACAATTTTTGGATGTGCGGTATATGTTCCAACTGCTCCACCACAACACATAAAGATGGGTCATTATAAGAGATTAAGAATCTATATTTATATGAGTTTCCTTATAATATTTTTGAGCTATTAATTCGATATTTAGTTATGACAAGAGTTGTCAGTTTTCCAACATTAGGGTGAGGGAATAAAAAGCTGGATTAATAAAGTACTTGAAATGAATTATCAATGTCTCAGATCCTCGTACAAAGCAATGTGAACCAGAAGTTCAACAGATAATTCATTTTACAAATCAACTATCAGATTCATTAAATCTCACATACCAGCTGAAAATGCTCCAATACGAATTGATGTCCTAGTAGGGCAAACTAACAAAAGAAAGCAATCCATGCATGAAGCGTGGAAGACCGACCAGTTCCAAAGATAAAAATCTTTGTAAAAGTAAAGTAGCAAACATTCAAGATGGTCATATAGTGGAGGCGAGGGTTTCTAAAGAGACTCATGACATAATTAATTATAAAACTCAAGAAGAGATTCGGTACCTAAAAGTGAAAATAGAAATGATGAAAATAAAGAGATCTCGATAAGTTATGTCAAAATTAGAAAAAGATAGAATAAAAAAAAAATAGTTGTTAGCAACAATTTTGCTTATAATATTGCTATTAAAATAATAAAAGAAAATGAAGATCTTGAGCCTAAATCTACTAAGGAATGTAAAAATAGAAAAGATTGGTCAAAATGAAAAGATGCAATTCAAGCAAAACTGAGTTCACTTTCTAAACGTGAAGTTTTTGGACCTGTAGTCCAAACACCTAAAGGTGTAAAAGCCGATAGGATATAAATAGGTATTTGTGTGAAAACAAAATGAAATTGATGAAGTCGTAAGATATAAAGCTGGTATTGCAGCACAAGGATTTTCGCAAAGGCCCTGCATTGATTATGAAGAGATATATCCTTCTATGGTGGAAGCAATCACATTTAGATATCTTATTAGTCTGGTAGTACGTGAAAAACTTGACATGCATCTAATGGATGTTGTTACATCCTATTTATATAGTACACTTGATAATGAAATTTATATGAAAATCCCTGAAGGATTTAAAATCTCGAAAAGACATAAAGTTTCTTGAGAAAATTACTCGATCAGATTAAAGAAAAGTTTATATGGAATAAAACAATTTAGACATATGTGGTACAATCTTCTTAATGAATACTTGTTAAAAGAAGGTTACAAAAATGATCCAATTTGTCCATGTGTCTTTATAAAAAGTTTTGGATAAAATTTTGTGATAATTTTTGTTTATCTTGATGGTCTAAATATTATTGGAACTCTGAAGAGCTTTAAAATATAATAAATTGTTTAAAGAAAGAATTTGATATGAAAGATATTGGAAAAACAAAGTTTTATATTGGATTACAAATCGAGCATTTAAAAGATGAAATTCATGTTCATTAATCAACTTATATGGAAAAGGTATTAAAGAAATTTTACATTGATAAAGCACACTCATTAAGTACTCCAATGGTTGTACGATCGTTAGATGTGAATAAAGATGAATTTTGTCCTTACGAGAATGATAAAGAGTTTCTTGGTCCTGAAGTGCCATATCTAAGTGCCTTAGGGGTATTGATGTATCTTGCAAACAATACAAGACCTAATATAGCTTTCATTGTAAACTTATTAGCAAGATTTAGTTCTTCTCCAACATGTAGACATTGGAATAGAATTAAACATGTATTTAGATATTTCAAAGGGACCATTGATATGGGGTTATTTTATTCAAATGATTTGAAATCCTTATTAGTTGGCTATGCTGATGCTGGATACTTATTAGATCCACATAAAGGTTGATCTCAAATAGGATATTTATTTACATGTGGGGGTAATGCCATATCATGGCGTCAACAAAGCAAACATTACTTGCCACTTCTTCAATCATGCAGAAATAATTGCAATGCATGAGGCAAGTCGAAATTGTGTTTGGCTAGGTTATTGACTCAATATATCCAGAAGATATGTAATTTGCCTTTATAGGAAAAGATGTCAACTACCTTATATGAAGATAATGTAGCATGTATAGCTCAATTGAAGGATGGTTACATCAAAGGTGATAGAATGAAACATATTTCACCAAAATTATTATCTTATATGAAGATAATGTAGCATGTATAGCTCAATTGAAGGATGGTTACATCAAAGGTGATAGAATGAAACATATTTCACCAAAATTATTATTCACCCATGATCTTGAGAAAAGAGGTGATATAAATGTTCAAAAAATTCGTTCTAGTGATAATTTGGTAGATCTTTTTACTAAGACATTGCCAACTTCAACATTTGAAAGACTACTACACAAGATTGGAATGCGTCGACTCAAAGATATAATGTAATGTTGCCATCAATGGGAGTATAAAAACAAGTTGTACTCTTTTCCTTTAACGAAGGTTTTGCCCCATTTGGTTTTCCTGGTAAAGGTTTTTAACGAGGCAGCTTGTAATAGAAGATTGTCTACTCTTTTTCCTTCTTTAGGTTTTTTATCTCACAGGGGTTTTTCTAATAAGGTTTTAACGATGCACATTATCTACTAATGGACATCCAAGGGGGAGTGCTATAAATATCTCATTAAGTGGATGTCCATCATGATCAAGATAAATTTTTAATGTACTTTAAATTCTAATAGTTATTAGAATTAGATATCTACTTCTTTTATACTTCTTATGCCTATAAACAGAGAATCTGATGAAGCATTGTAAATCATCCCTTTGATCAATAAAGTACATTTGTTATTGCTTTCATATTTTCTTTGTTCTTTATTCTCTCCGTCTCTCTTTATTTTATAACAAAAAGTATCTTGTTTAGTAATGATTTATCTCAAAAGTACTTTTTATCTCAAAATATTTCTTACAAACAATGCTAAACTAGTCATGTTAATGCTATTTAAAAATTTGTGAATATATTAAAATTTTAACAAATTATATTATCAAATTTATATGTTGACTGTAAAAATTAGACATATGGCAATTAAAGGAGCATTTGTAAGGGAAAATTTGATTTTTTGTCCTTTTAATATAATTTTTAGTGGTGTTTTGTAAGTTATATTTTTATAATAAATCCTTTTAATTTGTTTATATTCAATATTTCAACTTATAATTTTATATAATAAATCAATGTAAATTTTAGACTGTTTTAAAAAAATCTTTTAAGTTTTTCACTATTTTTGTAAATTAAATACACTATTAAAATTGAAATTGATATATAAACATATAAATAAGGTAAGAATAAATTATTTAATGATCATAATATTTAAATTTAATTAATAATCATTAACTGATTAATAATTAAAATTAAGTGAGAAATTATATTTAAATATCTCACGAACTATTATTATAATATTTATCTTTTAAAAATAATTTAAAAAATTATTTATTTAATCATATTTTAAAGTTAAACATATATTTATATATATTATTATATTTTAATTTCATAACAATATTATTAATCAACTCTCACAAAATTTATGAATTTTTAAAAATAATTAAATGTAATTTAACTAATACTAGATAAAGAAAACTAGTAATGATATATTATATTATATTATAAAGGAGGGATCAACTTACACTAGTGTTAAATTGAAGTGGTTTACACTCTTCTATAACTTTTTGTACGCTTAATATTTTAACAATCCAACCATCTTATTTCATGTACCATTCATATAGGTCATGCATGTTAAATTTGACGTAAATTAAAAAATTTCAACTGTTTGTTTTATGTAAAAAAATTTGAACCATTCAATAAATATTAATATTGTAACACCTCGTTACCCAACCTAATCACTGAGTCTAAGTTACAAGGTAGCACATTCGTTGCCGAAGCAACTGCAGTCAAATCACCTCGTTACCCATTCAATAAATATTAATATTGTAACACCTCGTTACCCAACCTGATAGTTGGGTCCAAGTTACAAGGTAGCCCATTCGTTGCCGAAACAACTATGGTCAAATCACATTCATTTATTTTCTTATCTTTTCATTGTTTAATTGAGTTTATTTTATATCTATAAATTTATATTTTACATTGTTCTTCGTAAAGCAAACCCGACATAAATATATTTGTTATAAAAATATTATAGTGTAATTTCCTTTTAACAATCGAAATTTATTTTATAATAAAAATATTTTGTAATAATGAATGATATATATAAACTTAATAATAAATATTTCTTATTAAAACTTAATTTAAATTACATATATTACATATATGAGAGTACATATTGACACATTAGAGTTGTAAGGGATAAATGAAGCTAAGCATTATTTAAACAAATATTCATATTTATATAATTAAAATATTCATATTTTCATACTAGGTTAAAATATATCATAAGTCATTATACTCTTTGTAAATTAGAAATTTAGTTCATATACTTTTACTTTTTTTTGGGTCCTACCTCATTCGTTGACTTTATGTGATCTAATCTTTCTTTATGTGATCTAATCTTTCTATCAAGCATACCTTTCATTATATTATAAAGTAGGGGCCCATGAATCTATTCTCTTTTTTTTTTTTTATTCAGTGATTAGCCCTTGAATCTAATTGAATCTAAAAAGAATATAGAACATAGAAAATAAGAATCCACTTTGAATTCGAATGAAATATATATTATTGTTATATTGACATTGTTATTGTTCCCAAATATCTCAATTGATCAAATTCGAAGCAATTGCCCTCTTTTGATAACTGTCCGAAAGAGCCACTTCGAATAATAAAGATTGTTTAATTTAGATTTTGAGACGAAGGAGCACCCTATCTATATCAAGATCGCAATCAAATATGTTGAAAATTTTCGCGGGTTATCTAAACTATATATAGTCTAGAGTCCAGCAATAATTGAAAAAAAATTAGGAAAAATATTATGTTGATAAAAAATGAGTGACAAAAAAAGACAGAAAAGTTATCAGTACGTTTATCATTATGTTATAAGAAAGTAATCCACTTGTTTAGTTCTTTAGTTCTTAAGGAGCACAAAAGAAAGGATAAAAGGGGATACTACAGGAAGACAGACTTTTTGCGGCATTTTTTTGGTGTGAAAGTGCCGCAAAAGACGCCGCTATTGATATCACCGCTAAAATTTGTGGCGTTTATTTGAAAAAAACACCGCTAAAAGTCCTGGTCTTTAGCGGCTCTTATATAGAAAACACGCTAAAAGTCCTGGTCTTTAGCCGCGTTTCTGTAGAAAATGCCACTAAATGTCCTGGTCTTTAGCGGCGCTTCTATAGAAAACGCCGCTAAAAGTCCTGGTCTTTAGCGATGCTTTTTTATAAAACGCCGTTAATTTGGGCAGATTTGCAATATACATATTTCACCAATATCCCACCCTTCCTGCATAAAATCCAACCAAAAATAGTAAATATAGCATGAAATCCAACCAAAAACAGCAAATCTAAATGATACAAAATTATGCGAAAGATATATGATATAAATTATAAATGAAGTATAATTCAAAATTTTCTTACAATAATATTAAAAGTTATAAGAAAACAAATGTCTAAGATGGTGGCATTTGCGACTATTGGAACATCATCATAGTCTGAAGCTGTTGCTGGAGTTCATCATACTTTCAGTTATGCTCTTTCTCCATCGCTGCTGCCTCCGCCTCCCTCACTGTTGCCTCCGCTCTAAGCTGAGAAATTTGCTCAACTGTGCTAGCTTCCATCTGAGCTATCTGGTTTCTTAACCTCTGAACTTCAGTTTGAGCTTGACTTCTAAAAGGCATGTATTGCTGCGAGCTGGATCCAAAATATTGGGCCAGGTTAACACCAGATCCTTGAAATCGAACCTGACCATACCTTTTAGGACCCAAAACTTCATTAATAATTCTGTTATCAATGTCCTCAAAATTAACAGAACTATCAGTCGAAGCAATCGCTTCATATTCCATGTTTTTATCTTTTAGTTTCTCCTAATAAATCAATTAAAGAGTTAAAAATAAAATATATAATAAAAAGGAATGCAACATAACTTAACATTATTGAAAACTACTAAAGACGAATTAAACCATTATAATTAAACATTATAAATATTTATAATAAATCAAATTTTATTAAGTAAATATACCATAATTTTTGTAGCTTCGGATGTCATCGAAGATCTATCTTTCTTTCTATGTGTAATGTCAAAAAGCTGAAGGCGTCCAAGTTTTTGACCAGATGATGCTTCCTACAATATAGTAGTAAAAATATTATTTAATAGTAGAAACTCATTAATATTTGACTGAATTAATAAATTCATAATACCTGAGCCTCAGCTACACAAGCAAAACTTCTCGACCTACTGGTAATGCGTGAATTTTTGTTTTTGTCACGCTTGTTCCAACTCGCTCGAGGTCCTACATAATGAAATTATTATTACGTATATAATAAATACTATAAACCGAAAAATTTATAAGAGTTTGGAAGTACGTAATACCTCTCCTTTCTTTGAATTCCAGAATCTAACTGCATCTTCCTATTGGTACCTCAGCATTCTCGGCGGAACATTTCGCAATTTTCTTCGAGGCTTATGTCTTTCTTAAATTAATCTTTTTTCAAAATGCTTTTATGGTCTCTCCATTTTTTACCCAATGTCTTCTTGATATAGGCATCCGAGACCTGTAAAGCAAATCTCTCCTAAAAAACACAAGTTTAGAAAGTAAATATAAATGAAACTTAAACCAAAATATTATAAATTACATTCACGTTTTGTTACCTTAATATTATCGAGAGCTTGATTCTTGTTGCTATCAGGCATGTGATGCCATGATTCGTAGTTGATGAGCAACATATTGGCATTTCGTGCTATAATGCCCAAATAGCCTACTAAAAGTCGAGCTTCTGATCCAACAGGCTAACCATGACTGTTTCTACTTACTTTGACATGCTCGACAGGATTTAAGTCGTATAAATCTTTAAGTAGCGTACGTCCTCGACCTCTGCGCGTCCCACCACTTTCAGCTGAAAAATAATATATTATTATATTGAAATTGAGAAATACGAGCAATAATAAAAGTCTATACGCATGTAAAATAAACTTAACATTCTTTGAAATTCTGCAGGCTCGTCAACTGTCTCTGGCACATTCGAAGATCCAATAGCTGTCTGCTGTTCACTATTTCCTTCTTCCGAATTTGGAGTATTCTGGACAATATTTAAATTTCGAAATTTTCTTCTACATTTTTCCTACAATACACATAAAATAGTTGAAATTTTAGTAACAAATAACAACAATAATAGTACATATAAAATAGTTAAATTATATAACATGACCAATATTAAAATTATAATATTACATATATTTAAATTTGATTTTTAAATTATATAAATTCGAATTATGTAAGTTATGTAAATTATGTAAGTTATGAAATTTGAACTTTAAATTATGTCAGTTATGTATTAAATAAGTTATGTAAATTATGTAAGTTATGAAATTTGATCTTTAAATTATGTAAATTACGTATTATGTAAGTTATGTAAATTATGTAAGTTATGAAATTTGAACTTTAAATTATGTAAGTTTTAAATTATGTAAGTTATGAAATTTAAAATTTAAATTATGTAAGTTATGTAAATTTGAACTTTAAAATAAATTAAAATATTAAACAAAAATTTCGTGATTAAAATAAAATAAATAAAAATAAAAGAAAACAAAACAAAATATTTTTCGTGATTGAAATAGCATAAAATAAAAAAGATAAATAAGAAGGAAAACATATAAATATTTGTATAGTTTGGACCAATTAAATCGAAAATTGATTAGCCAGTCGATTTGATTTTAAATTGAGAATTAATGTTGATTAAACTGATAAAAAATCGTCAAAATTATATTTGTCGAAACCATTTTTAAGTTTTTTTTAAAAAAACGAGGATCGGCTTTAAAAACGAAAATGGAGTCGCCACCAATCCCTTTTTGCTTAGGTGTGATCGAATCACCTTATAAAACATTTTATTTCAAAACATTGATTTTGGCCTACAAAATTCAAGAAAACGGATTCGGGAGTCGGTTATGTACGAGGAAGGATTAGCACCCTCGTAACACCCAAAATTGGTATCGAATTGATTAGTTATTGTCCTAATGTCAAAAATTCGAAAAGATTTGAAAACATGATTTCTTTAATAACTTGAACAATCTGAATTGAAACTTGAGATTCCTTTGTTTCGAAAGAATACAAACATCACATCCAGCACGTTAGGACATGATGTTTTAAACCCTCGTAGCCAACATCATCTCATGATTTACAAAATCCATTAAAAGGATATTTAGTTATTTAGTCAAATGGAAAATCGAAACCTAGCACGTTAGGGCACTCTTTCCTGAATTTCTAAACACAAAACATTGCCTTATTTAAGAAAAACTTTTGGATAAAATGTAGTAATTAAAGGAGATAGATTTTTAAACAAAGATTTTAAAAATAACATTAAATTATTACAAAAGTGCGGTTTACTAAAGTTACAAGTCATATTAATAATTAGCACTAACATAAACAATTAAGTAAAAGAATGACAAGCAATAATAATGTTAAGGTAAATAAAGATAATGTAAAAAAATTAAAAAATGAACAATCAAAATAAAAAATATAGAGTAGATAATAGCAATTTTAAAAGAATCTATGAAAAATTTTAAAAAAATATTCACAAGATTAAATTCATGTATAAAAAAATAATAATATAAGGTAAATAATATACTCAAAACAATTAATGAATATTATAACAATTTCTTAAAAAAAAGTATAAAAAGGATATGGATAAATAAAAAAAATTAAAAAAAACACATAAGTCAACCTAACTCTCGCAATATGAGGATTCAACAAAATTCATCCACCAAAATCTAACTCGAACGGAAGCTACTAAAAAAGAAACAAAGATGAGCAAAAAACAAAATAAGAACAAGCCACAAAAAATAAGACCGCAAAAGAGAGAGAAATTTGAGTGAATGCTCTCAAGAATTTTTATTACTCAAAACTCAAGTGTGTTTTACAATGAAGGGAGAGGCCTCTATTTATAGTTGAGCCTCCCCAAATCCAACGGTACAGATCAATTACATCAACGGCTAAGATTAAAAGGTATTTACAAAATAAATTGCTAAGATTACAAAATCATATCTTCTAAGATTGCATACCATATCTTCTAAGATTGCATATCATATCTAAGATTTGCATATCATATCTAAGTTGCATACCATATCTTCTAGGATTGCATATCATATCTAAGATTGCATACCATATCTTCTAGGATTGCATATCATATCTAAGATTTGCATATCATATCTAAGATTGCATATCCTTGAAGATTGTGTTCCCTTATACGTCAAGCTTGTAGATGGACCTTCAATCTTTTACTAGGTCATTCCGATAGGGCCAAATGATATATTTTGGACTGAACTTGGACTTTGTTTTATTATTTTGGGTTTATTATTTTTTGTATAGGCCCAGACTAAATTGGCCTATTACAATTGCCCCTATTTGCTCATTGTCGTGTAACGAGAATTGAGTAAAGACTATAAAAGGACCAATTTTGTCCGGTCTTACCAAGCCTTAACTTCTTGATCCTCATCTTCTTCAAGTAGTCTCTAACCTAACTGCAACTTCAAGGAGATTGAATCTGTAGCTTTAATCTTATTCTACTGCAACTTTAGGGATAAGACTTGCTCTTGTAGATTTAATCCATCCTACTGTAACTTTAGGAAAGTGAGACTAGTATCTTTGATCTTACTTCACTGCAATATTCAGGAAGACAAGATCTGCTATTTTCAGTTTGCTCCACTGCAAACTTAGGGAGGCAAGTAAATATCTTCGATCTGCTTCCTACAACTTTAGGAAGATAAGATCTACTGTCTTTAGTCTGCTCCGCTGCAACTTTAGGGAGGCAGGCTAATATCTTCGATCTGCTTCTTGCAACATCAGGAAGATAAGATCTGATGTCTTCAGTCTGCTCCGCTACAAACTCAGGGAGGTAGGCTAATATCTTCGATCTGTTTCCTGCAACTTCAGAAAGATAAGATCTGCTGTATTCAGTCTGCTCCGCTGCAAACTCAGGAAGACAGGCTAATATCTTCGATCTGCTTCCTGCAACTTTAGAAAGATAAGATCTGCTGTCTTCAGTCTACTCCACTGTAACTTCAGGGAGGCAAGGCTGACATTTTTGATCTGCTTCCTATAACTTCAGGAAGATAAGATCTGTTGTCTTCATTCTGCTCCCTTGCTACATCATGAAGATAAGGCTAGTGGCTAAAATCTGCTCCCTTGCTACATCAAGAAGATAAGATTCGCCAAATTCTATCTGTTCCGCTACCGCTTAGGGAGATAAGATCTACAATCTTTAGTTTGCCCCACTACTATCTGGAGAAGACAAAATCTAAATTTTTCAGTCTACTTCTTTACTATCTCAGGAAGACTTCAATCTTTAGTCTGCTCCACACTATCTCGAGGGAGCAAAATTTGAACTTTCTAATTTGCTTCCTTACTATATCAGGAAGACTTCAATCTTCAGTCTGCTCCACTACCATCTCGAGGGAACAAAATCTGAACTTTTCAATTTGCTTCCTTACTATCTTAGGAAGACTTCAATTCAGTCTGCTCCACTACCATCTTGAGGGAAAAAAATCTAAACTTTTCAATTGGCTCTTTACTATATCAGGAAGACTTCAATCTTCAGTCTGCTCCACTACCATCTCGAGGGAACAAAATCTGAACTTTCAATTTGCTTCCATACTATCTAAGGAAGACTACAATCTTCAGCATGCCCCACTACCATCTCGAGGGAGCAAAATTTGAACTTTCCAATTTGCTTCCTTACTATCTCAGGAAGACTTCAATCTTCAGTTTGCTTCACTACCATCTCGAGGGACCAAAATCTAAACTTTTCAATTTGATTCCTTACTATCTCAAGAAGACTTCAATCTTCAGTCTGCTCCACTACCATCTCGAGGGAACAAAATCTGAACTTTTCAATTTACTTTCTTACTATCCCAGGAAGACTTCAATCTTCAGCCTACTCCACTACCATCTCGAGGGAACAAAATCTGAACTTTCCAATTTGCTTCCTTACTATCTCAAGAAGACTTCAATCTTCAGTTTGCTCCACTACCATCTCGAGGGAACAAAATCTGAACTTTCCAATTTGCTTTCTTACTATCTCAAGAAGACTTCAATCTTAAGTCTGCTTCACTACCATCTCGAGGTAACAAAATCTAAACTTTCCAATTTGCTTCCTTACTATCTTAGGAAGACTTCAATCTTCAGTCTGCTCCACTACCATCTCGAGAGAGATAAGACTGATGGCTTAAATCTACTTCGCTGCTTCATGGAGATAAAATTCACCATTCGATCTTGTTCCACTACTGCTTAGGGTGACAAGATATACAATCTTCGACCTATTCCCCTACTGGTTAGGGAGATAGGCTGGTGAATTCACTGATGTTGCTACACCGTCCTCTAGGGGATATGTCTTGTAGACTCGAATGTATTATGGACGAAATTTGCATGAATGCAGAATGTTATAAGAATGATCCCATTTTTAATGTATAATGATTAAAGATGCAATGATCGGAATGAATCTAATGCTCCTAACTAAATGATATTAGGGATGACATTTGCATAAATGCAGAACGTCATAAGAATGATCTCCTTCTTTTTCTCTCTTTTTTTAATGTACAATGATTAGGATAAAATGATCGGAATGAATCAAATGCTCCTAATTGAAAGTGTATGAATGATATTTACATTTGAATGATCCCTTTTTAATGTTTGGGTTGTCACTGCTCATAGTTCATCAAGGTTTTATCACTGACGCGTTACCATGCTTTCTCGTTCAGCTGGTATCTTTGACAGAAAACCCAAAGAAATGATCAAATTCTACTCAGCAAGCTTGCCCCGCTGAAATTTCAGAGTTCTATCCACTGTACCTTTTAGGACATAAAGTTTGTACCTCCCATTGCAACTTCAAGGGAATAACATTTAGTTTCTTTCATCCATCCTGTTACCACTCAGAGGTATGAAATTTGTATCATCTTCAATCAAGTTGACCTGTTGTAACATCCTAGATTAGGGGTTATGCGTTCGTGCATAATTCATGAGATAGTGGGATCAGTGGGTGTGTTGGATGTGTTCTGAAGAGTTTCAAGAACCCTAAGATGAAAGGAAATATAAGGAAATGTAAGGAAATGTAAAGAAATGAAAGGAAATGAAAGGAAATGTATGGAAATGTATGGAAATGTATGGAAATGTAAGGAAATGTATGGAAATGTAAGGAAATGTAAGGAAATGTATGGAAAGGTATGGAAATGTATGGAAATGTAAGAAATGTATGGAAATGTAAGGAAATATATGGAGCGATTAGTTAAAAGAGAAACCTAAGTAAATTAGGAAAGTGAACATTTGGAAACCAAACCAAAATAGGAAACTAAACATTTTGGAAACCAAGCCAAAATAGAAAACTAAACATTTTGGAAACTTGGAAAATCTGAGTATGTGAAAATTTTTGGAAACTTAAAATGACTAGAATGTCGAATTTTAGAGCCCAAAGGGAACTTAGGGCCAAGTGACCCTAAAATATAAAGTACATGAAATTTGAGCCAATAACAGACTTGGAAAAGTGGCCTGAAGATGCCACCTAAGGCCTTAGAAAATGGCCCACATGCAAAAGGTTTTGGGCTTGAGTTCGAGTCACATAAGAAGCAAATAAAATAAGTTTTATTTTGCTTCTAGAAGCCCAAGAGGTGGACGGCACAAGGCTTGCAAAGAGGAGTTTCACTCTCTTTAAAACTCATTAATTAGAAGATCATAAGGACTCTTAAGGGAAGAGTTTAATTCTCTTTAAAATTCGGCTAAATAGGTGGATAAATGAAGAATTATTCTTTAATTAGGAAAATAAGGAAGAGTGGTGGCCAAGTAAAGGATTCTTGGCCTAGTAAATTCGGCTATAAAAGGAGGGACTAGGGCCATTCATTATTCATTCTCCTCTCTTTTCCTCTGCCAAATATTCTTTTGAGCATCCATTCTTTTCTTCTTTTCTTTTAACCTCCTAGCCGATTTCCTTCTAAGCCTATTATTCCTCTCTTCTTTCATCTTTGAAACCAAATACATAAGGAATCATAGCCGATTGTTCATCAAGTCTCTAAGCCGAATCTCGAAGGTTGAAGTGAAGGTGCAATCGATTCCTTCAAATAAGGGTAAGATCCAAGTTTAGTTTCCCATTCTTTTATATTCTAGACTTATTGAAATTTAGAGACTAATTTAGATTATTAATCTTGGCGAATCATGGAAGAAGAAATTCTTTTCAGAAGGTACACCATAGGCCACGTGTTCCCTAGTTATTCGGTGAATTTGGGATTTAAAGTCCATAAGGTAAGCATCTAAAATATTCGGCCAATGTTTGTGAGATTATCTAGATCAATTCTTTAATTATTGAAAAGCGAAAACTAACCCATATTGAGATTCAAGGTTGGTAGAATATCGGGTAAAGGAAAAACCAAGTGTTAGGATTTGAATAAACACCTAATCGACCTCAAGGTAAGTCTTTTTACAAATCCTACTAGGATTTGGATATAAATAGCCAAATAGAATTTATGCTAAGTAATAAAGGATGAATCAAATGTAGGGACTAAGGATCTAAACTTTAGATCTAGCTTTTGGAATCTCAAGGAATCGCTAAACAAATTAGGTGTGTACCCTTACTAACCTTCGATATTTCATGGCTATTATTTTAATATATAAATATGAATAAGAATGTGAATGTGGCTATGTACCACAAATGTGGCAAAAAGTACCAGTCGTTTCCTACTTACGATAGGATTGTGAAATATGTTATAACATGTGAATATATGTATATGATTATGAATTTAAGTATGTTATGCATGATATATATATATATTTTTGGGGCATTCGGGATTTATGTGAAAGGGAAGAAGGTGTTGACTTGGTCTCACCAGCGTTATATTTGAAGGTGTTGACTTGGTCTCACCAACTTTATATTTGAAGGTGTTGACGGTCTCACCAGCGTTATATTTGAAGGTGTTGACTTGGTCTCACCAAGCGTTATATTTGAAGGTGTTGACTTGGTCTCACCAGCGTTATATTTGAAGGTGTTGACTCTGGTCTCACTGGCGTTATATTTGAAGGTGTTGACTTGGTCTCACCAACTTTATATTTGAAGGTGTTGACTTGGTCTCACCAACGTTATATTTGAAGGTGTTGACTTTGGTCTCACCAGCGTTATGTGGTGACTACGGTCACAAATATTTGAATATGGTGTGTAGCGGATGGAGGTTGACTTAGTAGTCCCCACGTTGTGCTGAGTTAAATGCAGGGAGTGTAGTGGATGGCTAATTAGGATTGGGTTTGGGTTGCATCATAATTTCTTTTTATATGGATCGATGTTTTGAACATGAATGCGATTTGTTGAATGTTAGTCTTGTGTACACATTGAGTCTGTTGACTCACCCGTTGTGGGAACTATTTTGGTGATGAGCGGTGACGAATGGGCCAAGGTGAGCGTTGAGGTGGCCATGCTACATTCGGAGAATTTATTTAGTTTGGACTTTATTTGATTTAGTTACTTTTATTTTATTTTGGGCTTTACTTGATGTAATAAGGCCTTAAGGCCCGATTGGATTTTCTTTATTTCCGCTTATTTATGTTGATTGTGTTACAATTTATTTTTAATTAAAGTTAAGAAAGACAAAATTTATTTCTTTCAAAATAATAAACCTAAAATTGTTTTGTCACCTCACTTAAGTTGGATTTTCAAAATTTATTAAATGGGTTCCAATCTAAGCCTAATCTAAACAACATTTTTCTAAAATTTTTACAAATTTTCTCTAAGTATCGAATCTTTTTGAAACCGGTTTACTTTAGGAACATACCAAATCCGGTCCATTCTCGTGGGCCGGGTGTGGGGTGTTTCACCTGTTACACCATTCCCTAGGTATAATGACCAGATATATGTGCCTGAAATTTGCATGAATGCAGGGTATCATTTTTTTTTCCCGAGAATAATCCTCTTTTTACACTTGGATTAACATTGCTCGTCAGTTATCGCGATGGTCACCGAAGAAATGTCTTATCCAATAAAAATCTGAAGAGATAATCATCTTTCAATATTTCCAACCCTTAGGCTTGGTGAGTTCTAAACAATAGTCCTGTTTCACATTCTCATATTATTTAGAAGCTCATAGAGTAATATGCGAAACTCCTTTTATGAAAGTATTATTAGTCCATTAATCGTTATTTCAATAAAATGCTTGAAAAAGATCACAGCAATGGACGTAAAAGGAATTAATCAGGAGCATAGCTCGAAACAAATAAGCTAATCAAAGATAACCAAGGCAATAAAAGAAAATTGATTGGTGTATCTTAAAAAGAATAAAATAAGCAAAGATAGCATAGGCTATAAGAGAAAATTGATTGGGGTGTATCTTTGAAAAGAATAAAGTAACCAAAGATAGCAAATTCAAAAATGGGTAAGGTAGAAGCTAGGTGCCCTAGATATCGCAGCATGAGATTTTCTGTACAAAGTTCTTGAGGACCATTTTGAGCTCAATACGTGTTTAGAGGATCCGGAGTACTTTGTCAATTCCCAAGGTGTAGCATACTTCCTCATTGTTAATTCAGGCATAACAAGACTTCCACATGCCCTATTTTTTATCAAAATTTGAGCCGCCCTTTTCGGGTTTTCGGCTCAAAACCCCTTTGGTCTCAAAGTGCCATTTGCTGGTTTTCGCCTTGGCCTTTGCTTCTTTTTCTTTTTTTTTGAATTTGAACTCAAGGCACCCTTTGCGGGTTTTCACCTTGGCCTTTTCCCTTTCAGGTAAAATACTTCTTGAATGAACCTGAATTCACCGGATTGGGCAAGTCTTTGGCATCCATCTCGGTCAATATCAATGCTCCTCCAGAACAGGCCTTCTCTACAACATAAGGTCCTTTCCAGTTTGGCATCTGCTTTTCTCTAAAATTTTCTTGTAAGAGAAAGATCAGGTTCCCCTCGTGGAATTCTTTAGGATAAACATCTTTGTCGTAAGCTTGCATCATCTGACCATGATGAATAACTTTTAACCTTTTCTTCGATTAAGTTCAATTGGGAAAAATGCTTTTGATCGTTGTTTTGTCGAGTTTTAAAATTTATAAAGAGAGAATGATCGAACCTAGAAACTAACTCTAACAATGACTTAAGGAAAGTGCACCTATCGAACAGTAGTATAGCTTAGGCAAGACCAGATTGACGAACCCAAAGGAACTAAAAGTACTAATACTAACCTTCTTTCTATTATTTAGCCTAAATATTAAGTGATTGGTTGTTTAATCTAAAACTAACTGACTATGATAAACCGTAAAAGTAACATATTTTAATCCCACATTTAGCATACTTTAGGATGATTTATTACCTGAATTGTGTAAAAAGGTGCTCTTAATCCTTTTTTTTCATGTTTTATACTCAGAAAAGCACCTAGGGATGAAACGAACGAGAAACAGACCTAAAACAGACCAAAGAAGAAATCGACAAGGCTTGGGCCCAAGACCACGGCCGTGCCTCTCTAATTTACTCTAACACGGCCTAGACCCCAAACCACACGGGCTAAAATCGATTCATAAGGGCGTGTGCCATGGCCGTGTCCCTACCGCAGCCAAGAGGAGTTTTACTTGGATTTGGATACTTGAAGGCAAAGAAACACATTCCAAATTCCACTCAGATTAGGATACTTAGGGGCCAAGTAAAGCATTCCAAGAGCCTATATAAACACCCTAAGCATAACCTTCAAGGGGGCGGTTAGCTAGGCCAAGGAGTAGAAAGGCCAAATTTGTGGGAATCACTCGAAGATAGCCAGTTGATCCATCTCAAGAAGCAAGGATTCTACTCAAGACGACGGATCTCTCCTTTAGTTCCTTCAGGGAGTTTTAGGGATTTCTTATGTTTTGTTTCATCTTTTCTTCTGAGATGTTTTCTTTTATTATTATGAACTAAACCCTTCAAATACCTGAAGGGGATGAAACCTAAGACATATCTTGTTATTTTTTTCTGAACTATATGATAAATACTTGATTTGTTCTTAATTATGTGTGCTTAATTCTTGTGTTGATATTTTCGGGATATTGATTCAAGTTGAATGTGCTTAGGTGGTGGAGCAAAAGTCCTTGCTTAAGAGTAGATCTAGCATAATTAAGCGGAGTTGATCGCGCGCCTAGAGATTGGGTGACGAGATTTTGCGGATTAGGGTGAAACCTAATATGGGAGTCCATAGATTGAGTTAATGCGATTCTAGGGGCTTTAATTGGAAAGAGATTTCAATTAATCAACCTAGGGTTAGACATTTTCACCTTGAGAGAGGGTTTAATATAAATTAAGGAATCTTACGGATCAAGTCAAGTGAATAAATCGTCTGGTTTAGTGTTAGATAACTAGTGAAGTCTAGGTGGATTCTTCCTAAGGGTATCATCTTAGTCAACTGAGTTTTCCTAAAGTTATTTCTTCAATTCGTTCTTTTTATCTGTGAATCTTAGCTTAGTAATCATTTAGTTTAGATTAAACAACCAAACACTTAATATTTAGGCTAAATAATAGAAAGAAGGTTAGTATTAGTACTTTTAGTTCCTTTGGGTTCGACAATCCGGTCTTGCTTAAGCTATACTACTGTTCGATAGGTGCACTTGCCTTAAGTCGTTGTCAGAGTTAGTTTCCAAGTTCGATCATTCTTTTTATAAATTTTAAAACTCGACAAAACAACGATCAAGTTTTTGGCAGCTGTTGCCAGGGAACTAAAATATTAAGAAAGCCCTATTTTTATTACTTTAGCCATTATTTTTATTTTTCGCAATTTATTTTTATTTTTATTTTAGTTTTAACCTTGCTAATTTTCTTTGTTTCTTTTCCAATACAGGTACCTCTAGTTTATGACTAGAAGGAACCCGAAAGGACCACTAGTATACGACAGTGATATTGAAGCTACCGCTCGCAGGAATCGCAGAGAAATTAGACGAGCCCTAAAGTACAGAGAAGAAGAAGAACAAGGTGGATCCAATCCTACTGAAGGGATGGATGGGAATAATCCACCACCACAACATGTGGCAGAAAATAATGCTCCGCGTACTATGTATGATTATGCTAAACCTCATTTAACAGGAGCAAAATCGAGTATTGTTAGGCCTGCTATAGCTGCTAATAATTTTGAATTAAAGCCTAACACTATACAAATGATTCAAAAATTTGTTCAATTTGATGGTTTGCAGGACGAAGACCCAAATACTCATATAGCTAATTTTTTAGAGTTCTGTAATACCTTCAAAATAAATGGTGTTTCTGATGATGCCAAACGTCTTAGGTTATTTCCCTTTTCATTAAGGAATAAAGCCAAACAGAGGTTAAACTCGTTACCACGAGGGTCAATCACCACATAGGATCAAATGACCAAAAATTTTTTATTAAAATATTTCCCACCGGCCAAAACGGCCAAATTACGAAATGATATCTCTTTTTTTGTGTAGATGGATTTAGAGACATTATACGATGCATGGGAGAGATACAAGGATCTCTTGAGAAGGTGTCCGCACCATGGTTTACCCTTATGGCTCCAAGTCCAAACTTTCTATAACGGTGTAAACCCCTCAACGAGGCATGTAACACCCCTTACCCGAAACCTTTGCCGGAGTCGAGTATGGGGCATTACTAGACTTGACTACTAGTTCGGGGCATGAAAATTTAAAGCTGTCCAACTGCGTCAGGCTGACTAAATTGACCATAACTCGAGTTACAAAACTCGAAATTTAGATCCGTAAATTTTTCTTAAAACTAGACTCATATAACTTTTACCATAATTTTTCCAGAATTTTCATGTGGCCAATTAGTACAGTTTATTCATCAAAGTTACCCCTATTTCACTATTTGATAATTCTGACCTATCTTTACAAAACTCAGTTATCTCATTGCACAAAATTTCAATAATGTCCTTGTTTATTCCAATAAAAATAGACTCATTAAGTATTCTAAACATATAAACTATGATCCATAATTATTTTTGTACAATTTTAACAATTTTTCTAAGACAGAACAGGGACTCACGAATTCATTCAGGACAAGTCTCACTAAAACTTAAATATCTCATAATATATAATTCATTTGCCTAACTTGTTTCTTTCATATAAAAATAGACACAATAAACTTTAATTCTATGTCTTATTCACTTTCTAATTCAATTTCTCCTATTTTGGTGATTCAAAATCACATCACTGCTGTAACTAAAAACTGTTTCACAACAAAATATGATTAACTAGTTTATAACTTCCTTACTCAATTTATTTAAACTCTATACCTTAACCATACATATATATATATTTATACCAGAAACAAATCCCATATATAATTTAGGCCATGAGTATTTCATCCATAACATAATATGAACTAAACTTTCACGATATAACATATGATCGTTTCCCATGTATGATTTAAATCATGTTGCATGCACATATCTCTTGGTATTTTAATGCAAGCTACCATATCAAATATGAAACCCAAACTTAACCAAAAGCAACAGCCTTATTCGCAAGGCTACATTTATATTTACAATCCGACATCATTCATTATTTATCAAAAGCGAAGCCTATACATGCCTTTGATTAAAAGTTTACAAAACATAACTATACCGAAGAGAGTGATAGTGTGGTTGGTGTCTTGATGATCCCCAGGCGATGGTTGAATTATAGATCTATAAAATAGAGCACAAACATAAGCAGAGTAAGCTCATTGGCTTAGTAAGTCTTAAGCGACTTTATAGCTCAACTAGGTATTCAATTAGATTGAATAGAATAGCATTATTAACAATTTATGGTGACAAAACACATATAAACTACCATTGCCGATTATCAAAGTTCACATCTAGCGAATAATATTCAACATACACTCAAAATATAAAACTTAGCAATGGTGCCCGGATTGCAAATCAATATATATATATATTTTCACTTCAACGAATAATACTTTCTATACACATTTAAAATAAGGGTTCATAATTGAATATATACATTTATCTATATGTATAGTATAGCTCATGGCGAACTTATATAGGTAAAATTTCTCATATCAATATAATAAACTTAAGTAAGCAAGTAATCATACCAACTCAATATCTTTTCTAATCACATATCTTAAGTACCAAACAAATATATATATAAACACCTTTCTATCAACTTGATTATTCAAGAAGCATCACTTATATCATAAACTTGATTCGATACATGACTTTTAGTCGAGCACTACGATTATAAACCTTAGCTTGTTCAAATACCATCATAACTAGACCATTTCATTCATAAGCATAAGCTCATATTAAAACCATTGATATACAAACTACTAGACCAAAGGTGCGAGATTTAAACAAACACGAAGCACGCTGAGGCATTAAAGCCGAAATGAATCACGGCACAAAGCACGCTGAGCATTAAAGCCCGATAAACAACACCTGCACGAAGCACGCTGGCATTAAAGCGAAATGAATCAAGCACAAAGCACGCTGAGCACTAAGCGAATATATCAGGCACAAGGCACGCTGGGCACTAAGCGAATATATCAATGTTATCAATCATTCCACACACTTCATATCTATATTACATATCCAATTCAACTAAACTTATTCACCTTAAACAAATTAATCATTACTTCATCGTACAATCCCACAATTCGCATTGATACACTTATTCATATCACATTATCAATTTATGAAATCAATCTAATATACATATATACATTCGGCTATAACATGATTATATACTGAAATTTATCAAACATTATCATTTAATAAGTTCATGAATAATTCTTTAACAAATTTCAACAGGACTTACCTCGGTTGTCGATGGTAAGTGCGAATCGGCTATTCGAGAACCTTCGTCTTTCCAGATCTAACTCCGTTTTTCTTTGCTCTTGATCTAAAACACATTAAATTTAGCTCATTCAAGCACAATTCATCTCAATTTAGTCCCTAAGCGCATAAATGGGCAAATTACTATTTTACCCTAGTATTTCACAACTTTGTAATTTAGTCCTATTTGCATAAAACTCAAAATACATAAAATTTCCCCATACTCCTTAAGGGCGAATATATGAGGACTATACAAATCCATATCTTTCATTTATTTTGCAATTAAGCCCCTCTAATTTTTATTTTTACAATTTGGCCTAAAACACAAATTCACCAAAACTTCCAACACATAATATACTAATTTTAACCTATCTATCATCTAACATCATCAAGCATCATAAACCTCAAGAATTCATCCATGGCAACACTTAAAACATACCACCAAAATCAAAATTCGAACATGGGCTAGTAACTATACATGTTAACCACTTCAAAAATGTTAAAATTTATAAAAATTAAGCTAAATCTCTAACCTTATTAGAACATGCAAGAAGGCGAATGATGGAAGCTTGAATCCTTCTTTTCTTCTTTTATTTTCGGTGATAACAAAGTAAAGATGATGATGTTTGTTTTCTTATATTTTAATGATATAACATTATTATTATATTATTTCATAACACCTTATTTTATCAAATAAAATAAAATTTTTAAATCTATCCTACTAACTATTTTATATCATTGCCGTCCACTATTAAAGAAATGGACTAATTGTCCTTTTAGGGCATCCACTTAAAAGCCACAATCAAAAGCGTACATTTTACTTTAGCTTGCCACTTTTACTCTTTATGCGATCAAGTCCTTTTTATCAAATTGAGCACTTAAACAATAAAATTTCTCTACGAAACTTTCACACCTTTTTAATTCACACATAATAAACACAAAATAAAATATTAAAATTTTTCTCGGACTCGGATTCGTGGTCCCGAAACCACCGTTTCGATTAGGGTCAAATTCGGTCTGTTACAAGGCAACTAATTGATTCAGCCGCCGGTGGAACCCTGAATAACAGAACTTCTGAACCAGTCTATGAGTTTATTGAAGAGATGTCACTAATAACTATCAGTGGCAGTTATAAGGACAAAACCAACAAAATTAGCCGGAGTTTTCAACCTCGACGCAGTAACCATGCTATCAACACAGGTAGAGATGATGAATAAAAAGCTTGATAGTTTGTGTTTTTCGCAAGTACATTCAGTAATATAGTGCGGTACAAGTGGAACTGTGACTAATCCTAAGTACCCACCCTACCAACAGGGCATAGAAAGCGGACAGATGAACTTTATAGGTAATAATTTCAGATCTAATAATAACCCTTATAGTAATACTTATAATCCAGGTTGGAGGAACCACCCAAATTTTTAATGGGGAGGTCAAGGAAATCAAGGAAATCAAAGACACTAACCTCCTCAAAATTTCTAGAATCAGCCATATCCACAAGAAAAGAAGCCAAACCTTGAAGAGATGCTGACAAAATTCATGGCAGCCATAGAAAACCGTTTCCAAGACATTGAGACAACACTTAAAAACCAACAGACATCAATTGAAGGGATCAAGAACCAAGTTGGGGAACTTGCTAAGTCAGTTAGGGAAATTACTAAGTTAGTTGGACAACTTGCAAAGTTAATTTCCGAACGACCGCAAGGGCGTCTACCAAGCAACACTGAGATTAACCCAAAGGAGCAAAAATCTAAGCCATCACAGCTCATGATAATATAGGGTTAGATGAACCTAATTCAATACAAGAAAACGAGGCAGAAGAAGGTAAAATTGAGGTAACACAAGAAAAACCAAAACCGATAATCAAAGAGTACCAACCCTGGATACCTTATCCCGAAGCGATGAAGAGAGATGATACAGAAGAATAGTTCGGTAAGTTTTTAAACTTTTAAAGAAATTACATATTAACTTACCGCTTCTTGAAGCTCTTTCACAGATGCCAGATTCGAGGAAATTTTTAAAACAACTCTTGACGAATAAGCGGAAGTTAGACGAGGAGCCACATGTTGAATTAAATGCAATGTGCTCAGCAATTCTACAAAATAGACTACCACGGAAGCTAAAAGATCCAGGTATTTTTACAATTCCATGTTTAATTGGTAGACTAACAATTGATAATGCTTTGGCTGATTTAGGGGCAAGTATAAATGTCATGCCTTATAAAATGTTTAAGCAGCTAGGTCTAGGGAAACTCAAACAAACTAGGATGAGTATTCAATTAGCTGATAAAACTGTTATAATTCCTAGAGGTATTATCGAAGATGTTTAAAAATTGATAAATTCATTTTCCTAGTAGATTTTGTTATCTTAGACAAGGATGAGGATAATTCGATTCTTTTAATTTTAGGAAGACCCTTTTTAACAACTGTTAAGACTAAGATTGATGTTGGCACAGGAGAACTCATTCTTCGTGTAGGTGATGAATCGATCAGTCTACAAGCTCTTGACTCGACCAAGACATCAATTGATGAAGGTGAGAAAGTAAATTTAGTTGATGACCAATTTGTTCACCTTTCACCACAGGATCCACCACAAATCTGTAGACCTGAACCGAATCATAGACCTCGTGCAAATAAAGAAAAACCAGATCCACACAAAGCAAAACCAAAGGAGCCCCTAGAAAAGATCATAGGAACGTCGAACCACTTCAAAATAGGAGATCAGGTACTGTTAAAGAAGGAAGATCCATGAATTACCATGTCAGACCTAAATATAAATGAAGAAATCCCTCTTGAGGTATGTACCATAAGGAACATGCGAGGTAAGCAATCCCATATTCGGTACTTTTAAGGTTGACGCTTCTCGACTTAAACTTTATCATAAAAATAAAATTTACAGCATGAGGGAAGATATTCAAACTTTTAAACCACCTTGATTTTTGCAAATACAAGGAAAGTCTAGTTTAAGACTTTAAACGAGCGCTTCTCGGGAGGCAACCCGAGCATTAACCCTATTTATTTACACATTTGTTTTCATTTTAGTTTCTTTTCTTCTCTTCATCTTAAACACCTAGTTTTAAACTAACCAAAAGTGCAGATTTCCAGACCACACGGCCTTGCACACGGCCGTGGCCGTGGCCGTGTAGAAGTACAGAATCTCCATACTAACAATGGCAGAAGAAGTACAAGTCAGAGAGAATCAAATCTTTGAGTCACAGACTCCAACCACCACCCCACGGGCACCGAAAAAATGTCACGGCCGTGCGATGCGGTATGGACGACACTAACTTATCAACAACGGGTGTGGCAATCTGTAAAATGGGCATGTGTGAACCAATACGCCTAGACACATGGCTGTGCAAGGCGGCTATATGAATCGACAAGCCCACGGTCCACGGGCATGGGCAGCGTCAAACCCCAAAACTCTATTTAAACCCAGCCTCCCTCTTCTCTTCCTCCTCACCAACTCCCATCTTCTTCCTTCCTTCTTTTTCTCAAATTTCTCTCTTCTCCATAACAATTCTCTATACTCTTAAGCTACACCAAAACCATGTCAAAAAAGTGGAAAAAGCCAAGCGCAGTCTACTCAAAGGAGATCGATCTACATAAGTTCATGCCAGCCGCTTCAGCTACTCTACAAGCCAAGGGTTTTTGAGACCATTTAACTTTTATTCTACTTTTCTCTTTTGCTTCAATTTCCTTCTCTTTGACTCTCTTATGCTTAATTTAGTTTATTTTATTCTAGTTCCTTGGTTTTAGGTTCTTCAGGCTGCTAGGGAATCACACCAAAACCACAACCACCGACTTAACACAACCTTAGGAATCACACCCACCTCGCGAACCATCCAACAATAAGGACTCCTCAGTCCATTCATCTTTTATGTTAATTTTATCTTTTTTCTTTCCCTTTAGTTTACTTGTCCTTAAATATATAATTAGTTTATTTTAAATGTGCCTTAATAATTATTGGCTAATCCGTCACGAGTTTCCCAATTTTTTCATCTAGCACAGTGACTGCTGGCATCCACCACAGCACCACCGTCTCCTCCTCCAAATCAGGCCAAGAATAGTGATCCCGGAAAAAAATTTAGGAAGTGTCACTTCTCCCCTTCTCTTTTAATTTTAGTATCTCATGATTATTTATCTATCTTTGTACATTGAGAGTAATGTACATCTTAAGTGTAGGGGGTAAAAGTGTCTAACTTTTTGCATTATTCTTAAATCCCTGAATTATATCTAGTTCTTAAGTAATTTCCTCATATTACTAATTAGGATGAAATTTCTGATGATTTATGATTCTTATTGATATGTTTTTGAGTCAGTCATAGTTAATCGTGCATTGATGATTTAAATTTTAAAATACTAGAGAATCAAGCATGATAAGTCTATTTTTCAGAATTAAAATTGTTTGCTAGGTTGTCGAATTGAATTTGAGTATTACCTTGAAGTTTGAAATTTACAGGGATTGATGTCAAATACCCATAATTTTTGTGAGATTTGAGCCTTATAGAGCATATATTCTTTTCCTTGCTCACTTTATTGATTATGAGTATGTCAACACTGAATTGTTATTCTAGAACTTTCCTCGATTATACATGTCAAGACCACATTTTTGATTTGATTTACTGAGATGATAAAAGGCACTTAGGTTTTAACCCACTCACTCTACTAAAAAGCCTACCTTCACAATTAACCCTTAGTGAACCCTTTGATCCTAACAACCCTTTTTATTGATTCCCAAAACCCCGCTCGTATTTGTTATCACCATTCCTTTGACTACCTTTTTGTTGAGATTTGATTTGAGCAGTTGCCTAACTATATTCTTTATTTCCATTGTTAAAGTTCTTTCTTATTAAATATTTGATTTGTTCTTAAAAAAAATCGAAGTATATTCATTATTAGTTCTGTAATCAAGTGAGCTTATATGTTTAATTTCAATATCTTGAAGAAGAAGCCCGTATTATTAGTATTTTAATTTTTCATGTGATGTAATTATTCAGATTGTTAGTTCAATTCTTTTTCTAAAGTTGGGTAATTTGTCAAGTCAATCTCGATTCTAACCTCCTATTTTAGCCTTTATCCACACCTTTAACCTAAGCCCCGTTACAACCCTGTTAAAGACCTTTTGATTTGTGTATCATCTCATATTACAGTGGTGGAGATTTGATTTTCAGGCAAGCCTATGGGATTAACTTTTCAGGTTTGACTTATGTGTGCTTTTCCTAAACCTTAAACACTTCAAGTGCTTTAAGTGAATCTTTAATGAGGATGTCAATCCTTGTCGATTTTGAATCAGAGGTAATTATTTAGATAAAGGGAGACACCTATGTTTTCATGCCACAAATATATGACTTAGAATTGTTTGAATCTTTAGGAGTCTTTGAGTTAAATTATCCATGTATGATTTATCTATGAATTATGATGATGCACTGTTAATGAGAATTAAGAATTGTGGAAAGTTTGTTTTAATTGTAAGTTGAGAATTTTGCTTGAGGACAAGCAAAAGCTTAAGTGTGGGGGTATTTGATAAACCGTAAAAGTAACGTATTTTAATCCGCATTTAACATACTTTTGGATGATTTATTCCCTGAATTGTGTAAAAGGTGCTCTTGATCCTTTCTTTCCATGTTTTATAGTCAAGAAAGCACCTAGAGATGAAAAGAACAAGAAAAATGCCTAAAACAGGCTAAATTGGGCCAAATAAGAAATCGAGACGGCCTGGGCCCAAGACCACACGGCCGTGCTTCCCTAATTTACTCTAACATGGCCTAAACCCCAAAACACACGGGTGTGTCACTATAGCAGACTCGACCATGACCTGAAATCGATTCACACGGGCATGTGCCATGGCCGTGTCCTATCCTGACCAAGAGAGTTTTACTCGATTTGGATACTTGAAGGCAAAGAAACACATTCCAAAGCCAATTCAAACACCTAGTAGAATTCCACTCGAGAATAGGATACTTAGGGGCCAAGTAAAATATTCAAGATCCTATATAAACACCTAAGCATAACCTTCAAGGGGCGGCTAAGCTAGGCCAGGAGGCCAAGAGCGGAAAGGCCAAATTTTGGGAATCACTCGAAGATAGCAGTTGATCCATCAAGCGCGAAATTCTACTCAAGGCGGCGGATCTCTCCTTTAATTCCTTGAGGAGTTTTAGGGATTTCTTATGTTTTGTTTTATCTTTTCTTACGAGATGTTTTCTTTTATTATTATGAACTAAACCCTTGAGATACGAAGGGATGAAACCTAGAGCGGATCTCGTTATTGATTTACGAACTATTTGATAAATACTTGATTTGTTCTTAATTATGTCTGCTTAATTCTTGTGTTGATATTTTTGGGATATTGGTTCAAGTTGAATGTGCGTAGGTGGTAGAGCAAAAGTCCCTACTTAAGAGTAGATCTAGCATAATTAAACGGAGCTGATCGCGCGCCTAGAGATAAGGTGATGAGATTTTGCCAGATTAGGGTGAAACCTAATATAGGAGTCCATAGATTTAGTTAATGCGATTCTAAGGGTTTTAATTAAAAAGATATTTCAATTGATCAACCTAGGGTTAGACGTTATTCGTCTCGAGAGAGGGTTTAATATAAATTAAGGAATCTGGTTCAGTGTTAGATAACTAGTGAAGTCTAGGTGGATTCTTCCTAAGGGTATACTCTTTGTCAACTGAGTTTTCCTAAAGTTATTTCTTCAATTCGTTCTTTTTGTCTTTGAATCTTAGCTTAGTAATCAGTTAGTTTAGATTAAACAACCAATCACTTAATATTTAGGCTAAATAATAGAAAGAACGTTAGTATTAGCACATTTAGTTCCTTTGGGTTCGACAATCCGGTCTTGCCTAAGCTATACTACTGTTCGATAGGTGCACTCACCTTAAGTCATTGTCAGAGTTAGTTTTCAGGTTCGATCATTCTTTTTATAAATTTTAAAACTTTACAAAACAAAGATCAGACTACTAAGCTAAGATTCAAAGACAAAAAGAATGAATTGAAGAAATAACTTTAGGAAAACTCGGTTGACTAAGACGATACCTCAGGAAGAATCCACCTAGACTTCACTTGTTATATAACACTGAACCAGACGATTTATTCACTTTACTTGATCTATAGGATTCCCTAATTTATATTAAACCCTCTCTCGAGGCGACTAACGTCTAACCCTAGGTTGATTAATTGAAATCTCTTTCTAATTAAAACCCTTAGAATTACATTAACTCGATCTATGGACTCCCATATTAGGTTTCACCCTAATCTGGCAAAATCTCGTCACCCTATCTCTAGGCGCGCGATCAACTCCGCTTAGTTATGCTAGATCTACTCTTAAGCAGGGACTTTTGCTCCACCACCTAAGCACATCCAACTTGAATCAATATCCCGAAAATATTAACACAAGAATTAAGCACACAGAATTAAGATCAAATCAAGTATTTATCATATAGTTCGAAAACAATAACAAGATTCATCTTAGGTTTCATTCCCTTCTGTATCCAAGGGTTTAGTTCATAACAATAAAAGAAAACATCTCAGAAGAAAAGATAAAACAAAACATAAGAAATTACTAAAACCCCCTGAAGGAATTGAAGGAGAGATCTGCCGTCTTAAGTAGAATTTTGGCTTCTTGAGATGGATCAACTGGCTATCTTTGAGTGATTCCCACAAATCTGACCTTTCTGGCTCGGCTCCTTAACCTCGCTGCCCCCCTTTGAAGGTTATGCTTAGGGCATTTATATAAGCTCTTGGAATGCTTTATTTGGCCCCTAAGTATCCTAATCTGAGTGGAATTCCTACTAGGTTGTTTGAATAGGCTTTGGAATGTGCTTTTTTGCCTTCAAGTATCCAAATCCGAGTAAAACTCCTCTTGGCCGCGAGAGGGACACAGCCATGGCACACGCCTGTGTGAATCGATTTCAGGCCGTGGTCGAGTCTACTGAAGAGACACGCTCGTGTGTTTCGGGGTCCAGGCCGTGTTAAAGTTAATTAGGGAAGCACGATCGTGTGGTCTTGGGCCCATGCCTTGTCGATTTCTTCTTTGGCCCAATTTGGTCTGTTTTGAGCTCGTTTCTCATTCTTTTCGTCCCTAGGTGCTTTCTTGAGTATAAAACATGAAAATAAAGGGTTAATAGCACTTTTTACACAATTTAGGGAGTAAATCATCCAAAAGAATGCTAAAATATGTTACTTTTACGGTTTATCAAATACCCCCACCCTTAAGCTTTTGCTTGTTCTCAAGCAAAATTCTCAACTTACAATTAAAATGAACTTTCCACAATTCATAATTCTCATTAACAATGTCTCATCATAATTCATAGGCAATTCATACATGGATAATTTAACTCAAAGACCCCTAAAGGTTCAAACAATTCTAAATCATATATTTGTAGCACGAAAACATATGTGTCTCCCTTTATCTAAATAATTACCTCTGATTCAAAACTGGCAAGAATTGACATCCTCACTAAAGATTCACTCAAAGCACTCGAAGTGTTTAAGGTTCAAGAATAAGCACTCACAAGTCAAACCTGAAAAGTTAATCCCATAGGCTTGCCTGAAAATCAAATCTCCACCATTGTAATATAAGATGATACACAAATCAAAAGGTCTTTAACAATGTTGTAACGGGGCTTGGGTAAAAGGTTTGGATAAAGGCTGAATTAGAAGGTTAGAATCGAGATTGAATTGACAAATTACCTAACTAGAAAAATGAAGTAATAACCTGAATAATTACATCACATGAAAATTTAAAATACTAATAATACGAGCTTCTTCTTCAAGATGCTAAATTTAAATGCACAAGCTCTTAGAACATAGAACTAATAATGAATATACTTCATTTTTTTAAGAACAAATCAAAAATTTAATAAGAAAGAACTTTAACAACGAAAATAAAGAACATAGTTAGGCAACTGCTCAAATCAAATCTTGACAACAAAGTAGTCAAAAGGAATGGTGATAACAAATACGAACGGGGTTTTGGGTTAATATTAGCGGGTGAATAAAAAAAAGGGTTGTTAGGATCAACGGGGTTCACTAAGGGTTAATTATGAAGGTAGGCTTTTTAGTGGAGTAAGTGGGTTAAAACCTAGGTGCCTTTATAATCTCAGTATATCGAATCAAAAATGTGGTTTCAACATGTATAATCGAGGCAAGTTCTAGAATAATAGTTCAATGTTGACACACTCATAATCAAAAAGTGAGCACGAAAAAGAATGTATGCTCTGTAAGGCTCAAAATCTCACAAAAACTATGGATGTTTTTTATGTCAACCTCATAAATTTCAAACTTTAAAGTAATATTCAAATTCAGGTAGACAACCTAGAATTTTTTTTTTTTGAAAAATAGACTTATCATGCTTGATTCTTTAGTATCTTAAAGTATAAATCATCAATGCACAATTAACTATGACTTACTCAAAAACATATCAATAAGAATCATAAATCATCAGAAATTTCATCCTTATTAATAATATGAGGAAATTACTTAAGAACTAGATATAATTCAGGGATTTGAGAATAATGCAAAAAGTTAGGTACTTTTACCCCCCACACTTAAGATGTACATTGCCCTCAATGTACAAATATAGATAAGTAATTATGTGATACTAAAATCAAAAGAGAAGGGGAGAAGTGACACTTCCTGAATTTTTTCTAGGATCACTATTCTCGCCAGATTTGGAGGAGGAGGCGGTGGTACTGTGGTGGATGCCAACATTCACTGTGCAAGATGAAGAAATTGGGAAGCCTGTGAAGAATTAGCCAAGAAATCTGAAGAAACATTTTAAATAAACTAATTATGTATTTAAAGACAAAAAAGATAAAGAGAAGGAGGCTAAGAATGAAAATAAAATTAAAAGAAAAGACTAATGGACTGAGAAGTCCTTATTGATGGATGGTTCGCGAGGTGGGTGTGATTTCTAAGGCTGTGGTGCGTGATTTAAGCAGCCTTTAGAACCTAAAATTAAGAAATTATAATAAAATAAACTAAATTAAGCATAAGAGAGTCAAAGAGAAGGAAATTGAAGCAAAACAGAAAAGTAGTATAAAAGTTAAATGGTCTCAAAGACCCTTGGCTTGTAGAATCGATGAAGCGACCGACATGAACTTATGTAGATCGATCTCCCTATGGGAGATTATGCTTGGCTTTTTTTCCACTTCTTTGACATGGATATGTGTAGCTCAAGAGGTTAGAGATTTTTGTTATGGAGAGAAGAGAAATTTGAGAAAAGGAAGAAAAAGGGAAAAGATGAAGAGTTGGTGAGAAGAAGGGAAAAAGGAGGTTGGGTTTAAATAGATTTTAGGGTTTAACGTGTCACCGTGGACCTTCACGTGTCGATTCTTGTCTTGCGATCGTGTTGTGGGTTGTATCATTTTTCCCACACCCGTTTTACAGATTGCCACGCCCTTTGGTGATAAGTCAGTGTCGTCCACGGCCCCATCGCACACCGTGGAATTTTGTTGGTGCTCGTGGGGTAGTGGTTGGAGTCCGTGACTCAAAGATTTGCTTCCTTCTAGCTTGTACCTCTTCTGCCATTGTTAGTATGGAGATTCTGTGCTTCCACACGGCCACGGCCACGGTCGTGTGCAAGGCCGTGTGGTCTAAAAATCTGCACTTTTGGTTAGTTTAAAACTATGTGTTTAAGACGAAGAGAAGAAAAGAAACTAAAATGAAAAAAAATGTGTAAATAAATAGGGTTAGTGCTTGAGTTTCCTCCCGAAAAACGCTCGTTTAAAGTCTTAAGCTAGGCTTTCCTCGTATTCGCAAAAATCAGGGTGGTTTAAAAATTTGAAATCTTCCCTCATGCTATTAGTTCTATTTCCTTGATAAAGTTTAAGTCGAGAAGCGTTTACCTTAAAAGTATTGAATATAGGATTGCTTACCTCGACTGTTCCATATGAGAAGATATTGTGTACCTCAAGAGGAATTTCGTCGTTTATATTTAGGTCTGGCATGGTAATTCATGGATCTTCCTTCTTTAACAGTACCTGATCTCCTATTTTGAAGTGGTTCGATGTTCCTATAATCTTTTCTGGGGGCTCCTTTAGTTTTGCTTCATGTGGTTCTGGTTCTTTTTTAAAGTGTTTCTTCCATGCTTCTAATTCGTCGACCTTAAGGCTTCGTTCTTTATATAGTTCTTCTTTATTTGTACGAGGTCTATGATCTGGCTCAGGTCTACGGCTTTGTGGTGGATCCTGTGGTGAAAGGTGAACAAATTGGTCATCAACTGAATTTACTTTCTCACCTTCATCAATTGATGTCATGGTCGAGTCAAGAGCTTGTAGACTGATCGATTCATCACCTACACGAAGAATGAGTTCTCCTGTGCCAACATCAATTTTTGTTCTAGCAGTTTCTAAAAAGGGTCTTCCTAAAATTAAAGGAATCAGATTATCCTCATCTATGTCTAAGACAACAAAATCTACTGGGAAAACGAATTTATCAATTTTTACGAGAACATCTTCGATAATACCCCTAGGAATTCTAACAGTTTTATCAGCTAATTGTATACTCATCCTAGTTTGTTTGGGTTTCCTTAGACCTATTTGTTTAAACATTTTATAAGGCATGACATTTTTACTTGCCCCTAAATCAGCCAAAGCATTATCAACAGTTAGTCTACCAATTAAACATGGAATTGTAAAACTCCCTGGATCTTTTAGCTTTCATGGTAGTCTATTTTGTAGAATTGCTGAGCACATTACTTTTAGCTCCACATGCAACTCCTCGTCTAACTTACACTTGTTCGTCAAGAGTTGTTTTAAAAATTTCCTCGAATCTGGCATCTATGAAAGAGCTTCAAGAAGAGGTAAGTTAATATGTAATTTCTTTAAGAGTTTAAGAAACTTACCGAACTATTCCTCTGTATCGTCTCTCTTTAACACTTTGGGATAAGGTATGCGGGGTTGGTACCCTTTGATTTTTTGTTTTGGCTTTTCTTGTGTTACCTTAATTTTACCTTCTTCTACCTCACTTTCATGTATTGAATTAGGTTTATCTAACCCTATATTTTCCTAAGCTATTATGACTTGGATTTTATCCTTTGGGTTAATCTCAGTGTTGCTTGGTAGACGCCCTTGTGGTCATTCAGAAATTATCTTTATAAGTTGTCCAACTAACTTAGTAATTTCCCCAACTGACTTAGTAAGTTCCCCAACTTGGTTCTTGATCCCTTCAATCGATGTTTGTTGGTTTTTAAGTGTTGTCTCAGTGTCTTGGAAATGGTTTTCTGTGGCTGCCATGAATTTTGTCAGCATCTCTTCAAGGTTCAGCTTCTTTTCTTGTGGATAGGGTTGATTTTGGAAATTTGGAGGAGGTTGTTGTCTCTGATTTCCTTGATTTCCTTAACCTTCCCACGAAAAATTTGGGTGGTTCCTCGAACCTGGATTATAAGTATTACTATAAGGGTTATTATTAGATCTGAAATTATTACCTATATAGTTCATCTATTCGCCTTCTGTGCTCGGTTGGTAGAATGGGTACTCAGGATTCGCCACAGTTCCACTTGTGTCTTACTGCATCACTGAATGTAGCTGCAAAGAACACAAACAATCAAGCTTTTTATTCATCATCTCTATCTGTGTTGATAGCATGGTTACTGCGTCGAGGTTGAAAACTCCGGTTGATTTTGTTGGTTTTGTCCTTGTAACCTACCACTGATAGTTATTCAGCGACATCTCTTCAATAAACTCGTAGGCTGCTTCAGGAGTTCTGTTGTTCAGGGTTCCACCGGCGGTTGAATCAATTAGTTGCCTCGTTGAGGAGTTTACTCCGTTATAGAAAGTTTGGACCTGTAACCACAAGGGTAAACCATGGTGCGGACACCTTCTCAAGGGATTCTTGTATCTCTCTCATGAGCCGTATAATGTTTCTAAATCCATTTGCACAAAAGAAGAGATATCATTTCGTAATTTGGCCGTTTTGGCCGGTGGGAAATATTTTAATAATTTTTTTGGTTATTTGGTCCCATGTAGTTATTGACCCTCATGGTAACGAGTTCAACCATTGTTTGGCTTTATTCCTTAATGAAAAGGAAATAACCAAAGATGTATGGCATCATAAAAAACGCCATTTATTTTGAAGGTATCACAGAACTCTAAAAATTGGTTATATGAGTATTTGGGTCTTAAATCACGCAAACCATCAAATTGAACAAATTGTTGAATAATTTATATAGTGTTAGGCTTTAATTCAAAATTATTAGCATTCTACAAAGAGCCTAACAATACTCGATTACGCTCTGTTAAATGAGGTTTAACATAATCATACATAGTCGCGGAGCATTGTTTTTACGCCACATGTTGTGGTGGTGGATTATTCTCATCGATCCATTCAGTAGGATTGGATCTGCCTTCTCGCTCTTCTTCTATGTAATTTAGGGTTCGCCTAATTTCTCTGCGATTCTTATGAGCGGTAGCTTTAATATCACTATCGTATACTACTGGTCCTTTCGGGTTCCTTCTAGTCATAAACTAGAGGTACCTGCTAGGAATAGAAAGAAAGAAAATTTAGCAAAGTAAAAAAAAAAAATACTAAAAATAAAAGTAAAAGTAAATTGCAAAAATAAAAAGAGTGGCTAAAGTAATAAATATAGAGCTTTCTTAATATTTTGTTCCCCGAAAATGGCGCCAAAAACTTGATCGTTGTTTTGTCGAGCTTTAAAATTTATAAAGAGAGAATGATCGAACCTGGAAACTAACTCTAACAACGACTTAAGGCAAATGCACCTATCGAACAGTAGTATAGCTTAGGCAAGACCGGATTGTCGAACCCAAAGGAACTAAAAGTACTAATACTAACCTTTTTTCTATTATTTAGCCTAAATATTAAGTGATTGGTTGTTTAATCTAAAATTAACTGACTACTAAGCTAAGATTCAAAGGAAAAAGAATGAATTGAAGAAATAACTTTAGGAAAACTCGGTTGACTAAGACGATACCCTTAGGAAGAATCCACCTAGACTTCACTTGTTATCTAACACTGAAATAGACGATTTATTCACTTGACTTGATCCGTAGGATTCCCTAATTTATATTAAACCCTCTCTCGAGGAGACTAACGTCTAACCCTAGGTTGATTAATTGAAATCTCTTTCTAATTAAAACCCCTAGAATCACATTAACTTGATCTATGGACTCCCATATTAGGTTTCACCCTAATCCAATAAAATCTCGTCACCCTATCTCTAGGTGCGCGATCAACTCCGCTTAATTATGCTAGATCTACTCTTAAGCAGGGACTTTTGCTCCACCACCTAAGCAAATCCAACTTGAATCAATATCCTGAAAATATTAACAAAGAATTAAGCATACTTAATTAAGAACAAATCAAGTATTTATCATATAGTTCAGAAAACAATAACAAGATCCGTCTTAGGTTTCATCCCCTTGAAGTATCTGAAGGGTTTAGTTCATAACAATAAAAGAAAACATCTAAGAAGAAAAGATAAAACAAAACATAAGAAATCCCTAAAACCCCCTAAATGAATTGAAGGAGAGATCTGTCGTCTTGAGTAGAATTTCGGCTTCTTGAGATGGATCAACTGGCTATCTTCAAGTGATTACCATAAATCTGACCTTTCTGGCTCGGCTCCTTGGCCTCGCTGCCCCCCTTTGAAGGTTATGCTTAGGGCGTTTATATAGGCTCTTGGAATGTTTTATTTGGTCCCTAAGTATCCTAGTCTGAGTGGAATTCCTACTAAGGTGTTTGAATAGGCTTTGGAATGTGTTTCTCGCCTTCAAGTATCCAAATCCAAGTAAAACTCCTCTTGGCGGCGGCAGGGACACGGCCATGACACACGCCCATGTGAATCGATTTTAGGCTGTGGTCGAGTCTACTGAAGAGACATGCCCGTGTGTTTCGGGGTCCAGGCCGTGTTAGAGTAAATTAGGGAAGCACGGCTGTGTGGTCTTGGGCCCAGACCATGTCGATTTCTTCTTTGGCCCAATTTGGTCCGTTTTGAGCCTATTTCTCGTTCTTTTCATCCCTAAGTGCTTTCCTAAGTATAAAACATGAAAAGAAAGGATTAAGAGCACCTTTTTACATAATTCAGGGAATAAATCATCCAAAAGTATGCTAAATGTGGGATTAAAATATGTTACTTTTATGGTTTATCAGCTTTCATTCCATAAACCAATGGGTAAGATGTTGCCCTGGAAAAAAGTCCTGACCAACGCTCGATAATCATAGAAGATAAAGAGTAACTTATTTATGCCAATCTTTACAAGTCTCGGTCATCTTTTCTACAATCCTTGTTTTGTTTTGTTTTTTTGACTTCGACCTTGTAACATTGGCATATGAAGCTACTTCCACCCTCTTAGTGAAGTAAACAATGACCACGACGATGAATCGATGTTGCTCTATAATATGGCATCTGATCTTTGAACAAACTACAAACTTTTAAATTTGTCCTTTTTGGCATTCTTTGTCGGCACCTGATTTTTTTTTTTTTTGAATTTGACCTTGTAACATTGGCATATAAATCTACTTCCACCCTCTTAGTGAAGTAAACGATGACCACGACGATGAATCGATATCGACTAAAAGCTTTTGACGATATTAGCCCCATAATATCCATGCCCCACATATAGAAAAGTCTGTGAAGAAAATGGAAGAGTCACATAAATCTCGTCTTCTTCAATTCAATATTTGCGGTATAATTGATGCAATCCCCTTCCATGGTAAACCAATAGTGCCCGATCCTTATGATTATCCTAGCAATTGTAAAACCATTATCATGTTCTTTAAACACCCTTATAGATCTCTTTTAAGATTTTCCCAGGCGTGTCTTGATATGATCGTGCGAAAAAATCTTTGAATTCTTGAAAATAACTCAATGATGTCTTGTCTTATTTCTGTGGTGAGCTGGGCTTCGATCTTCACCCTTTTCATAGGCTCGCAATGTCCACTGACCCTATGTAAGGTAGGATCTATTTTTTATCTTGTTCTACCATTCTTAACAAATCAGAAGATAGGTTACAATCTCTGTCATCCTCAAAGTCCTGAGATCCCTCTAGACACATATCTTATTCAACGGGGGACTCTGAGTCAGTAGCAGCGTTGCTCACATCGTTGATATCTGGAGACCTATTGTAGGTTCGAAAGAAGATTCCAAATAATAAATGATTCAAAAAATGATTATTTGTATGGTCATGAATGAAGAATGAAAGAATATTTGAAACAAAGTCCAAAGAACAAACAAAAGAAAAAAACTAAGAGCAATTGTTTGTACAATATGAAATGAAAAAAAAAACCAGAATATTTGCTAAAAAAATGTATTTTATTGAAATAAAAATTCCAGACCCAAGCTTATTTCACAAAAAGATTCTTATTGCCTCTAGGCTTAAGGCAACAAGCGTGTTTTGAATATTACTCTAGATCAGCTCTAAAAATACAGGGATCTCTTCCACAGTCCCATTGTTCAAAACACTCCCAAGTATGCAAGGGTTTGGAAACTTCGTTCCCTGGTTCCCTCTCTGCTATATCTAAATTAGGGATAACAGGATTAGTAGGGTTGTCTCCTAGGTTATATCCTGAGCCAACTTGGAAATTCATGGGTACACCGATGTCGATTTGAAACACCCCACACGGCCCACGAGCACGAGCAGGATCTGGTATGTTCCTAAAGTGTAGGTTTCAAAGATTTTCGTTACTTAGAGAAAATTTGTAAAGTTTTAGAAAAATGTTGTTGTAGATTGGGCTTAGATTGGAATCCCATTTAATTAATCTTGTAAATCAATTTTTATTAAGGTGACAAAATAATTTTTAAGGTTTATAAAAAAAATCACTTAACTTTAGTCATAATAGTTAAGTAACATAACAATTTAAAGTAAAGCGAGAATAAGAAAAATCCTTGGGCCTTATGGCCTTATTATATCAAGTAAAACCCCCAAAAAAAATAACAAAGTCCAAAGCGAATAAAATCTTCAAATGGAACATGGCCACCTCAAGGTCTACCGTCCCGGTCAAATCCTTGTTCATCACACGAAAATATTTCCCAGCAGGGTGAGTCAACAGACTCAATGTGCACAGATACTAACATTCAACAAATCAGGCATACATGTTCGTATCAGATTTACATTCATATAAAAATAAATTATGATGCAACCCAAACCCAAGCCTAATGGTCCATCCGCTACACACCACCCGTACCTGCCAGTCACACCGTGGGGACTACTAAGTCAACCCTCCATCCGCTACACACCATCGAAGGCAGTCGCTGCAGTCGACGTGCTCATCGCCCATATAATTTGTGTCATTAGACACCATATTCAAATAATGTAACCGAAGTTACCAAATTCAGATAATGGAACAGGAGTTACCATATTGATTTTGTGACCGTAGTCACCATATTAGTTGGTGAGACCAAGTCAACACCTTCTTCCCTTTCACAAAATCTCGAATGCCCCATAAATTTTATGCATAACATACTTAATTCTTATTCATATATTCCAAATATATCATATTCATAATCCTATCGAAGTAGGAAGCGTGCACAGGTACTCTTACCATATTTGTGGTATTTAGCCACATTCATATTCTTATGCATATTCATATATTAAAATGATTGCCATATGATAAATCGAAGGTTAGTGTGCGTACACACGATTTGCTTAATGGGTTCCTTGAGATCTCGAAAATCGATCTAACTTTAGATCTTAATTCCTATATTCGACCCATCATACAAAACACATTAGTACCCTTTTCGCTTTTAAAACCAATTCCTAATAGGAATGGTACTACTCACCTTGTTGGCGAATTGAAAGATTGTAAATCAAATGCCGGAATTTGATAGTATTCCTTCCTTAAATCGTTTAGCCACTAAATCAGGTAATTATGTCAGTTTCTAACTTTTGAATAAATGGATAATAATTCCAAATATCAAGAACAAACCTTGGCCGAATGTCACTTACCATACAATTTCCAAATCAAGAGGATTCCTTAATATGCCTATCGAAATCCCTACAACCTCATATGTTAGATCGATCTAACTTTAATAAGTAGTATTTGGCCTTTGGCGAATGTACCTCACCTTAAATTCCTTTAATCGAAATCCCAAACTCTTCCTTTGATATTCGCCAAGAGACATAAAAGGGTTATTTCTTAGATCTTGATTAAAAGAATTAGAAGAACAAGAATTAATTGTTCTTACCTTAGATCCTTGATCCTTATATTTGGTAATTGTAGAAACACGAGAGATCCTTGTAGATTGACCATGAACAAGAATAGGGATTAGGCCATTCACTTTCGGCAAATAGAAAAGAAAGGAAATTGAATAGCTTAACCTTACCTTGGTGCCTTTAATCGATTGCTTCCTTGCCTAGAGATTCTGAGAGATTGGCTATGGAGATTTAACAGGATCAAAAGAGAAGGGTTTTGGCTTAACAATGACAAAGGAGAGGAGAAGAAAAGATGGAGTCTTTGCTTAGTAAAGATTTCAGCAGAGAGAAATAGGGGCTAGGGAATTTTCGGCACACAAAGGAAAAAGATGAGAGAAAATCCTTTAACTCTCCTTCTTCAACCGAAATTACTAGGCCAAGAGTCCTTGACTTGGCCACCACCCTTCCTTGTGATAATATTATCTAAAAAAAAATAAAAGTGTTTAATCCATCATTTATCTCCTCAATTAAAATCCTCTATTTATCACTTAATTTATCAAGTTTTAATAGAAATAAAACTCCTCCCTTTTCTAGAAATAGGTGCCGTCCACTCCTTAGCCTTGGAAGCAAAAATAAAGCCTTCATTATTTGCTTTCCAAGTGACTCGAACTCAGGCCCATTCCTCTTACACATGGCGCTATTTCCATAAGCCTTAAGTGACACTTTCAGGCCACTTTTCCAAGCCCGATTGTGTGTCAAATCTCACCAACTTATTCTTTTAAGGCCCTCTTGCCCTTATTTCCTATTTTGAACTTTAAAATTTGTCATTCCTGCATTATTTCTAAGTTTCCTAAAATTTTCGATCGGCTCTGTAACTTGCCATTTTTCTTACATGTTCAAGTTTCCAAAATGTTCAGGTTTCCAAAATGTTAAGGTTTCCAAAATGTTCAGGTTTCCATTTTCATGCATTTCCAGGTTTCTAAAAGTATCGAAGATTTATTCTTAGTGCTTAAACTTGTCATTTCATAAAATTAAACTGAAAATGCATAGGCCCTATTCAGGGTGTTACAGTTCTACCCCCCTTAAACAAAATTTCGTCCCCGAAATTTCCTAACAAAATAGTTGAGGGTATTGCTGTCGCATGGTCTCTTCTGGCTCCCACGACGCTTCTTCCGATCCATGATTGCGCCATAACACTTTGACTAGAGGCACTATCTTCCTTCGTAGTACTTTCACATCTCGTTCCAAAATCTGAATCGGCTCTTCCTCATAGGATAAGTCTGGCCTTAGTTCCACCTCTTCAACAGGTACCACATGCGACGGATCCGATCGATAGCGACGTAGCATGGATACATGAAATACGTCGTGCATCTGCTGCAATTCTGGTGGCAACTCTAATTGGTATGCCACTGGCCCAACTCGTTTCAGTACTCGATAAGGCCCTATAAACTTTGGGCTTAGCTTCCCTTTTCGACCGAACCTCATTACCTTCTTCCAAGGCGAGACTTTCAGGAATACTTGGTCTCCCTCTTCAAACTCTATTTCCTTCCGCTTAAGGTCTGCGTATGACTTCTGCCTATCAGAGGCTTCCTTCAACCGTGCTCGAATTAACTCAACCTTCTCTTTAGTTTCTGCCACTAATTCTGGAACCAAAACTCAGCGTTCTCCTAACTTTCGGTCCAACAAGTAGGTGTTCTACACTTCCTTCCATACAATTCTTCGTATGGTGCCATCCGAATGCTAGCTTGATAGGCATTTGTTGTTGTGGCGAACTCAGCTAAAGGCAAGTAATCTTCCCAACTTCCTCGAAATCTATTACGACCTCTCAACATATCCTCCAATACTTGTATAACCCGTTCAGACTGCCCGTCCGATTGTGGATGAAAAGCCGTAGTGAAGTCTAACTTAGTGCCTAAAGCTTGATGAAGTGCCTTCCAAAATCGAGACGTAAACCTTGGGTCTCTATCAGAGATGATCGACATCGGTACTCCATGCAATCTCACAATCTCTGCCACATATAACTTGGCCAACATCTGAAGAGAATAATCCATTCTTATTGGGATAAAGTGTGCGGTCTTGGTCAAACGGTCCACTATCACCCATACCGAGTCCTTCTTAGTAGGCGTAAGAGGAAGCCCACTAACGAAGTCAATGGTAATTCTTTCCCACTTCCATTGGGGAACTTGATTGGTTGAAGCAATCTCGATGGGACTTGGTGTTCACCTTAACTTGCGACCGTCAAACATTTCCCCACAAATTCGGGTCACCTCTCGTTTGGATCGGACCACCAAAGCTGTTCCTTAGATCTCTATACGACTTGATGCCTCCGGGATGCATAGCATAAGGGCTACCATGCGCTTCCCGAAGAATCCTTTGTCTCAACTCCTTATCCCTCGGCACAATACTCCTTCATCATTGACACCATAGTCCTTTAATCCCCTTCTTGCATACTTGCGCAACTTAGTACTTAAGTCGTTATTAGCCAACTGTCCCTCTTTCACCTCCTTCACCATGTGGGCTCGACTTGTAACTCGCCTTAGCGGGCTTACGTCATCATCTGAGACTTAAATGAGTGAATAAAGCCCGTAGATCGACACAACCTTCCTACTCGGGCATCGGCTACCACATTCGCCTTGCGGATGATATTCTATCGAGCGATCGTAGTCCTTGACAATTCCACCCACCTTCGTTGCCTTAAGTTCAACTCCTTACGAGTCAATAAATACTTAAGGCTCTTGTGGTCTGTGTAGATAACCGACCTTTCTCCATAAAGGTAGTGTCTCCAAACCTTAAGGGCAAAACCCCTGCTTGCTAGCTCTAAATCATGGGTTGGGTAGTTAACCTCATGAGGCCTTAGCTGCCGTGGCGCATAGCGACTACTTTGCCATCTTGCATTAGCACACACCCTAACCCCGTGTCACGAGCGTCACGATTACACCACAAAATCTTTTCACGCCTCCATTTGAATTAACTTGGAGCTTAGTCAACACCCTTTTAAGCTTTTCAAAGCTCTCCTGCCGCTTATTAGTCCATTCGAAGGTACTTCCTTCCTTAGCAACTTTGTTAAAGGCGCGACTATTGACGAAATCCTTCCACAAACCTTCATAATACCTGCCAAGCCTAAGAAACTTTGGATCTCAACCACGGACCTAGGTGGTTTCCAATCCAACAACGCTCGATCTTTCTAGGATCCTCTTATTCCTTCTGCGGATACCACATGTCCTAGGAATGCCACCTCCTTAAGCCAAAATTGCGACTTTGAATTTGGCATAAAGCTTCTTCTCCTTAACACTTCCAACACAACTCGGAGATGCTTATCATGCTCCTCTTGAGCTTCGAGTACACCAAAATATCATCGATGAACACAACGACAAACCTATCCAAGTAGGGTTGGAAAACTCGATTCATCATATCCATGAACGTGGCTGGAGCGTTCGTCAACCCAAACGGCATTACCACAAACTCGAAGTGACCATATCTTGTCCTAAAAGCGGTCTTATGGATGTCAGCCTCCTTCACCTTCAACTGATGATATCCCGACTGTAAGTCGATCTTTAAAAATACTGCGGCCCCCTTCAGCTGATCGAACAAGTCATCGATCCTTGGCAAAGGATACTTGTTCTTAATGGTCGGCTTATTCAACTGACAGTAGTCTATGCACATCGCATAGTTTCGTCCTTCTTCTTCACAAATAAGACCGGTGCTCCCCACGGAGACACACTGGTCGGATGAACCCATGATCCAACAGTTCTTGGATTTGAGCCTTGAGCTCCACTAACTCCTTTGGCGCCATTCGGTATGGGCGATTGACACGGAGGCATTGCGGGTAGCAGATCAATTCTAAATTCTACCTCCCATGCAGGGGTATTCCGGTAATTCATCTCGAAACACATCCACGAAGTCCCTTACCGTCCTAACTCCATTAATACCTTCCTCCTTTCCACCTATCGCATTACGAAGGCTAGGCGCCTCGCAACCTTTTTAACCATCTTCCGACCTTGGTTGCGAAACTACGTTAGACAAGTAGTTTCTCCTTTCTCCGATCATTACTACACTTCATCCTCCGGGGTTCTTAGTTCCATACGTTTAGCCGCACAATCCAACATGGCTCGGTGTTCTACTAGCCAATCCATTCCAGTATAAGTTCAAACTCTCAGAAGGGTAATTCCATCAAGTCCGCTGAAAGTTCACTCCACGAATCTCTAAGGGTACATTTGAAAGATCTTGTCTACCACTACTGATTTGGCCTAATGGGCTTACTACCGTCATCGCCTATCGAAAGTTCGAGTCTAGGCCTAATGTTTCCACTACACTACTTGCAACATAGGAATGGGTCGAGCCCACATCAATCGAGCAAAATAGGGTTTGTCAAAATAAAGAACGTCTCGGTTATTACATCCGTGCGTCACCATCTTCCCTCCGACGAACCGCATAAACCAAACCCGGTTGCCTTGCATCTGCATTAGTAGTACCTCGGCCCTGTGTTCCACGGCCTCTGCCAGCACCACTACCTCGATTACCCAAACCACGACCCGTTGAGGGCTGTGTCCTGCGCCTCTACCGGCTGGCTAGCATTCTGAACTACCGGTCGGCTCTCATCTGGTTGCTTGGGACAATCCTTAAGCATATGGTCCTTGGACCCACACTTGAAACATCCTCCCATCTTTCTCCAACACTCTCCCATGTGCTTCTTCCCACAATGTTCACAAGGGCGATACTGCCAGCCTGTACCAGACTGTTGATTTCGTGGCCCGTCAACCCTAGCCTCTTGTGACCTTTTCGGATGGCCCAAATCCTCTTTTGACCTTATTTCTATCCACATCACCTTAGTAGCGTCCTTAATCCCTCGGCCACCTTGGCCTTTTCCACCAAAGAGAATTCCCGCTCTCGATGCGGTGCTATTAATGATCCCAGATCATCCTCGGTCCGTCCTCAAAGCGGACACGGCGTTGATCTTTCGATTGCCACTACCCTCGAGCATAGCGGCTCAACCTCGGAATTAGCCTCATATTCTCGCGGACTTACTCCCTTGTACCAACCCTAGAAAAGCCTTCCTTTGTTCATCGTATACGGTTCCCACATACTTCTTACGAAATGCCTCTCTAACATACTCTCAAGTCAAATTTTCACCGTGGTACCATCCGAACAGGTTAACCACCATCGATCGCTTCATCGCGTAACAACGCCACCATCCCTTTCAATTTTTCCTCGAAGTCGGATCGAGCTCATCCATGATACGCTCCGTTGCTTCCAACCGATTTTCGGTTTGTCTTGGGTGCCACATTAGATACTCATCGAACATTTCGCTCCATTAGCTCGGGCCGTTCGGTCTGACTTTCGATTTCACGAATTTCCTCCTACACGCCACCAATTCCAAAACTCGCGGCCGACGACTTGCGACCGACATCTTCCCGTCGAGCTCTTTGCTCAACATTAACGGTGGGGTGGTGGTGGCGGTGGCATTTCATTGTCGGACCCTTGACCCGATCTAACGGGTTCCGACACGATCATCCTTCCTCTACCTCGACCATGATGACCACGTCCTCTAGAGCTCATTTTCTAGCGTCGAGATCTGATTAAGAAATTTTATGGATTAGTCATTGTTCCACTTATTTACCAGCGAAGGAGTTTTATGAAAAGGGATTTAAGAGTGGTTCTTTCGTATTCATACAAACACACAGTCTTTTCCATTCATTCATTCATCCATCAAACAAGTATGAACTTTCGTTCATTCAGAGAAATGTTGTAGTTTTTGTTGTTGTTGTTTTCCACTACCCAGGGGTATTGCATTTTTGTATTTTTTTAGAAGAAAAATGTTCCTTGGTGTTTTTGTCAAAAAGTATTTTGAAAATTTCAAAGTCTCGGGGTAATTTGGAAAAATTTTGAAATCTGGGGGTATTTCGGTAATTTTCGACCTCAGGGGTATCTTGGTAATTTTTCACAAATCAGGGTAAATTTATAAAATTTTATAAGTCAAGGATATTTGAAAGTTGTAAAACTTTGAGGTTCTTTTGAAAATTGTTCCTTCCAAAATGGGGATGTTGCAAAATTTTGGAAATCGAGGTCATTTGGTAATTTTGTAAGTTAGGGGCAATTTTGTAATTTTCTAAAATCAAGATATTTTGATATTTTACAAATTAGGGTTTTGGAATGTTTATAAAATAATGACATTTTGGTAAAGCTGTTGAGTAGTTGAACATTTTATAACCAAGGGCATTTTGGTAATTTCACCCTAAGGGCATTTTTGTAATTTTCGCAAATCAGGAGTTTTTTGAAAATGTTGTAAAAATAATTTTTTAGATTTAAAAGAAAGTTTTAAAAGTTTGAAAAACTAGGGTTTGTTGTTTGTTCTCTCTTCCTCTTTTTTTTAAAACATAGCTAGTTCCCTTTCGGGTTTTAGTCATTATGTTTAGCCTATAACCGAGCCCTCTTGGTCGGGGTGAACCGAGCTACGCACCAGGCAGGATTCGTGTGGAGAGGAGGTGAGTCACGGATTGCTTAAATACTGGGCTCCCACGAAACCATTCCTAGACATGCTTGCGAGAGGTTGCCACGCCACTGAGGCCTCTAGGTTAGGGTGAACCGAAGCTACGCACCAGGTAGGATTCCTGCGAAGAGGAGGTGAGTCACTAGGACTGCTTAAATACCAAGCTCTTTCGGATCCAATCCTAGACATGCGTACAGGGGTTACCACACCACTAGCTCAGTGACTTAGCCATAGGTTTGTTCAGTGCATTAAGTCTTATGTGGTTTTGTGTTTGAGTAGTCTAATCCTAGGGTTCAAGTTCCTATCATTCTATTCTACGTTCCATGCCTTTTCTACCCTTATACAATTCATAAATCACAGAATCACACATAGAGTTAGGGGTACTTACCTGGTGGACTGCGGGTCGGAGACTTAGGGGCCATGCCAGAAGCCTGCTTATTTTCAAAGAAAATCATTTGGCTCGCTTTGAAAACGTTTTGGGCCTTAGCCCACAGTGAGAAGTTTAAAGCTGGCTCGATACCAAGCTGAAACACCCCACACCCGACCCACGAGCTGAGCAGGATCGGTATGTTCCTAAAGTAAACCGGTTTCAAAGATTTTACGTTACTTAGAAAATTTGTAAAGTTTTTAGAAAAATGTTGTTGTGGATTGGGCTTAGATTGGAATCCCATTTAATTAATCTTGTAAATCCAATTTTATTAAGGTGACAAAATAATTTTTAAGGTTTACAAAAAAATCACTTAACTTTAGTCATAATAGTTAAGTAACATAACAATTTAAAGTAAAGCGGGATAAGAAAAATCCACTTGGGCCTTATGGCCTTATTACATCAAGTAAAACCCAAAAAAAATAACAAAGTCCAAAACGAATAAAATCTTCAAATGAAACATGGCCACCTCAAGGTCTACCGTCCGGTCAAATCCTTTATTCATCACCGAAAATATTTCCCACAACGGGTGAGTCAAGCAGACTCAATGTGCACACAATACTAACATTCAACAAATCGAGGCATACATGTTCGTATCGATTTACATTCATATAAAATAAATCATGATGCAACCCAAACCCAAGCCTAATGGTCCATCCGCTACACACCACCGTGTACTCGCCGGTCTGCACCGTGGGACTACTAAGTCAACCCTCCATCCGCTACACACCATCGAAGGCGATCAGCTGCGATCGGCGTGCTCATCGCCCATATAATTTGTGTCATTAGACACCATATTCAAATAATGTAACGAAGTTACCAAATTGAGATAATGGGCAGGAGTTACCATATTGATTTTGTGACCGTAGTCACCATATTCCGTTGGTGAGACCAAGTCAACACCTTCTTCCCTTTCACAAAAATCCCGAATGCCCCATAAATTTTATGTATAACATACTTAATTCTTATTCATATATTCCAAATATATCATATTCATAATCCTATCAAAAGTAGGAAATGTACCTGGGTACTCTTACCACATTTGTGGTATTTAGCCACATTCATATTCTTATGCATATTCATATATTAAAATGATTTCCATATGATAAATCGAAGGTTAGTGTGCGTACACACCTGATTTGCTTAATGGGTTCCTTGAGATCTCGAAAATCCCGATCTAACTTTAGATCTGTTAATTCCTATATTCGGCCCATCATACAAAACACATTAGTACCCTTTTCGCTTTTAAAAACCAATTCCTAATAGGAATGGTACTACTCACCTTGTTGCGAATTGAAAGATTGTAAATCAAATGCCGAATTTGATAGTATTCCTTCCTTAAATCGGCTAGCCACTAAATCGGTAATTATATGGGTTTCTAACTTTTGAATAAATGGATAATAATTCCAAATATCAAGAACAAACCTTGGCGAATGTCACTTACCATACAATTTCCAAATCAAGAGGATTCCTTAATATGCCTATCGAAATCCTACAACCTCATATGTTAGATCCGATCTAACTTTAATAAGTAATATTTGGCCTTTGGCCGAATGTGCCTCACCTTAAATTCCTTGAATCTGAAATCCCGAAACTCTTCCTTTGATATTCGGCCAAGAGACATAAAAAGGGTTATTTCTTAGATCTTGATTAAAAGAATTAGAAGAACAAGAATTAATTGTTCTTACCTTAGATCCTTGATCCTTATATTTGGTAATTGTAGAAACCTGAGAGATCCTTGTAGATTCGGCCATGAACAAGAATAGGGATTAGGCCATTCACTTTCGGCAAATAGAAAAGAAAGGAAATTGAATAGCTTAACCTTACCTTGGTGCCTTTAATCGATTGCTTCCTTGCCTAGAGTTCTGAGAGATTGGCTATGGAGATTTAACGAGGGATCAAAGAGAAGGGTTTTGGCTTAACAATGACAAAAGAGAGGAGAAGAAAAGATGGAGTCTTTGCTTAGTAAAGATTTCGGCAAAGAGAAATAGGGGCTAGGGAATTTTCGGCACACAAAGGAAAAAGATGAGAGAAAATCCTTTAACTCTCCTTCTTCAACCGAAATTACTAGGCCAAGAGTCCTTGACTTGGCCACCACCCTTCCTTGTGATAATATTATCTAAAAAAAAATAAAAGTGTTTAATCCATCGTTTATCTCCTCAATTAAAATCCTCTATTTATCACTTAATTTATCAAGTTTTAACAGAAATAAAACTCCTCTCTTTTCTAGAAATAGGTGCCATCCACCCCTTAGCCTTGGAAGCAAAAATAAAGCCTTCATTATTTGCTTTCCAAGTGACTCGAACTCAGGCTCATTCCTCTTACACGTGGCGCCATTTCCATAAGCCTTAAGTGACACTTTCAGGCCACTTTTCCAAGCCCGATTGTGTGTTAAATCTCACCAACTTTTTCTTTTAAGGCCCTCTTGCCCTTATTTCCTATTTTGAACTTTAAAATTTGTCATTCCTGCATTATTTCTAAGTTTCCTAAAATTTTCGATCGGCTCTGTAACTTGCCATTTTTCTTACATGTTCAAGTTTCCAAAATGTTCAGGTTTCCAAAATGTTCAGGTTTCCATTTTCATGCATTTCCAGGTTTCCAAAAGTATCGAAGATTTATTCTTAGTGCTTAAACTTGTCATTTCATACAATTAAACTGAAAATGCATAGGCCCTATTCAGGGTGTTACACAGTTTGACCTTGTTGAAGCCTAACCGTGACAGAGGGCCTTTGAGGATGCACCTCAGGTTGTATCTGTACATGTGGTGAGGTGAAACCCGGAGGATAGTCTTCATTATCCTCTCTAGCATTAGTCATGGGGCCTTTTCCTTTGTCCATTGCCCCATTCAATAGTTGAGTCATTTGAACCACCATATTCCTTTCGGCTTCCATTATTTAGTCCTCATATCTTGTTGGATTTTTGCCAACTACTCTTGCAGCTGGTCTTGCATGTCTCTCTGGAACTATTCGAGTTTTTGATCCATATTTTTTTTTGTCTTAGCTCGAGTACCATACCGATGTTTAGTTTCCAAATTTTCCTCCTCTCTCTATCTCTCTTTCTGTGATAATTTCAACTAATTAGGCTCTCTCTATGGACTTAAATGCATATGATGTGATGTAATACAAATGCATGAAATACAATGCAAATGAATGAAATGCAAAAAGAGAGGTGTTGATTCTGAATTCAATTCCATTACAAAAACTTTACTAGAAAATAAATTTCTTTACACAAAACGGATTATATATGCGGCTTTGTCCTCATAATCTAAGTGAAAACATCAATCCCCTTCTTCGCAAAGGATGTTATGGTCGTGTCCCATGAACTTTCCCAATAGATGCCTCTTCTAGCTTATTGTTACTTGATCCAGGCCGTGACTCTTCACACACTTATTTCCATAAAGCTCTTTAGCCTCTTCAAGAAAGCCAAAACGTCGTGATTCTCGAATAGTCTTGGTCAGCTTGAATCCTTGGGTAATAAAATCTAGTTTTCCTTCATGGACTATCAGTCTTCTCTCGTCGTGTTTACTTGGACCATATTCGGACGACCGTATTATAATACACTTTATCAAGGAATCCATTTTCTCATGACAAACTCTTCTATTTAAAAATTGAATTTCAATCAAAACCTATTTTCTATGATGTGAATGCAATGCAATCAAAACAAAAGAGAACATGTTAGCACAAGAGAAATAAATAACAAAATAGGGCACCTATCTGGGTGACCACTAGGGTTTGGCATAGTTCTAACTAGAGTAAGCCCTTAGGTTTTCTATATGTGGTTTATCTCTAAAGTTGAGGTACCCGAACCAGTAGATTTCTCGATCCTCACCCATTATAGGCTCATACGGATCGATTTCAGTTCAGGGGAATACATTTCCCTATGGATGCACAGAGATGAAAATCTCACGAAGACATAGGTACAGATGTATCCCAAAAGCAATTCACTATCCTGCACGGAGGTGAAAACCTCACGAAGGAGTAGCTTCTCACTTCCACTTAAAAGGGTGTGACCACAATGGTCATGCAATGCAATGCAAAGATATTTTAAAAAATTAGAACCACATGCAATAAAAAGGATCATAGTTTTTTTCAAATAAATTTGGACAAAAGGACAAGAAATAATCAATTTTACGGCTTGACTTTCATATTGTCCCCAGTGGAGTCGCCAAGCTGTCGAAACCATTTTTAAGTTTGAAAAAAAAATGGGGATCGACTTTAAAAATGAAAATGGAGTCGCCACCAATCCCTTTTTGCTTAGGTGTGATCGGATCACCTTATAAAACATTTTATTTCAAAACATTGATGGGCCTACGAAATTCAAGAAAACGGATTCGGGAGTCGATTACGTATGAGGAAGGATTAGCACCCTCGTAACGCCCAAAATTGGTACTGAATTGATTAGTTATTGTCCTAATGTCAAAAATTCGAAAAGATTTGAAAACATGATTTCTTTAAAAACTTGAACAATTTGAATTGGAACTTGAGATTCCTTTGCTCCGAAAGAATACAAACATCACATCCAGCACGTTAGGACATGATATTTTAAACCCTCGTAGCCAACATCATCTCATGATTTACAAAATTCATTAAAAGGATATTTAGTTATTTAGTCAAATAGAAAATCAAAACCCAACACGTTAGGGCACTATTTCCCGAATTTCTAAACACAAAACATTGCCTTATTTAAGAAAAACTTTTGGATAAAATGTAGTAATTAAAGGAGATAGATATTTTTAAACAAAGATTTTAAAAATAACATTAAATTATTACAAAAGTGCAATTTACTAAAGTTACAGTCATATTAACAATTAGCACTAACATAAACAATTAAGTAAAAGAATGACAATCAATAATAATGTTAAGGTAAATAAAGATAATGGAAAATTTTTTAAAAAATGAACAATCAAAATAAAAAATATAGAGTAGATAATAGTAATTTTAAAGGAATCTATGAAAAATTTTAAAAAAATATTCACAAGATTAAATTCATGTATAAAAATAATAATATAAGGTAAATAATATACTCAAAACAATTAATGAATATTATAAAAATTTTTAAAAAAATAAAAAAAAGTATAAAAATGATATGGATAAATAAAAAACCCAAAAAAAATGCATAAGTCAACCTAACTCCCGCAATATGAGGATTCAACGAAATTCCTCCACCAAAATCTAACTCGAACGGAAGCTACTCAAAAAGAAACGAAGATGAGTGAAGAACAAAATAAGAACAAGCCACGGAAAATAAGAACGCAAAAGATAGAGAAATTTGAGTGAATGCTCTCAAGAATTTTTATTACTCAAAACTCAAGTGTGTTTTACAATGAAGGGAGAGGCCTCTATTTATAGTTGAGCCTCCCCAAATCCAACGGTACAGATCAATTACATCAACGGCTAAGATTAAAATGTATCTACAAATTAAATTTCTAAGATTATAAAATCATATCTTCTAAGATTGCATATCATATCTTCTAAGATTGCATATCATATCTAAGATTTGGATATCATATCTAAGATTGCATACCATATCTTCTAGGATTACATATCATATCTAAAATTTGCATACCATATCTTATAGGATTGCATATCATATCTAAGATTTGCATATCATATCTAAAATTGCATATCCTTGAAGATTGTGTTCCCATATACGTCAAGCTTGTAAATGGATCTTCAATCTTTTAATGGGTCATTCCGATCGGGCCAAATGATATATTTTGGACTGGACTTGGACTTTGTTTTATTATTTTGGGTTTTTATTTTTTGTATGGGCTCGGGCTAAATTGGCCTATTACAATATTTATTAATTATTTTGGATAATTGATAAAATTTTGGTCCAACAAATTATTTTTAGTCCAATTGTCAAACCCAAACAATGATCCAACATGAATAAAAATAATTAAAAATTGTTAAAAAATTATTGGTTGCATGAAAGTTCTTAAATTTTATTTTATTATATTTATTAGATAATTTTTCAGAAACATACATGTACTTATCACAAAATAAAATATTTGAATACTACTTCAACCTTTTACCTTACATTTAATTTTATTAAAATAAGATTCTTACATTTAATTTTATTAAAAAAGATTCAAAGATGTGAAACAATATCATGAAATGATAGAGCAATATATATAACCTTTTACCTTATATTTAATATCATGCATTATACATAAATCACTAACAACAATTAATATACTAGAAAGCCATGATTAAGTGCCACAACCAGTTGAAACAATGTAAAATGAAACTATATCTTGAAATGATAGAGCAATATATATAATTAAACATTCAACCTAAAACCAATTGATAATAAAAGGAAAGGCTCAACTTTAATGTAAGATTTAAACAAAAAAAAAAAAATCATATTTATAATAAATCAAATAGAAGCATTGGCCTGAGAAATCTAGTGACAGGAAAATGCTGGAAAAAAACCAATTTAAAGGGTTTTTTTTTTAATAAATCAAATTTTTAAAAACAAAACTTACCCAAAAAAATTCAATCAAGCTAGTAAAACTTCTAGAATGAACATTAAAAAAAAAATCACCAACAATCATATTCCCAAATTAATCCAAAAGAAAAAGAAGGTAGAAAAATTAAGAAACATGAAAACAAATAAATTGCAAAGGAAAATTTAAGAGCAAATAACCTTGTTAATTTTCAGACAAGCTTTGACAATCTTTTGTTATTTGGTGAGGGTTCGTTTCTCTTTGTTTTCCCTTCAATTTAGGGAGTGGAAAGTAGACACCGAAACCTAACATGTGCATTTGTTGTAATTGAGCTACAATATAAAATTAAAAATTGAGTTACAAGTATTTAACAAGTATTTGTTTTAACATAAATAACATGCGTATTTGATTTACAACTATACTCATATTTATGATATAAAAAAAGGTAACAATATAAACAGTGAAAACTTACCAACAAATTAACATAGAACAATCTGCAGAAGAAACTAAGGTAGAACAATCTGCAGATGAAACTAGGGTAGAACAATCTGCAGAATAAATATGGCCATTTGATTTCCATAATTTAAAAAATGATATACAAATTTGAAGTATAATTAGCTTTACCACAAGCTGAAGCTGACTGACTAGAAGTTGAAGCTGAAGGAAACAGGACTTTCTACAATGAGGATTTTCTAACTTATTTCCGTCTGCATTTAATCACCAAGAATGCATTGAAATAACTAATTTTACACTCATTTGTACACCACAATTTGCAGCACTTAAACACGCCCATTTCAATCATTTGAGCACCTCAATTCACAGCAATTAAACAATTCAATTTACATCATTTAAACACCTCAACTTACAATACTTTAACATCCCAATTTACAACATTTAAACACTTTAATTTGCAGCACTTTAACACTTAAATTCACAACATTTAAATACTTCAATTGCAACACTTTAAAACTTCAATTTACAACATTTAAATTTATCAATTTGCAGCACTTTAAACACCTCAATTAACAACATTTGTACACCTCAATTACAGCAATAAAACATCTCAATTTCCAGCAAATAAACAATTCAAATTGTAGTACCTGAACAGGGATTCAAAATTAAAAAAAAGGAGCAGCAACAGCATCCAAATCTACTTTGCTTGAGCAACAGGATATTTTTTAACTAATTGGACAGCAACTAAATCTGAAATAAACAAATTTAACCATTACAAAACAGTAGCAACCATGAAATTTGTAAAGAACAAATGATTCTTTAAAAACTCAATTACAATGTTAATAAAATCAACATAGCACTCCCTCAAACCAATGTCCCTTTCATGTGAAACTGGTCATGTATTTCTTCAAGCAGTAATAAGGGGAGAAGATAACAACTCTATGATAGCAACATCACTCTTTGACCTTCATACCTTGATTATACATATCATAAGGTAACCGAACTTAACATGCTCCCTAGGTACTCAAAAAGATGAGTCACTTCACCTATGACACAGAAAAGTATGGGCTACACCAACATAAGTTGTAAATAGTCAGAAGAAGGGGAATTGATTAAGTCAATCAGGTTTAATGGTTGGGGAAAATGGAGGAGAGTAAAATGGCGATGTTTTGCCTAAAACAATTCAAGCTTTGTGGCGTTTATCCAATAGCGACGCTAAAGACCTACCTATTGCGGTGTTAACATAAAACGCCACAAAAAATACAAAACAACGTCGTTTTAATTAAATACAATAACATTTTGAGGCATTTTTAGTAGCGCCGCTATATTTGAACCTTTTGCTGTGTTTTTAATAAGGCGCCACTAAAAAATAAACAAACTTTTGTAACATATTTGCGGCGTTTGTTTTAAAAACGCCACTATAGCATATCCTATTGCGGCGCTTTAGTAAAAACGCCACTAAAACCCCGATAAAATGGCTGCATTTTCGGACTCAGAGAACATATTCGCGCATTTTTTATGAAAATGCCACTATTGCTCAATTTTATTTTTTTTCAATTTCAAACTTTAATTTTGATTTAATCATACACATTTTAGAAAATAAATACATCAATATATTTTTATATTGAATAAATATAAACATTTATGTATGCAATATATAAATATAAAATGATGTTAATTATATCAATAATTGGGTTAATATTTTACAAGATCTCGGATCAAATTAAATTTCATGTATACAATTGAACATTAAACCATTGTTCATGTATGCTTTTGGGATTTAACCCATTTTGATATATATATATTTTTAAAATAATAATGTATATTTATCTTATTTAGATATATATTCTAAAAAATCCTAAATTAAACCATAAACCCTAAAAAATGGCGTAAAAAGTCTATTTTCATGTAGTGAACCACCAAACCCAAAATCCACCCCTAATAAACCATAAACTCTTAACCCTAAACCCTAAACCCAAACCTTAAACCCCAAACCTTAAATTAATCATAAACCTTAAACCCTAAACCATAATCATAAACCATATTTTTGGGAATTCGTGTGGCCAATGTTAGTGTACTACAAAACATGTATTTTATATTCTTGAATTAAATAATATGGGTGTAGTATGTAATGGCATGAATACCAGTAAAATCCAAATGTTCTTTAGTTTTCAAACAATATCTTTAAACCTTAACCCCAAACCCAAACTCTAAAACATAAACCCTTAACCCAAAATAAAAAACCCTAAATACTATAAACCCTAAAACTCTAAACCATAAACATTAAATCTTAAATTCTAAATCCTAAACCTTAAAATAAAATATTTTTTTGCAGCATTTTTATCAAAAACGCCACTAAAGCTCCACAATAAACGAAGTCGTTTTGCTCAACATTTTGTGGCATTTTTTCAAAAGCTCAAGGTAAAACGATGCGTTTTGATTAACATTGTTGCGGCGTTTTTAAAAAGCGCCGTTAATTCTTGATCTATTGCGGCGTTTTTAGAGAAGCGCCACTAAAGCTTGAGCATTTGCGACGCTTCTTTCAAAAACGTTGTTAATGCTGATCTTTTACGGCTTTTGTTATCTAGCGCCACTAATGTCAAACTTTTGTAGCATTTTTAGTCTAAACGCCGCTAAAAGTCAGTTTTGCTGTAGTGGGAGGGGTCGATTGAGAAAAGAAAAGTAGAGAAAACTTACAATATATGATCTATCTGTATCTAACGTATCAACTCCAAATATTGAAAATAAAAATAAAAAGTCTTTATTTCGAAATACTTTGATATATGAGATGAGTCCAGTAGTTCGATTTATTGCTTATTTTGTTACTGAATTAAGTTGAGTGGTTTTACATTTACAGACGCATAAAAAACTATTTTTGTGAAAAAAAATCAATTTTTTTTATATTATGACTCTTCTATATATGTTCGCTTTGGTTTGAATGGCCATTATTCTGCTATAGAAAAAAGAGGATTCTTGGATTGAGCTTTTTCCTCCCACGAGAAAGCTTTTATTCTCCAATTCATTTCAAAATACTTCAATCGATACATGCAAAAAAAATTTTTAGTCCTACTTTTTATATATCAAAATTCAGGTTCAACTGTTAGTATTATTAAAAATATTTTGTTAAATTTATGTTTATTATAATGTCACTTTTTAGTTACATGAATACCAATTTTTTTTAAATGTGACATCAACAAAATTGACAAAAAAATTTAACAATGTTAGCAATTGGACTTTGATATTTAAATCAAAAGTAGAGAGACTAAATTCTTGAAAATAAAAGTATATGGGCTAAATTCCAAATTTGTGAATAGTATATAGACTTATGACATAGTTTCACCTTTATACTACAAAACATTTATTATTAAAATAATAATATTGAATATTTTTCAATAATGTATGAAGAATATTATTTAAAATTATCATTTTAAAATTAATTTTTAAATAAAATTGAGATATTAAATAATAAATTATATTAATGCTTTAGATATAGATAATTAAATATGTCTGTTTAATAATAAATTTTTATTACTTTGGCATTTTTTTGCAATTTATTATTATTATCATTATTTTTACTTTTCTAATTTTACACTTTCTTTGCTTCTGGCAGGAGTCTCTAGTTTATGACTAGAAGAAACCCGTCAGGACCATTGCTTTACGACAATGAGATAGAGAGTACCGCTCGCAGAAATCAAGAGAAATAAGGCGCAGTCTACAATACATACATGAAGAGCAAGAGGAAGATACCAATACTACCGAAGAGATGGCTGAGAATAATTCGCTACCTACTGTGGTCGTAGCAAATCCAGTGAATCAAAATATTGCTCCTCGTACTATGTATGATTATGCTAAGCCTACTTTAACATGAACTGAATCAAGTATTGTTAAACTTGCTGTTGCCACAAATAATTTTGAACTGAAACCTAACACTATTCAAATGATTCAACAGTCTGTTCAGTTTGATGGTTTGTAGGATGAGGACCCAAATACTCATTTGGCCAATTTCTTAGAGTTTTGCGATACTTTCAAAATAAATGGCATTCCTGACAATGTCATTCGCCTTTGGTTGTTTCTGAAACACCCCACACCCGGCCCATGAGCCTGGACCGGATCTGGTATGTTCCTCGATGTAAACCGATTCAAAATTCTTCAGTTACTTTGAAAACTGTGTGTTTTGAAGATAGTTTGTTTGTGGGTTGGGCTCGAGTTGAAAACAAGTTTATTTTTATATTGAAAACCCATTTATTTCAGGTGACAAAATATTTAAAGTTTATTTAAAATTTAAATTGACTTAATCTTAAAATACCATAAATTCGTAACCTAGTAATTAAAATAACAATAAAATCATCACTATGGCCTTATTACATAAAACAAAACCCAAATAAAATTGAAGAGTACTTAAATAAAATAAAATGTCCAAATTAAATAAGACTTCAAGCTGAGCATGGCCACCACAAGTTCTTCCGTCCCGGTCCATCATTGATCATCACCTGAAACATGTTCCCACAAAGGGGTGAGTCAACAGACTCAATGTGTAACCAACACCAAAGTTTAATAGAATTAGGCATACCATACATATCATGTTCATATAATAATTCAAGATAATGATGCAATCCCGAACCCAAACCTATATGCCATCCGCTACACTCCACCCGTACCATCCTGCACACCGTGGGGACTACTAAGTCAACCCTCCATCCGCTACACACCATCGAACCATCATTGCGTCGGCGTGCTCATCGCCCATATAAAATTCGTGGCGTGCTCATCGTGTCATATAAAATTCGTGGCATAGTTACCACATTCAGATAATGTGTCATGAGACACCACATTCGATAATGTGACCAAGTCACCACATTCGGATAGTGAGACCAAGTCATCACATTCACTTCCCCTTTCTCAAATAACCCGAATGCCCCATATTATTCATATCATGCATATCATACTTAAATTCACATTCATGTCACTTTTCACATGTTAAGTATAACATATTTCGTAATCCTAGTAGGAGTAGGAAAACGTGCACAGTACTTTGTACCATAACATGGTACTTTAGCCACATTCTTACACTTTCATATTAACACATATATCAAGTTTAAGCCATAAATCTATTAAGATTAGTGTGGGTACACACTGATTCGCTTAACGATTTCACTTGAAATCCAAACCGATCTACTACCTTAGATTTTTAATGCCTACATTCTACCAACATGGTAATATTTAGCAAAGGCCTATTCACCATAAAACCAAATCCTAGTAGGATTTGTGTACTTACCTTAATGCCGATTGAATAAAGAATCAAATCCGGAAACTTGTATTCTTCCCCTTTGAAATCGGCTACTCACTAGATCCTTGAATCGATTAGTTTTCAACTTAAAACACATAATAATAGATCTACTACAAAAATAGGGTCTTGGCGAATATTCATAGTCACTTACCTTAAGGATCTTAAATCCCAAATTCACCGAATAACTAGGGAACACGCGGCCTATGGTGTACCTTCGGAAAAGAACTTCTCCTTCCATGATTCGGCCAAGATTAATAATCGAAATTAGTCCCTAAATTTTGATAAGTCTAAAATATAAAAGAATGGAAACTAAACTTGGATCTTACCCTTATTTGAAGGAATCGATTGCACCTTCACTTCAACCTTCAGAGATTCGGCTATGGCTAAAAGATGCTCTCACAACTTTTGGCTTTTGGAGGGTTTAGAAAGAAAAGAGAAGGAAGAATAAAACTGTAGGAATTTCGGCAGAGAGAGGAGAATCTGCTTAAGAAATTCGGCAAAGGAAGAGTGAATGAATGAATGAATGAATGGCCTTCTTTTTCTTTTATAGCCGAAATTACTAGGCTAGAGTCCCTACTTGGCCACCACTCTTCTTATGTGATAATTATCACTTTATCAAAAGAATTAATCCAATAATTATCTCCTAATTAGTGAAATTCTAAAGGAAATAAAACTCCTCTTTAAGAGCCCACATGCCGTCCACCTCTCGCTCTTTGTAGCAAAATAAAACTTCTTTATTTGCTTCCTAAGTGACTCGATCCACAGCCCAAATACACTTGCATGTGGCGCCATTTCCAGAGGCCCTAAGTGGCATCTTCAGGCCACTTTTCCAAGCCTGTTTGTGTGTCAAATTTCACATACTTTTTCTCTTAAGGCCACCTTGCCTTAATTTCCTCTTTTAAGCTTTAAAACTCGACATTTCTAAGTCATTTCTAAGTTTCCAAAAATTTTCGTTTGGCTCTTTAAACTTGACATTTCCTTACATTTCCAAGTTTCCAGAAATGTTTACTTTCCTCTTTTGAATCATTTCTAAATCATTTCCTTACATTTCCTAGTTTCCAAAAATGTTCACTTTGAACTTAACATTTCCATACATTTCCATACATTTCCTTACATTTCCATACATTTCCTTACATTTTTATACATTTCCTTACATTTCTATACATTTTCTTACATTTCCATACATTTCCTTACATTTCCATACATTTCCAAGGTTCTAAAAATGCACACCACATATCACAGTAAACATGCTATTAAGCAAAGATGCACACAATGGGATTGAACCTCTTCCCTCAAAGTACTTCACTTGATGCCATAACCTTGCACATTAGGTGGCGCCCTTGCCACTTTTCCACATCACTTCGGTTTTAACTTAAAACCAATAATTGTCCAAAGCTTTCTCTTCCATCCTAGGATTTTAAAACCCTTAATTCACTTCTAAACACCGCCAAAACCTACTACTCATGAATTATGCACCAACACATAACCCCTAATCTAGGATGTTACAGTTCTACCCTCCTCAAAAATAATTTCGTCCTCGAAATTACTTACTATCGAATAATCGAACATCTTAACTCACCTCGCTACGCTTATGTCTGCGACTCTGATCTTAATAGAGCCATCATACTTCCTAGGCACAATTTTTTTTTAAGTTCACGTTCCCGAGAACTCATTTCTAACGTCGCGATTTAATCTGATTAAAGAGTTTTATGCATTAGTACTTTGTTCCACTGTTTAACCGCGAACAGTTTTATGAAAAGGAGTTTTAGGAGTGGTTCGTATTCATACATGCACACAATTTTTACATTCATACATCCATCAATCAATTATGAACTTTCGTTCATTCAGAGAAATGTTGTAGTTTTCATTGTTGTTGTTTTTCCACTACCCAAGGGTATTTTCGTAATTTGCCCTACAGGGGTATTTTCATAATTTGTCAAAATAAGGTTCCTTGGTGATTTTGTCAATAAGGGTATCTTGGTAATTTTTGAAATCCCGGGGGTATTTCAGAAATTTTGAAATTACAGGGGTATTTCAGTAATAAACTAGGGTAAATTTATAAATCTTAATAAATCAAGGTTATTTTGGAATTTACAAAACTTGAAGGTTGTTTCTGAGAATTTATTTTCCAAATCAGTGTTGTTGCAAAAATTTTTGAAGATCGGGGTCATTCTGGTAATTTGCAGGTTAGGGGTAATTTTATAATTTTCCAAAATCACGGTATTTTGATACTTAGCAAATTTAGGGTTTTTGGACATTTTATAAAGTATTGAAATTTTGATAAGAACTGTGGGTATTTAAAATTTTCATAATCCAAGGGCATTTTTGTAATTTTACCACTAGGGGTATTTTTGTAAATTTGTAAGTCAGCAATATTTCAGGAAAATTTATAAAAATAATATTTTCAAATCAAGAGGGTAATTTAGAAATTTTAAAACTAGGGTTTCCATGAAATTACGGGTAGTCCCTTTCGGGTTTTAGTTAGAGGTTTAGCCCGTAGCTAAGTCCTCTTGGTTAGGGTGAACCGTAGCTACGCACCAGGTAGGATTTGAGTGGAGAGGAGGTGAGTCACGCGGACTGCTTAAATACCAAGCTTCCACCGAAACCAATCCTAGACATGCGCACCATGGTTACCACACCTAACTCAAATGACTTAACCATGTGTTTGTTTAGTTAGGCATTTAAGTCTTATGTTTTGTTGGGGTATACTATTCCTAGGGTTCAAGTACTTAATCTCTATTCTACGTTCCATTTCTACCCTTCTACAAATCATAATATAAATCACACAAAAGATCGGAGTACTTACCTGGTGGACTTCGGGTCGGAGACTTAGTGGGCCATGCCAGAAAAACTCGCTTAATTCACAAAATCCTTTTGGGCTTAACTTTGAAAACATTTTGGGCCTTAAACCCAAGGCCAAGAGTTTAAAAGCGGGCTCGATACCAAATTGAAACACCCACACCCGGCCCATGAGCACGGACCGGATCTGGTATGTTCCTCGATGTAAACCGGTTCAAAATTCTTGATTACTTTGAAAGCGTGTGTTTTGAAGATAGTTTGTTTGTGGGTTGGGCTCGAGTTGAAAACAAGTTTATTTTTATATTGAAAACCCATTTATTTCAGGTGACAAAATATTTAAAGTTTATTTAAAATTTAAATTGACTTAATCTTAAAATACCATAAATTCGTAACCTAGTAATTAAAATAACAATAAAATCATCACTATGGCCTTATTACATAAAACAAAACCCAAATAAAATTGAAGAGTACTTAAATAAAATAAAATGTCCAAATTAAATAAGACTTCAAGCTGAGCATGGCCACCACAAGTTCTGCCGTCCCGGTCCATCACTGATCATCACCTGAAACATGTTCCCACAAAGGGGTGAGTCAACAGACTCAATGTGTAACCAACACCAAAGTTTAATAGAATTAGGCATACCATACATATCATGTTCATATAATAATTCAAGATAATGATGCAATCCCGAACCCAAACCTATATGCCATCCGCTACACTCCACCCGTACCATCATGCACACCGTGGGGACTACTAAGTCAACCCTCCATCCGCTACACACCATCGAAGGCAGTCGCTACAGTCGACGTGCTCATTGCCCATATAAAATTCATGGCATAGCCACCAGATAATTGTGTCATGAGACACCACATTGAGATAATGTGACCGGTTACCACATTCGGATAATGTGACCAAGTCACCACATTCGGATAATGTGACCAAGTCACCACATTCGAGATAGTGAGACCAAGTCATCACATTCACTTCCCTTTCTCAAATAACCCGAATGCCCCATATTATTCATATCATGCATATCATACTTAAATTCACATTCATGTCACTTTTCACATGTTAAGTATAACATATTTCGTAATCCTAGTAGGAGTAGGAAAACGTGTCTCGAGTACTTTGTACCATAACATGGTACTTTAGCCACATTCTTACACTTTCATATTAACACATATATCAAGTTTAAGCCATAAATCTATTAAGATTAGTGTGGGTACACACTTGATTCGCTTAACGATTTCACTTGGAATCTCAAATCCGATCTACTACCTTAGATTTTTAATGTCTACATTCGCCAACATGGTAATATTTAGCAAAGGCCTATTCGCCATAAACCAAATCCTAGTAGGATTTGTGTACTTACCTTAATGCCGATTGAATAAAGAATCAAATCCCGGAAACTTGTATTCTTCCCCCTTTGAAATCGGCTACTCACTAGATCCCTTGAATCGATTAGTTTTCAGCTTAAAACACATAATAATAGATCTACTACAAAAATAGGGTCTTGGCTGAATATTCATAGTCACTTACCTTAAGGATCTTAAATCCCAAATTCACCGAATAACTAGGAACACGCGCCTATAGTGTACCTTCGGAAAAGAACTTCTCTTCCATGATTCGCCAAGATTAATAATCGAAATTAGTCCCTAAATTTTGATAAATCTAAAATATAAAAGAATGGAAACTAAACTTGGATCTTACCCTTATTTGAAGGAATCGATTGCACCTTCACTTCAACCTTGAGAGATTGGCTATGGATAAAAGATGCTCTCACAACTTTCGACTTTTGGAGGGTTTAGAAAGAAAAGAGAAGGAAGAATAAAAGCGTGGGAATTTCGGCAGAGAGAGGAGAATCTGCTTAAGAAATTCGGCAAAGGAAGAGTGAATGAATGAATGAATGACCTTCTTTTCCTTTTATAGCCGAAATTACTAGGCTAGAGTCCCCTACTTGGCCACCACTCTTCCTATGTGATAATTATCACTTTATCAAAAGAATTAATCCAACAATTATCTCCTAATTAGCTGAAATTCTAAAGGAAATAAAACTCCTCTTTTAAGAGCCCACATGCCGTCCACCTCTCTGCTCTTTGTAGCAAAATAAAACTTCTTTTATTTGCTTCCTAAGTGACTCGATCCCTGGCCCAAATACACTTGCATGTGGCGCCATTTCCAGAGGCCCTAAGTGGCATCTTCAGGCCACTTTTCAAGCTTGTTTGTGTGTCAAATTTCACATACTTTTTCTCTTAAGGCCACCTTGCCTTAATTTCCTCTTTTAAGCTTTAAAACTCGACATTTCTAAGTTATTTCTAAGTTTCCAAAAATTTTCGTGTGACACTTTAAACTTGACATTTCCTTACATTTCCAAGTTTCCAGAAATGTTTACTTTCCTCTTTTGAATCATTTCTAAATCATTTCCTTACATTTCCTAGTTTTCAAAAATGTTCACTTTGAACTTAACATTTCCATACATTTCCATACATTTCCTTACATTTCCATACATTTCCTTACATTTCTATACATTTCCTTACATTTCCATACATTTCCTTACATTTCCATACATTTCCTTACATTTCCATACATTTCCAAGGTTCTAAAAATGCACACCACATATCACAGTAAACATGCTATTAAGCAAAGATGCTCACAATGGGATTCGAACCTCTTCCCTCAAAGTACTTCACTTGATGCCATAACCCTTGCACCTTAGGTGGCGCCCTTGCCACTTTTCCACATCACTTGTTTTTAACTTAAAACCAATAATTGTCCAAAGCTTTCTCTTCCATCCTAGGATTTTAAAAACCCTTAATTCACTTCCAAACACTGCCAAAACCTACTACTCATGAATTATGCACCAACGCATAACCCCTAATCTAGGATGTTACAGTTTCCCTTCTCGTTGATGAACAAAGTTAAATAGTGGTTGAACTCGTTAGCACGAGGATCAATCACTACACGGGAACAAATGATCGAAAAGTTTTTACTTAAATATTTTTCGCAGGCTAAAACGGCTAAGTTGAGGAATGATATCTTTTCTTTTGTGCGGATGGATTTAGAAACACTTTACGATGCATGGGAGAGATACAAGGATCTATTTAGAAGATGCCCTCACCATGGGTTACCATTATGGCTACAGGTTCAAACCTTTTACAACGGTGTGAACCCCTCAACTAGGCAATTAATTGATGCAGTCGACGACGGCACACTAAACAACAAAACACCTGAGGCTGCCTACGAATTCATTGAAGAGATGTCACTGAATAACTATTAGTGGCAAGTTATGAGGATGAAGCTAACAAATGCAGCCGAAGTTTTCAACCTTGACGTAGTGACAATAATATCAAGCCAGGTAGAACTTTTAAGTAAAAAGATTAATGGTTTGTGTGGTTCTTCGTAGGTACATCCAGTGATGCAGTGCGATACGAACGGAGGAGGAATGAACAATATAAAATACCCACCCTACAATCCTGGCATAGAAAGCGAACAGATGAACTATATGGGCTATAATACTAGACCTCAGAATAATCCCTATAGTAACACCTGCAATCCAGATTGGAGGAACCACCCAAACTTCTCATGGGGTGGTCAAGGAAATAAGAGACAAAAACCCCCTCTAGGCTTTCAACAACAACCCTACCAATAAGAAAAGAAGCCGAATCTTGAGGAGATGCAAACAAAATTCATCGCGGTGTCAGAAACCCGTTTCCAAAACAATGAAACAGTACTAAAAAATTAGCAAGCATTGATTCAAGGGCTCGAGAACCAAATAGGACAACTTGCTAAGCTGATCTCTGAACGACCACAAGGCAGCTTGCCAAGCAACACTGAAACTAACCCAAAGGAGCAACTTCATGCCATTACTGCTCACGATAGTGAAGAGTTAGACGAACCAAACCCGAGGCAAGAAAATGTGGTAGATAAAGGTAAGGTTGAGGTAAGCCATGATAAACCAAAACTGGCAAGTGCAAAGTACAAACCTCGTGTACCATATCCCAATGCGACGAAGAAAGACCGCACAGATGAACATTTCGGTAAATTTTTTAAACTTTTTAAAAAATTTCATATTAACTTACCATTTATTGAAGCTCTTTTACAGATGCCCAATTCAACAAAATTTTTAAAAGAGCTTTTGACAAACAAACGGAAGTTAGACGATGCGTCACATGTGGAGCTAAATGCAGTGTGCTCAGCAATTCTGCAGAATAAACTACCTCGCAAATTAAAAGATCCAGGGAGTTTTACGATTCTTTGTTTAATTGGTGGTTTATCTGTTAATAATGCTTTAACTGATTTAGGGGCAAGTTGTAACACCCCAAACCCGGCCCATGCATTATGACCGGATCTGACATGTCACATGAGAAAAACATGTTAAATCCTTTTTATTCGTACTAAAATAGGTGTTGTTTTGCTATAATCGAGAAAACAAGTTTGATTTGAAAATTTGATAAAGTACTACTAACCTCGAAGGTTGATTGATAAATCGATAAGTTGAACTAGAGATCTTATAAAACCATGACTTTTAAAAATATCGTTGATAATTCAAGAGAAAATTTCCAAGTTAAAAATATTTGTAAAAGTTAGTTATAAAATCCATTTGTTAATCTATTTTGGAAAAACCATTATTAATGATTTTAAAAAAATCCTCGTTTAAAACAATTTAAGAAAAATAATAAATACGTCCAAATATAAAGCAAATTAACGTTTATCCTAGAGGCCTTATTACAAGTTTAAACCCAACATAATAAAAGTAACGAAATAGAGCAGAAAATTAATTTACTAAAGTTCGAAACATTTATTTCCGAAGTATGGCCTCCACCGAGTCATCCATGGGCCCAAGTCCTCGTCATTGAGATTTACCTACAAGGATTAAGAAAGAAAGGAGGGTGAGTTACAAGAACTCAGTGCATAGTCTCCTTACCATCATCCACTGGGTCTGAACCCATTTAGCAATAACTTGGGCAAGAGCCCATGTAGCATAATCTTGGGCTGAAACCCATTTACATGACAGAATATATATACATATATATATGTGCAATGTATGAAACCCAACCCATCCATCCAACACACCCCCGTATTAGCCTATCACACCTGTAGGGATCAAGTCAACCCACCCCGCCAATCACACCAAATCACAGGCAAATTGCCATTTATCATAATATTTGTGGCAGAGCCACCAGAGTATCATATACGGTATTATAATCACGATGGCACAAAGCCATATTAAGGTTGGCACATAGCCATTATCAGAATTTTGTGGCAATGCCACCAGGCTACACTTCTCTTCATTCAATTTTCCCATCCCATGCAACATACATAATAACATAAAATATCCACATATTAATAACAACCATTAATCTATTGAATACTTTTAATGAATCGGCCCACTAAAGCAATATAATAATTCAGCCCACTAAAGCATTTTAACAAATCAGCCCATAGGGGTATTTCGGTAATTCGACCCATAGGGGCATTTTCGTAATTCAACCCATAAGGGCATTTTTGTAATTTGGCCCATAAGGACACTTTCGTAATTCGGCCCATAAGGGCATTTTCGTAATTCAGCCCATAAGGGCATTTTTGATAAATCGGCCCATAGGGGCATTTTCATAATTCGACCCATAAGGGCATTTTCGTAATTTACCCTCCAAGGTTATTTTGGTAATTTCACAACCCCGGACTTAACTACTAATTTGGGGCATAAAAATTGAAACTTTCCATCTGCGTCATATTGACTAAATTGATTATAACTCGCGTTAGGAAACTCAAAATTTAGATCCGTAAATTTTACTTGAAACTAGACTCATATATCTTCTTACTACAATTTTTCTAGAATTTTTGGCTTAGCCGTTTAGTACAGTTTATTCATTAAAGTTTCCCTTATATTGCTGGCCAACGATTCTAACCTCTCTTATCTTAAATCCAAATATCTCATTGTACAGTTTTCATATATTGCCCCACTTGTTTCTATTGAAAATAGACTCACTAAGGAATCTATACATATAATTTATAACTCATAATTCATTTTGTACAATTTTAAATGATTTTTCCAAGATAGAATAGGGAACCACGAAGTCATTCAAAACCAGTGTCACTAAAATTAAAATATCATAGAATATAAAATACCTCTTCCTACTCTGTTTCTTTCATATAAAAATAGACACAATAAGCTTTAATTCTATACCTTATACACTTTCTAATTCCCTTTCTCCTATTTTTCATGATTTTTCAAATTCTCATCTCTGCTACTTACCAAAAACTATTTCATTGCAAAATATGGTTTCTCCTACGAACATACGCACGCCCGAGTGATCACAAATGCCGGTTTCTGATTTTTTGATCTTTCGACCGAATCACAAAACATTTCATGCAAATATCCAGAGAGGTGTGAGATTACACACCATTTCAAACATGTATTCGGAAGGGTACAAGATTACACACCTTATTCGGATTTCCTAAAAAACCACTCTTCGTTGCCCCCACAATCGTGATCCTTCCCTACTAGGTTCTAAAATCCAGCCTTGCACTTTGGCTATTGCAACGAGTTCCTAAAGTAAATAAGTGATGTACCAAAGGGGTTAGCCTTCATCCAATATTCGGCCCTTCCACAAGAGCAGGAAGTTGATATCATCACCACAAAATAGAATCACATGAGTGGTGTAAAACATCGAAATAAAGAGTAACATTTTACCACCAATATTAGGCCTAATCAGCCCCTTACCAATTAACTTTCGAAACCAAGGCTAAGAGAACGATAAGTAGCAGCAAAGAATGACTTGAAAGTTTCGAAAAACAAAGAAAGAATGCTCTCTTTTTGGCTTTGGAGTTACGGTTAAGAGGAAAAATTGGAGAAAGAAAATGACACCAAAAAGCTAAGGAGAAAACAAGCTCTCAAGCACCAAAAATTGCCAATTGGCTAAAGAAAATTCGGCTATCCCTTTCCCCCCTACAAACCATGCATTACCTTTTGCCTAAAGGAAAAATGTTGACCAAAATCCTTTCCAAAACATCTTCCTCACTTTGGGCCAACATGTTCCCTACTCTTTCCTTTTCTTTTTTTCTTCTTTCCTTCCACTTATCCTTACCTTATTTCCTTAGCCACCTTTCCAAAAATTAAAAGTCTTCCTTACCTAAAATACCACCATGGCTGACACTATGGATGAATAGCACATAAAAAAAATCAAAATTTGCACCAAGTGGGCTTCGAACCTCTTCCCCTAAAGCCCTTCATGTGACGCCACATCCTCTTTACCATATGCTCCTTTATGCTAGCAATTTACTCACTTATTTCCATAAGCATTGATGCCACTTACCTTCTCCCCCTTAAGGGCTTAAACACAAAAATTTTCCTATAGCCTAACTTGAACCCGAAACTTCCTAGAAGCCCCGTAACTTTCCAAAATCACCTTCCTAATAAGTTCAACTTGAAATAAAGCCATTCTCTTGTTCTCCAAAAATTTTAAATGCTTCCGTGCTCAAGGCCCAATGGGCCCAATCCTACTAGGCCCAATTTTGGGATGTTACACAAGTATCAATGTTATGCCTTATAAAATATTTAAACAGCTAGGTCTTGGGAAACCAAAACAAACTAGGATGAGCATTCAATTGGCTGATAAAACTGTTAGAGTTCCTAGGGTATTATCGAAGATGTACTAGTAAAAATTAATAGATTCATATTCCCAGTAGACTTTGTTGTTTTAGACATGGATGAGGATAGTAATGTTCCTTTAATTTTAGGAAGACCCTTTTTAGTAACTGCTAAAACTAGAATTGATGTTGGTACAGATGAGCTCACACTTTGTGTAGGTGACGAAACGATCACTCTTCAGGCTCGTGACTCGGTTAAGACATCGAGTAATAAAGGTGAGTACATAAATTCTATTAATAATCATTCAGTTCAACCCTCTTTTCAGGAAGCACCTTGAAAATACACCACTGAGCCACATCTTAGTTCTCGTGCCACCAATGAAATAACTCATGAGGAGCGAAGGCTTCAGATTGATGAACTAGACGAGTGGAGGGCACATGCCAAGGAGAAACCAAGAAAACACGATGAACCAAAGCAACTTCATGACAAGCTTAAGAAAGGGGCAAACCAATTTAAGATCGAGGATCAGATATTGTTGGATAAGACAAATCCTCGAGTCACCACTTCAGACCTTAATATAAATGAAGAGATCCCTTTCATAGTACTCAATGTCTGGAACAGTCGAGGTAACTACTCCTAAATTTGACACTTTTAAGGTAAATGCTACTCGACTCAAACTATATAGTGATTATAGAACTGATAGTAGGAGAGAGAAGTGTCAACTCCTCGAACCACCATGAAATATGCGAATGAGAGGTAAGTCTAGCTTAAGACTTTAAACTAACCTCACTAATGTCATTATTTTCGATTTTAGCACCTGACTAAACTAACCAAATTAATAAAGTGCAGTTTTTTTATCCACATGGCCTTGGATACGGGCGTGGCCGTGGCGTGTGGACACCACAAATAGGTACACCGGCGTGGCGAAGACCATGCCGGAACAGGACAAAAATTTCCCCAAAACGCGGGCTGCGATAAAATGCCACGGCCATGCGATTTGGCCGTGGCCGAAACTAACTCAAGAATACGGTCTGTGATAAAATGCCACGGCCGTGCGATATAGCCGTGGTCAAAGCTGAGTAAATCACACGGGCGTGTGACACGCCCGTGCCTATAAGCCGTGGTCGATACTGATCAATTAACATGGGCGTGGAAACCTCTACACAGGCGTGGGAGAAATGAACGAAGCATCACACGGCCGTGTGACCTAACACGCCCAGGGAATACGGAGTGGGCAGCGACTAAGTGCCCCAATTTCTATTTAAACCCCCTTCTTCTGTTCACTTTTCCCCAACTCTTCTTCTTCTAAACCCTAGCCACCACACCCCCTTTCTGACCACCGCTCTCCTTCTCCACTTTCTTCCTTCCAACCTTCTTTCCCAACCCGAAAACCCCTTTTCCCTTTTCTTTTCCCGTTGTCTTTCTTCCTTCTTTTTCCTTTCCCCCTTTTCTTTATTCTTTCTTTACACCGCCACCACACCAACCACCATCCTTGCCACCATTGGTCACTCTATTTCCTTTATTTTGAATTCATAGTTATTTTTCGTTATTTATTTTTATTATTTTGCTCTTATTCTTCATGCCATTTAGATTTAGCTTAGGGTACCATAAGTTTATGCTAGCTGCTTCATTGATTCAATTTCAAAGGGTTCGAGGTGCTGCCAGAGTATCCTCCTCCACAACTCTGCCCAAATTTACCAAATTTTTTTCATTGACTCCATCCAAAATTCAGGAAGTTTCACTTCTCTCCTTATCTTATGATTTTCTTACTATATTGTCATTATTTATCTTTGTACATTGAGGACAATGTACATCTTAAGTGTGGGGAGGTTAATTATAGTATTATTAGAAAATCCCTGAATTTTGTATTGTTTTTAAGTAATTTTCTCATATTACTATTAGAATGAAATTTCTATTAATTTATAACTTTTATTGATATGTTTTGGATTAAATCATAGGTAATTGTGCATTGATGGTTTAAACTTTAAGACATTAGAGAATCAAGCATTATAAGTCTATTTTCAAAATTAAAAATTTCTAGGTTGTTTTCCTAAATTTAAATATTACTTTGAAGTTTGAAATTTGCAAGGTTGACATCAAAAACCATAATTTTTGTGAGATTTTGAGCCTTTAGAGCATACATTTTTTTTGCTCACTTTTTTGACTATGAGTGTGTCAATATTGATTTGTTATTCTACAACTTGCTTCGATTATACATGCCAAGACCACACCTTTGATTTGATATACTGAGATGATAAAGACACCTAGGTTTTAACCCACTTATTCCATCAAAAGCCTACCTTCATAATTAACCCCTAGTGAACCCCTTTGAATCCTAATAAACCGTTTCTTAATTTACCCTTAATATTAACCCAAAACTCACTCTTTTTGATTCATTAAGAATTTTCCCTATTGAATTAACCTCTTTTTGTCGAGATTTGATTTGAGCAGTTGCCTAACTATGTTCTTTATTTCAGTTGTTAAATTCTCTTATTATTGTAAGTTCTTATTCTTAAAAAAAAGAGTTGGAGTATATTCATTATTAGTGCTACTATTGATAGATTTTCAATTATTGTAATTTTTCAGTATTAGTTATTTTTCTAGTTAGGTAAATTGTCAATTCGATCTCGATTCTAACCCTCTAATTCAGCCTTTATCCACACCTTTAACCCAAGCCCCGTTACAACCCTTTTAAGACCTTTTGATTTGTGTGTCATTTCATTTTATAATGGTGGAGATTTGATTTTCATGCAAGCCTATAGTAATAACTTTTCATGTTTGAATTTTGAGTGCTTTATCTTGAACCTTAAACACTTTGAGTGATTTGAGTGAATCCTTTGTGAGGATATCAAATCTTGTCGATTTTGAATCAAAGTTAATTATTTAGATAAGGGGAAACACCTATGTTTTCGTGCTACAAAAAGTTGTGACTTAGATTGTTTGAATCTTTAGGACTCTTTAAGTTAAACTATCCATGTATGAATTATCTGTGAATTATAATAAGACATTATTGATGAAAATTATGAATTGATGAAGTTTAATTTTAACTGTGAGTTGAGGATTTTGCTTGAGGACAAGCAGAGGTTTAAGTGTAGGGATATTTGATAAACCATAATTTATACATATTTTAACCCCATGCTTGGCTTTTTTTTTGATGAATTTTTATTAGATTTGATGAATCCGATGCTCCTAATCCTTTAATTTCATGTTTTACACTCAGGAGAGCGTAGGGAGTCGAAAAGAACGAGAAATGGGCCAAAAGGGACAAAATGGGCCTACATCAGAAATCAACACGGCCTGGACCAACGTACACGGGTGGGTTACACGGCCGTGTATGGCGAGCAGAGTTAAGCACGGCCTAAAGCTATCGAACACGGGCGTGTCCCTGCCGTACCTAAGTTTAATTCTATTTGAACTAGGCTACTTATGGGCCAAGAAAGGCGTTCCAAAGCCTATATAAACACCCTAGGGGGAAACCTAAACAGAGACGCCGAGTAGAAGGTAGAAAATACTCGAAGATAGCCATCGGAAGTAGCTTAGGAGAAGGATTGTAACACCCTGAATTAGGGGTTATTTGTAATTTAAATAAATTCCATGTGGGCTTCAAGAAATAAATAAATATGATTTTATTTGGCATGATTTAGGGTCTAGAAATAACCCTGATTTAGGTTAATTTGGGTTTAAAAAAAAATTTTATTAAAGTACTTAAAAGGAGGAAGCTAGGGAATAGGGATTAAATAAAATTTAGGAGGAACATGACACAAGAATGTATTTGGCGAGTGGCTTGGTGCGCCTAAGGAGGGCTACAAGGAGGAGGTTCGATCCGTGGAAGCAGACAAGGGAATTGTTTTTTTGGCGTTAAAGGAAGGGCCTGTAAGGAAGGCCTTAAAGAAATTTTGGGTAAGGTTTATGTCATGAAAGTCAATTGGGAAACATGGCATGGGGCATTGGAAGAGAGGGTGCTGGGCGCTTGGACTCGTGTTCGAGTCTGAGGGTAGCACATGTGTGCGTTTATTTTGTTTTAGCGCTAAAGCATAAGGAGCCAGTGAAGGATGGTTTATAAAAATGTCACGACGAGTTATGACATGAAGAACGGGCTGGTGGAGTGGCTTGGGGCGCCACTTAAGGGGCCTGGGTTTAAGGACGCGGGTTCGAGTCTAGAGGGACGCAAAGAAGGAATTTAATTTTTGGGCTTTGGCGTGAAAGGAAAAAGGGGCCAGGGAGGAAGGCTTTAAAATTTAAAAGATAAGGTTCTATAGCAAGAAAGTCGGATGGGAGAGTTGGCCTGGGACGTTGGAAGAGGGGCTGCTGCTGTTAAACGTCCCTGGTTCGAATCTAAGAGGTAGCCAAATGAGTTTTTCCTTTTTATTTTGCTGCTAACGTGGGTGAAGGACTTTGGTTGTATTTTGGACTCCCAAAGTCAGCTGGAAGAGTTTGATATGCACATGGGTTCTTTTATTTTTAGTGTTTTATTTGTTGAGGGATTAAGGAATTAAAGGATGATAAAATTAGATTTATCTTGGATAAATCAAGGTGGGAATTATCATAAATTAAGAGAGTGTTTGCTGAAAATTGGAGACCTTGGGTTTGTACATATCATTTTGTACAAAGAAAGATGTACCAAAAGTTGAACCAAAATTCTTCTTTTCTCTCCAAATTTATCTGCTTTGAAATCTCCATTGTTTCATAGCCAAAACCATTCAAAATTCCAGCTTCTCTTCTCTTTTACAAGCCAAATATACTCCTCTTTAAGAGAAAATTTCCAGCAAACTCCTTCTTTTCTTCCTCTCTTCTTGTCTTTGCCTAAATCTCCTTAAACCATAGCCAAAATTGTTCAAAAAATTTCCAGCATTGTTGTTTACTCTTAGCGAATTCCCTTAAGGAAAAAGGGTGTTGTTTTCGGTTCTTTCCTCTTCTAAAAAGGTAGCCGAACCCCTCTCACAACATTAAGAGGTGCTGCCAATTTTCTATAAGTGAGGGAAGCTTTCGGGATTTATTTTCCAAGGTGAGTTGGTAAGCACATTCGACCAAGGGCTTTTCAATTAAAAAGTTTTTATTAATACCGAAACTAACGTATGCCATGGATTTAGGGACTAAGTTAGGCTTCGGGATTTGATTGGAAATCAAATCCATTCAAGGGACAAAAATCTAGTGTTGTAGATCGGATCTTCGGGATCTAGGAATTAGGTAGAGAAGCAGTGTGTAAACTCTTTACACACTTTATTATTAAACTTGCGATATTGTTGTCTTGTGTATAAATTTTGGTAGTGATCTATGATATGCTTGTGGCTTAAACATGGATTCCGGGTAAGTCCCCTAATTTGTGACTTTGTTAAATAATTTGCATGTCATCACATGATATTAAATTCTATGCCATGATATATGAAAAATTGATATAAAAGCATGTGATGGTGGGATTAATGAGAGGAGGGGGATGAATTATGGATGTCGTCGATGGTTTTGACCACAAGATGGGTTGGCCCCATCAGATTATTTGTGACCTATGGTCATCGTGGTTTTGACCACAACGATTGAATATTTGCGACTAAGTCCCGGTGGTTTGGTACCACCGGTGGTTTTGACCACAGTTGATATTTTGTGACCTATGGTCATCGATGGTTTTGACCACACGATGGGTTGGCCCCATCATTTAAATTGTGACTTTAAGTCATCGGTGGTTTTGACCACACGGGTAGAAAAGGAGTATGGATGGCTAGTTGGGTTGCATGTGCATGTTTAATTGATAAATTGTGTATGAGTTGTATTTTAGGGTAGGGGATTTACACTCTGAGTCTTGGTGACTCACCCTTCCCTTAACATTTTTGAGATGAGTAAATCGCGGAGATGGAGCCGGAGAGGACTCGAGGCGGCCATGCTTAATGTTGGAATTAAATTATGTTTTCGTTAAGTTTAATTATTTTATTTCCTAAGTATCTTTAATTTGGGATGTAATAAGGCCGCTATTTATTTTGTGGATGTTATTTTCTTTATTTTGCTTATGTTATGTTACAAATGAAATTTTCAATTGATAAGTGGCGATTTAAAATAATTTTTCAAACTTAATAAATTTCTATGGGTTTTAAAAGATGTTACCATCGGGTAACAAAAATAAACTAAGTCAACTATCACTTTGATGATTTTAAATGATACATGATCAATGTTTTCAAAAGGGTTTATAAAGCCCAACTGTATTTATAAAAAGGCCCAACTGAGTTTTCAAACCCCGTTTTAAATACCTTAGCCCAATTTTATCAAGTTTTCACCAGAATTTCAAAATGACTCAAATTATTTTACCCAGTGACATACCAGATCCGGTCAGGACTCATGGGCCGGGTTTGGGGTGTTACAAATTGGTATCAGAGCCCAGTTCAAAACTTCGGTGTGGGGCCCAAGGCCCAAAATGTTTGGTTTTGGATAGTAGGCCTTATTATAATGTTTGAGAAATTGTTTTGGCTTGATCAGCATGGCACCGAGTCTCCGGCACCTATCCGCCCAGGTAAGTACCTCTATCAATTTACGTGAATTCTTTGGATGAGGGTAGAAGGGTAAAATGGGAACGTAGACTACTAGAGTAGAAACTATTGAACCTAGGGCTAGCATACCCCAACAAAATTTCATAAAATTTAATAATTACCTAAACAAACCACGTGAGATGTCATGAGCAAAGGATGTGGCAATCGTTATACGCATGTCTAGGATTGGATTCGGTGGGAGCACGGTATTTAAGCGATCCTCGTGACTCACCTCCTACTCACTTGAATCCTACAGTGCGTAGTGCAGTTCATCCTAATGAGACGACACACTCACAAAGCTAAATTCGATAACTAAAACCCGAAAGGACTAGCCGTTTGTTTTGGAAATAATTAAAATTTTAGTTTAAAAAAAGACCAAAATACCCTCGGTTTGAAAAATGACCAAAATACCCCTGGTTTGTAAAATACCCTCCGTATGAAATTTTTTTCAAATAAAAAAAACTTTCAAAATATCTTTATTTTATGAAAATACTTAGAACCCAATTTTGGAAATTATTTTGTGAAAATAACTTTGATTATGTAAAATTACTAAAATACCCTTGGGGTAAAATTACAAAACGCATACTTGAATTATGAAATTTCCAAAATACCCACGGTTTTAATCAAGAAATTTCATCACATGAAAAGTGCCCAAAATCGTAAAATTCAAAAGCGATATGATTTTGTAAAATTACAAAATTGCCCTAACCTACAAATTACAGAATACCCACAACTTTCAAATTTTGTAAACATCACTATTTTAGAAAATGCAATTATCAAAAGAGCCTTCAAAGTTTTTACAATTTTGAAATATCCCGATTCATCAAATTTTATAAATTCATCCTGATTTGTGGAAAATTACCAAAATGCCCTGAGTTTTAAAATTCATAGGAAGACCCCAATTTCAAAATTTCTCAAAATAATCGGAAATTAAGAGTTTTAAAATAATTTTGGCAAAATCATCTGAAAATTCTCATTTTGAAAATTTGAAAATACCCTCATAGGAAAAATTACGGAAATACCACAGGTAGTGGAAAAACAATCACAATGAAATCAACAACGTCTCTTTGATTGAATGAATGGAAGACTGTGTGTTTGTTTGATTACGAAAGAACCACTCTTTAAATTCCTATCATAAAATTTCTTCGTGGATAATTAGTGAAACAAGTACTAATCCATAAAATTTCGTAATCAGATTAAAGCGCAATAGTTAGAATGAGTTCAAGAGGTCGTGGACGTCCGTCGCGTGGCTGAAATAGAGGCAGGGTAACCGTGTCAGAACCCGTGAGGTCGGGTCAGGAATCGGAGAATGGGATACCACCGCCACCACCACCCCCAATTTTTAGAGCTGAGGAGCAGGATCAGACGGGAGGTGAGGCCGTAACCTATGCTGTGTTGCGAGTCCTTGAGATGGTGGTGGGCAGTGGAGGTATGGGAGCTCGAAAGTCATGCCCGGCGACTTGATCAAGCAGGCGAGGTATTCAGGGTGTATCGGGAGTGGCACCCGGTCTTGGCGGAATCTTGGTTAGAATCGACTGAAAGGATTATGGACGATCTTGACCTGACTAATGAGGAGAAGTTAAAAGGAGCAGTGTCGCTTCCGAAGGATGAAGCGTATCAGTGGTGGCTCACCGTAAAGGATGGAGCGGTGGCAGAAAACCTTACTTGGGAATTTTTCAAGGAGCCTACCAAAAGAAGTATATTGGAACCCGGTATGTAGGCGCTCGGAGGAAGGCTTTCTTGAACTGGTTCAAGGAAATAAGTCGATGGCGTAATATGAGGCCGAGTTCCTTCGATTAAGTAGATATGCTCGTGGTATTGTGGGTACCGAGCATGAGCGCGTGTCGGTTGAAGATGGCCTTAGAGATGAGTGAGGATGATGATAGCTCCATAATAGGAACGAGTTCATTGTCCTTGTGGAGAAGTCTAAAGTTCTTTGAGGAGTAAGACAGTCCGTTAGACGGAACCAGACGTAAATTGGAATAAGAGGAGCTCGGAACCATCGAGTTCCACGGTAATCGACAAAAGAGGTCAAAGTTTGGTGGGTCGGATCAAGCGCTAGGCTGCTTGCTAATCCTCAATGGCCTCCACGGTGTGATAAGTGTGGCAAGTTTCACAAGGGGAGTGTTGGAATGGTAATCGTGGATGCTTTGAATGTGGGTCTATGGAGCATCGAGTTAGAGACTGTCTAAGAAGGCGCTAGGTGAGAACGGAAGGTCGGGACCATGCACCAAATGAAGGATAACCAACAACCACAGAGGGTCGAGGTGCGACTAGGGTAATGGAAATGGTAGCAGGCGTGGCCGAGGTCTTGAAGGTCTGAGGCGAGGCAACCAAAGTTGGTTTATGCAATTGGCCGTCGCGAGGAGGAAGATGTGCAGACGTGACAACAGGCACGTTCCTTAATTCGAAAACCCTAATTGCTTTAATTATTGTAGAGTTTTCTTGTTTTACTAGGAAGTGCTTGAAACCTTGGTTGTGAACTTAGAGATTGTGTCTAGGAAGCATGATAATTATTTAAGATCGAGTGCAACAATAGCATAGTGCGGTGAGTAAAGATGTACGGTTATTCGTTAGTAAGTAATTTCGAGGACGAAATTATTTTTAAGGGGGGGTAGAATTGTAACACCCTGAATTAGGGGTTATTTGTAATTTAAATAAATTCCATGTTGGCTTCAAGAAATAAATAAATATGATTTTATTTGGCATGATTTAGGGTCTAGAAATAACCCTGATTTAGGTCGAATTTGGGTTTAAAAAAAAATTTTTATTAAAGTACTTAAAAGGAGGAAGCTAGGAATAGGGATTAAATAAAATTTAGGAGGAACATGACACAAGAATGTATTTGGCGTAGTGGCTTGGTGCGCCTAAGGAGGGCTAAGGGAGGAGGTTCGATCCGTGGAAGCGCAAGGGAATTGTTTTTTGGCGTTAAAGGAAGGGCCTGTAAGGAAGGCCTTAAAGAAATTTTGGGTAAGGTTTATGTCATGAAAGTCAATTGGGAAACATGGCATGGGGCGTTGGAAGAGAGGGCTGCGGCGCTTTGACTCGTGTTCGAGTCACAGGGTAGCACATGTGTGCGTTTATTTTGTTTTAGCGCTAAAGCATAAGGAGCGATGAAGGATGGTTTATAAAATGTCACGACGAGTTATGACATGAAGAACGGGCTGGTGGAGTGGCTTGGGGCGCCACTTAAGGGGCCTGGGTTTAAGGACGCGGGTTCGAGTCTAGAGGGACGCAAAGAAGGAATTTAATTTTTGGGCTTTGGCGTGAAAGGAAAAAGGGGCCAGGGAGGAAGGCTTTAAAATTTAAAAGATAAGGTTCTATAGCAAGAAAGTCGGATGGGAGAGTTGGCCTGGGACGTTGGAAGAGGGGCTGCTGCTGTTAAACGTCCCTGGTTCGAATCTAAGAGGTAGCCAAATGAGTTTTTCCTTTTTATTTTGCTGCTAACGTGGGTGAAGGACTTTGGTTGCATTTTGGACTCCCAAAGTCAGCTGGAAGAGTTTGATATGCACATGGGTTCTTTTATTTTTAGTGTTTTATTTGTTGAGGGGATTAAGGAATTAAAAGGATGATAAAATTAGATTTATCTTGGATAAATCAAGGCTGGGAATTATCATAAATTAAGAGAGTGTTTGCTGAAAATTGGAGACCTTGGGGGGCTGTACATATCTGTTTTGTACAGCAAAGATGTACCAAAAGTTGAACCAAAATTCTTCTTTTCTCTCCAAATTTACTGCTGCTGAAATCTCCATTGTTTCATAGCCAAAACCATTCAAAAATTCCAGCTTCTCTTCTCTTTTACAAGCCAAATATACTCCCTCTTTAAGAGAAAATTTCCAGCAAACTCCTTCTCTTCTTCCTCTCTTCTTGTGCTGCCTAAATCTCCCTTAAACCATAGCCAAAATTGTTCAAAAAATTTCCAGCATTGTTGTTTACTCTTAGCCGAATTCTCCTTAAGGAAAAATGGTGTTGTTTTCGGCTCTTTCCTCTTCTAAAAAGGTAGCCGAACCCCTCTCACAACATTAAGAGGTGCTGCCAATTTTCTATAAGTGAGGGAAGCTTTCGAGATTTATTTTCCAAGGTGAGTTGGTAAGCACATTCGACCAAGGGCTTTTCAATTAAAAAGTTTTTATTAATACCGAAACTAACGTATGCCATGGATTTAGGGACTAAGTTAGGCTTGATTTGATTAAATCAAATCCATTCAAGGGACAAAAATCTAGTGTTGTAGATCGGATCTTGGGATCTAGGAATTAGGTAGAAGCAGTGTGTAAACTCTTTACACACTTTATTATTAAACTTCGATATTGTTGTCTTGTGTATAAATTTTGGTAGTGATCTATGATATGCTTGTGGCTTAAACATGGATTCGGGTAAGTCCCTAATTTGTGACTTTGTTAAATAATTTGCATGTCATCACATGATATTAAATTCTATGCCATGATATATGAAAAATTGATATAAAAGCATGTGATGGTGGGATTAATGAGAGGAGGGGATGAATTATGGATCGTCGTCGATGGTTTTGACCACAAGATGGGTTGGCCCCATCAGATTATTTGTGACCTATGGTCATCGATGGTTTTGACCACAACGATTGAATATTTGCGACTAAGTCCGGTGGTTTGGTACCACCGATGGTTTTGACCACAGTTGATATTTTGTGACCTATGGTCATCAGTGGTTTTGACCACACGATGGGTTGGCCCCATCATTTAAATTGTGACTTTAAGTCATCAGTGGTTTTGACCACACGGGGTAGAAAAGGAGTATGGATGGCTAGTTGGGTTGCATGTGCATGTTTAATTGATAAATTGTGTATGAGTTGTATTTTAGGGTGGGGATTTACACACTGAGTCTTGGTGACTCACCCCTTCCCTTAACATTTTGCAGATGAGTAAATCGCGGAGATGGAGCCGGAGAGGACTCGAGGCGGCCATGCTTAATGTTGGAATTAAATTATGTTTTCGTTAAGTTTAATTATTTTATTTCCTAAGTATCTTTAATTTGGGATGTAATAAGGCCGCTATTTATTTTGTGGATGTTATTTTCTTTATTTTGCTTATGTTATGTTACAAATGAAATTTTCAATTGATAAGTAACTGATTTAAAATAATTTTTCAAACTTAATAAATTTCTATGGGTTTTTAAAAGATGTTACCATCGGGTAACAAAAATAAACTAAGTCAACTATCACTTTGATGATTTTAAATGATACATGATCAATGTTTTCAAAAGGGTTTATAAAGCCCAAGCTGTATTTATAAAAGGCCAACCGAGTTTTCAAACCCGTTTAAATACCTTAGCCCAATTTTATCAAGTTTTCACGAATTTCAAAATGACTCAAATTATTTTACCCGGTGACATACCGGATCCGGTCGGGACTCATGGGCGGGTTTGGGGTGTTACAAGGATCTCCATCAAGACTAAAGATCTCCCATCAAGTTCTTTAGAAGTTTTTGGGTTTTGTTATGTTTTGTTGTTTTTCCTATTTTAAGATGTTTCCCTCTATCAGTATGGAATAAATCCCTTAGATACCTAAAGGGATGAAACCTAAGACGGATCTTATTATTATTATTATTTGATTTATAAGATAAATACTTGTTCTTATTCTTAATTGTGAGTTCTTATTCTTATTTTGATAATTCAGGTTATTGATTCAAGTCGAATGTGCTTATTCAGAGGAGCAAAAGTCCCTGTTTAAGAGTAGATCAACACAATTAAGCAGAGTTGAGTGCAACCCTAGAAATAGGGCGACGAAAATCTATCAAATTAGAGTCAAATCTAATAGGGAACCCATAGATCGAGTTAATGCAACAATAGGAGTTTTAATTAGAAAGAGATTTTAATTAATCAACCTAGAGTCAGTTGTTTTTAGTCTTGAACGAGATATTAACATAAATCAGGGATTTCTACAAATTAAGTCAAGTGAATAAATCATATGAATCAAAAATAATAAGTGAAGTCTAGGTGGATTCTTCCTTGGGTATTGCCTTTATCATATAAGTTGTCTAAAAGTATTTTCCCAATTTATTCTTTGTCGTGTTTTTAATTAAGTTTTAGTTTAAAAGAAATCACTCCAAATCTTAGGCTAGATAATAAAAATATAGTAATTACGATATTTCCAGTCTTACCATAACTATACTATTAAACGATAGGTGCACTTGCCGTTATTGTGATCGTAGTTAGTTAGAGACATATCAGTTTCACCTTTATACTAAAAAACATTTATTATTAAAATATTAATATTGAATATTTTTCAATAATGTATGGAAAATATTATTTAAAATTATTATTTTAAAATTAATTATTAAAATAAAATTGAGATATTAAATAATAAATTATATTAATGCTTTAGATATAGATAATTAAATATGTATGTTTAATAATATTGAAAATTATAATACTTTATATTAATATGTAATTAATTTTAAATATTTTAAAAATAAAAATAAAAATAAAAATTATTATTATTATAATAATATTAAGTTAGAGTTAAGCTAATTTTTATTTAAAAATAAAATCACACGTAAATGATTTCTTTTCTTGAGAATGACTTATAAATTTCAAAAGGGTAAGTTATTTTACAATAAAAATGGTTTATTTTTTGTTGATCTGTAAGCCATTTTTGGTTGATCATGTTGTTTTCTATTAAACAAATACAGGAAAATACAAAAAAATGTCTTCAGTGAAACAAACGAAACCTTAGTGTTTTCACCCTAATCGTGATTTAACCTAAAGAATGAGCAATGTATTTAGAAAAATAAGCAATAGTTAATAGTTAGAAAATCGGTAGTCTCTCAAACCTAAATTTCATATTTTTCTTAGTGTTTTCTATTTCATCAGTATTTGGTTTGGTTGGATTAAAGATTTTGCGGATCAGCTTCGGTTTATTTGGTTTAATCATTAAGTTTTCTTTTTCTTTGGATCTTTTAATTTATTGGTTGAGTTAATTTTAATTTCATTACGATGCACATTATCTACTAATGGACATTCAAGGGGGAGTGCTATAAATATCTTATTAAGTGGATGTCCATCATGATCAAGATAAAGTTTTAATGTACTTTAAATTCTAATAGTTATTAGAATTAGAATTCTACTTCTTTTATACTTTTTATGCCTATAAACAGAGAATTTGATGAAGCATTGTAAATCATCCCTTTGATCAATAAAGTACATTTGTTATTGCTTTCATATTTTCTTTGTTCTTTATTCTCTCTGTCTCTCTTTATTTTACAACAAAAAGTATATTGTTTAGTAATGATTTATCTCAAAAGTACTTTTTATCTCAAAAATGTTTCTTACAAACAATGTTAAACTGGTCATATTAACGCTATTTAAAAATTTGTGAATATATTAAAATTTAACAAATTATATTATCAAATTTATATGTTGACTGTAAAAATTAGACATATGGCAATTAAAGGAACATTTGTAAAGGGAAAATTTGTTTTTTTTTGTCCTTTTAATATAATTTTTAGTGGTGTTTTGTAGGTTATATTTTTATAATAAATTCTTTTAATTTGTTTATATTCAATATTTCAACTTATAATTTTATATAATAAATCACGGTAAATTTTAGAACCGATTTAAAAAAATCTTTTAAGTTTTTCACTATTTTTGTAAATTAAATACACTATTAAAATTGAAATTGATATATAAACATATAAATAAGGTAAGAATAAATTATTTAATCATCATAATATTTAAATTTAATTAATAATCATTAATTGATTAATAATTAAAATTAAGTGAGAAATTATATTTAAATATATATTTTCTCACGAACTATTATTATAATATTTATCTTTTAAAAATAATTTTTTAAAAAACTTATTTATTTAATCATATTTTAAAATTAAACATAGATATATATATATATATATATATATATATATATTATATTTTAATTTCACAAAATATTATTAATCAACTCTTACAAAATTTATGAATTTTTAAAAAATAATTAAATGTAATTTAACTAATACTAGGTAAAGAAAACTAGTAATGATATATTATATTATATTATATTATAAGGGATGGATCAACTTACACTAGTGTTAAACTGAAGTGGTTTACACTCTTCTATAACTTTTTGTACGCTTAATATTTAACAATCCAACCATCATATTTCACGCACCATTCATATAGATCATGCATGTCAAATTTGACGTAAATTAAAAAATTTTAATTGTTTGTTTTATGTAAAAAAAATTTGAACCATTCAATAAATATTAATATTGTAACACCTCGTTACCCAACCTAATCACTGTCCAAGTTACAAGGTAGCACATTCGTTGTCAAGCAACTATATTCAAATCACCTCGTTACCCATTCAATAAATATTAATATTGTAACATCTCGTTACCCAACCTGATAGTTGGGTCCAAGTTACAAGGTGGCCCATTCATTGCCGAAGCAACTACGGTCAAATCACATTCATTTATTTTCTTAACTTTTCATTGTTTAATTGAATTTATTTTATATCTATAAATTTATATTTTACATTATTCTTCGTAAAGCAAACCCGACATAAATATATTTGTTATAAAAATATTATAGTGTAATTTCCTTTTAACAATCGAAATTTATTTTATAATAAAAATATTTTGTAATAATGAATGATATATATATAAACTTAATAATAAATATTTCTTATTAAAACTTAATTTAAATTACATATATTACATATATGAGAGTACATATTGACACATTAGAGTTGTAAGGGATAAATGAAGCTAAGTATTATTTAAACAAATATTCATATTTATATAATTAAAATATTCATATTTTTATACTAGGTTAAAATATATCATAAGTCATTGTACTCTTTGTAAATTAGAAATTTAGTTCATATACTTTTATTTTTGAGTCCCACCTCATTCGTTGACTTTATGTGATCTAATCTTTCTATCAAGCATACTTTTCGTTATATTATAAAGTAGGGGCCCATGAATCTATTCTCTCTTTTTTTATTCAGTGATTAGCCCCTGAATCTAATTGAATCTAAAAAGAATACAGAATATAGAAAATAAGAAACCACTTTGAATTCGAATGAAATATATATTATTGTTATATTGACATTGTTATTGTTTCCAGATATCTCAATTGATCAAATTCGAAGCAAGTGCCCTCTTTTGATAACTGTCTGAAAGAGCCTCTTCGAATAATAAAGATTGTTCAATTTAGACTTTGAGACGAAGAAGCACCCTATCTATATCAAGATCGCAATCAAATGTGTCGAAAAATTTTTGAAGGTTATCTAAACTATATATAGTCTAGAGTCCAGCAATAATTGAAAAAAATAGGAAAAATATTATGTTGATAAAAAATGAGTGACAAAAAAAGACAGAAAGGTTATCATTACGTTTATCATTATGTTATAAGAAAGAAATCCACTTGTTTAGTTCTTTAGTTCTAAGGAGCACAAAAGAAAGGATAAAAGGGGAGGGGTCGATTGAGAAAAGAAAAGTAGAGAAAACTTATAAGATATGATCTATCTGTATCTAACGTATCAGCCCCAAATATTGAAAATAAAAAGCAAAAGTCTTTATTTCGAAATACTTTGATATATGAGATGAGTCCAATATTTCGATTTCTTGCTTATTTTGTTACTTGAATTAAGTTGATTGGTTTTACATTTAAATACGCATAAAAAACTATTTTTATGAAAAAAAATAATTTTTTTATTGTTTTATGTTATGACTCTTCTATATACGTTCGCTTTAATTTGAATGGGCATTATTCTGCTATAGAAAAAAGAGGATTCTTAGATTGTGCTTTTTCCTCCAGGCTAGAAAGCTTTTATTCTGCAATTCATTTCAAAATACTTCAACCGGTACATGCAAAAAAAACTTTTAGTCCTACTTTTTAGATATCAAAATTCAGGTTCAACTGTTAGTATTATTAAAAATATTTTGTTAAATTTATGTTTATTATAATGTCACTTTTTAGTTACATGAATACCAATTATTATTTTTTAAATGTGACATCAACAAAATTGACAAAAAAATTTAACAATGTTAGCAATTGGACTTTGATATTTAAATCTGAAAAGTAGAGAGACTAAATTCTTAAAAATAAAAGTATATGGACTAAATTCTAAATTTGTGAAGAGTATATAGACTTATGACATAGTTTCACCTTTATACTACAAAACATTTATTATTAAAATATTAATATTGAATACTTTTTAATAATGTATGGAGAATATTATTTAAAATTATTATTTTTAAAATTAACTATTAAAATAAAATTGAGATATTAAATAATAAATTATATTAATGCTTTAGATATAGATAATTAAATATGTATGTTTAATAATATTGAAATTTATAATATTTTATATTAATATTTAATTAATTTTAAATATTTTAAAAATAAAATAAAATTTATTATTAATATAATAATATTAAGTTGGAGATAAGTTAATTTTTATTTAAAAATAAAATCACAAGTAAATGATCTCTTTTCTTGAGAATGGCTTATAAATTTCAAAAGAGTAAGTTATTTTACAATAAAAATGGTTTATTTTTTGTTGATTTGTAAGCCATTTTCAGTTGATCATGTTGTTTTCTATTAAACAAATACAGAAAAATGCAAAAAAAAAAAAATTTAGTGAAACAAACGAAACCTTAGTGTCTTCACCCTAATCGTGATTTAACCTAAAGAATAAACAATGTATTTAGAAGAATAAGCAATAGTTAATAGTTAGAAAATTGGTAGTCTCTCAAACCTAAATTTCATATTTTTCTTAGTGTCGAAACTATTTTTTTGAAAATCGGGTCGACTTTAATTTTAAAAATGAAAAACGAAAATGGGAGTCGCCACCGATCTTTTTTTTTTTATGAGGTGTGATCGGGTCACCTCGTAATTCAATCATTTTAATAAAAAATTTAAATTTACCAAAATGACGATTTTTTTTTGGTCTACGAAATCCAAAAACTGGGTTAATTAGCACCCTTGATACGCCCAAATTTAGTACCTAGTTGATTAATTAGTGTCTTAGTGTCGAAATTTTGAAAAGATTTTAAAATACGATCCACTTTATTTAAAAGCAAACTTGAATAAATTAAATTGGATGCTAAGACCCTCTTATTTCGAAGAAGTAAAATGTCACGCCCAGTGAGTTAGGATACGACATTTCAAATCCTCGAAACTAAGCTTGTCTTTTGACTTTTAAAACTTATGCATTTAAGTTTAAGAAGGATATTCGGTTATTTAAGTCAAATGAAAAATCGGAACCCAGTAATTTAGGACACAATTTCTCAAAATCCCAAATACGGGATGTTGTCTTTATTTTCAAGGTTTTCCCCCTTCTTACGAATTTGGATAAAAATTAATGAAATATTTAAAAATGATACGTTTAGTTATTATGTTTTAAAGAGAAATTATTTAAAACGTGAAAATGGCCGTATTTGACGAATAATGATAGTGCGACATAAATTTGGAGTGACGATAGCGTAACATACATAATACAATATAGTATAGAGCTAAAATATTAATATGCATGAATAATAATAACGATAATGGAAACGATAATATAAATAAAAACAATAATCATCATCAATAACAACAATAACAATAATAATAGTAATGATAATAATAAGAACGAAAATAAAATGAGATAAATGAAAAAACAAATAAAAAATTAAAACAAACTAATTATATATAAAAAGCGAGTAAATAACGAAATAAAACTAAAAATTAAAAAAAATAAATAAATGAGTGAACATTGGGTAAAACAATTTAAAAATAATAATAATATTAATAGTAATAATAATAAGCGAATAATAATAATAATAATAATAATAATAATAATAATGATGATGATGATGATGATGATGATGATGATGATAATAATAATGAAAATAATAATACTAGAAATAATAATAGTAATAGTAATGAAAAGAATAGTAGAGGAATAAAATAATAATAATAACAAATACAATAGTAATAATAAATAAATAATATTAAAAATACAGAAATAAAATAAAAATAAAATGGATAAAGAATAGAAATAATAATAATAACAACAATAATGGTAACAAAGATAAAATAGAAATGTTAAATAATAATAATAATAATAATAATAATAATAATAATAATTGCAAAAATAAGTAAATGGGACTAAATTAAACTTAAAACAAAAGTCTGGGGAAAAATCGAAAATAAAAAGAAAGGAAAAAAACCTATCTGAACACGCGAATAATAAGAAGGGGCCAAAAGGGAAATTTTCCCTATCATCCAAAACGCACAGTATCAAAGAGAACCAAATCGAAAACTGAAATAAAATACTGGGCAAAATTAAAAAAATAAAATAAACTTAATTGCAGAGAAAAAAAGGCGGAAGGGCTAAAAGTGAAATTAGCCCTGCCGTTAAAAAAAGCCGAATCCTCCACCCATCGGGTCCGGTCTCGGGTCCTCCCCCCGGAACGACGCCGTTTTGGCGACTGGGGGAGGGGATGAAACGGCGCCGTTTCGTGGTGTTTATAAAAGCCCAAAAATAGTTTTTGTTTCATTTTCAGCCTTCTCTTCAAAAAAAAACCAAAAACTTTCAAAAACTCTCTCCCTCTCCCCTTGAATCCGGCTAGGTTCCGGCGAAAGATCCGCCGCCGTCCGCCGCCTTAAGCACCGCCGTGCACGGCAGCCGGACCCCAAAAGGTAATTTTTTTATTTTTTATTTTCTAATATATTTATATATATGTATAAACTATTTTTAAGAAAATAAAGAAAAATATAGGTTTATATAGATTTTCGGTGGAGGAAAATAAAGGAAAATAAAACAAATAAAAATAAATAAAAGGATCTTACAAATCTGATTTCTTTTGAACCCCTTTTTTGTATTCAAAGTCTCTGTCTTTTTTAAAAAAAATCGTCCTCAATACATTGTTTTTCGAGGCTTTTATAGTCGAAAGAAAATACAGGTTTTTTTTTTTGCCATTCGGTTCTCTTGCTGTTCTTGCTCTGTTGGCTGCCCATTTCGTGTTCTGTTTGCAGGTGCGGAGAGTCATCGGAGAAACGGTTACCATTTCGTTGTAAGGTCAGCGGAGAGGCCGCCCCTCGGGCGACGTGCGCGCCGAGGGCGCACATGGAGGAGTACGACGCATAGCTTTTAGGGTTTATTTTTCTTTCTTTTTACTATTTTTGGGCCATTGGGCCATCTATAATTTGGGCTTAGATTTTTTTGTTTTTTATTTCTGACTTAGGTGTAGTTGGACCGGCCTAAATTGGCCTATTACACTTAGTGTTTTCTATTTCATCAGTATTTGGTTGGTTGGATTAAAGATTTTGCGGATCAGCTCCAGTTTATTTGGTTTAATCATTAAGTTTTCTTTTTCCTTGGATCTTTTAATTTATTGGTTGAGTTAATTTTAATTTCATTACGATTTAACCACCTAGAGTGCTTTGGTGATTCCATTAGACTAATTACTTGAACTAGGATAGATATGGCTTCACATAAATAACCAAATAAATTCAATAGCTAAGAGCTTATAAGAACTATGCCAACTTAAGTTACTCTGGTTTGAGATTATTAAAAAATTTTAATTAATTTCACAATCACCAGAATTACCGGTTTTACCTAGTTCATTTGATTGGACAAACTGGTACGCATTGCCTTACTTCCTCATAATCCACCAAGAACAATATAACATATTCGGAGATACCAAAATAGAGACGAAGAAGATAAATAATCTTTTTTGTTTCACGTTAAATGATGTCCTAAATATAATAGATCGGCGATAATATTCATAAAATCGAAAGCAACAAAGATGGCCTGCTGCCAGTTAAGAAATAATGAGCGGACAAAACGATTAATGTAAATCACCCCTTATAAATACATTTCCTTCGCAAGTAATTGACACAAGCCTCATCAAGGTTAATTAAGCTAGTTTGTTTTATGAATGGCGAAGACAGGGCAGATGACTTGGCTCCTTTACTCGACATTATTTGCAGCATTGCTGTTGAATTCTGATGCAGCCAATGCCAACGAGAGAAAAGTAAAACCTTTTGTTTGTGTTGTTACCCATAATTTTGTAACTGGCTGTTATTTTGGGGTAGCTGTTGATATCTTGTGTTGTATATGTGTATATATATATAGGTTCACATTGTGTACATGGGAGACAGGCCCAAGGGAGATTTTTCTGCTAAAGCAACCCATCATTCCATGCTTACAAGCGTCCTTGGAAGGTTCTTTTTTTTCCTTCTTTTTACTAATACAACCACCCATAAGAAAAAAATCCGTTTACTTGTTAAAGTAATAAACAGAACTTGACAAAGACATGGCTTCCAATGATTAAACATTTTGGTTTAATCTATCACAGGTCTTCATCAGCCCAAGAATCCCTAGTCTATAGTTATGGTAACTTCAATGCATTTGCAGCTAAGCTAACTGAGGAAGAAGTTCAAAAGTTCTCAGGTGAAATGGTTAAACAAGACATGATTCATTGATTGCTAAAATTAGAAGCAATCATTTTCATGATTGATCCATGCTAAACGAAATATAAATTGGGTGCAGAGATGGATGGAGTAGTTAGAGTGATTCCAAACCATATACTAAAGCTTCATACTACAAGGTCGTGGGACTTCCTTGGTCTCATCCAGAGCAATGTGGGAGCCCAGCTACAAGGTGATGTTGTCATTGGGCTCCTTGATACAGGTAAATAACTTAAATATGTAGACCCACATAGCTTTATCAAATATCAAGGCGTCAAGCTGACTTCACTGGGGGTCTTTGGTTTATAGGCATCTGGCCCGAGCATGAGAGCTTCAATGACCAAGGACTTGGTGCTCCACCTTCCAAATGGAAAGGAACATGTCAAGGGGCCAACTTTACCTGCAATAAGTGAGCTCCTTTTCTCCCCTTCATACCAATTGGTCAAGAAATTGAATATGTATAAGGCCAAAAGGATTCTAAATAATTTTCTAAATTTTCAGATAAAAGCATTTACTATTCAATCCAGTCAGTTAATAATATGAATTTGTCAACACAGCAAGATCATTGGAGGCCGTTACTACAACAGTGAGAACTGGTTCTATGAAGGTGACTTGAAGTCTCCTAGAGACTCTGAGGGGCATGGGACCCATACATCCTCAACTGCAGCCGGTGACAGGGTGCCCGGAGCAAGCTACTATGGACTAGCTAATGGAACCGCAAGGGGTGGGGTCCCTGGTGCAAGGATTGCCATGTACAAGGTTTGCTGGTCCTTTGGTTGTGGAGCTGCTGATATCCTTGCAGCATTCGACGATGCCATAGCCGATGGTGTCGATATAATATCAGTGTCCCTCGGTTCAGTATTTCCAGTACCTTATGATGTAGACCCTATAGCCATTGGCGCTTTCCATGCCATGAAATATGGTATATTGACTTCAAGTTCTGCTGGTAATTCTGGACCATGGCCATATTCAGTTTCTAATTATGCGCCTTGGACATTGACTGTTGCTGCGAGCACCATTGATCGAAAATTTGTTGCCAAAGCAGTACTTGGCAATGGGCAAGCTTTCACCGTGAGTAGAACGGCAATCACTTAAGTGTTTTGTTCCTTCTCCTCCAGCTAATCATGGCTGACTTTTGTTCTTAATTCTTGAAGGGACTTTCCATTAACAGCTTTGAACTTTATGGAAAAACATATCCCTTGATTTGGGGAGGAGACGCTGCCAACTACTCTGCAGGCGCCAGCCAAGATCTTTCAAAATATTGTATCACTGGTTATATGAATTCCTTCAAAGTGGAAGGCAAGATTGTTTTCTGTGAAGTACTTTGGGATGGTACTGGCGTTCTTCTAGCAAACGGCGTGGGCACCATAATGGCTGATGACGAAATAACAGACTTTGCTTTCAATTACCCATTGCCAGCAACACAAATAAGCACATCTGACGGTGAAAAGATTTTGGACTATATCAAAACAACAGAGTAATCAAATCTTCTCGAATTGAATCCTTTACTATTACTTACTTGAAGCAGGACGTCAAGTTTACAATCTACAATTTTAATGAAAATAAGATTACTATTACAGGAATCCGATTGCAACTATTCTGCTCGGAGAAACATTGACAGATTACATGGCACCATATGTCGTGTCATTCTCTTCTAGGGGACCTAACCCTGTAACTCCAGACATTCTTAAGGTACTCAGAGGCTGGAAATGGAATGCCTTAATTGTCAACATTCCATTACCTGTTTCTTAAGAAACCAAAACATCGTATTCTAAAATATTGAATGCTTCATGTGTAGCCTGATCTCACCGCTCCTGGTGTTGATATCCTCGCTGCCTGGTCTCCAATTGCACCACCTTCCATTGACTGGGAAGACCCCAGAAGCGTAGACTATAACATAATCTCTGGGACATCCATGTCTTGTCCTCATGCTAGTGGTGCTGCCGCCTATGTGAAGGCTGCCCACCCTGACTGGTCCCCGGCTGCCGTCAAATCTGCCCTTATGACTACAGGTATGTAAATCTCAATTATTTATTTATTTATTTATTTCAGGTTGTTGTTGTCAATGTTTGTACTTAAAGCTTGTAAATGGCCCAAATAATGGAGCGTTTTTCACATCTTACCTCTGCAGCAACTGTGGTGGATCCAAACAAGCACGAAGACCTTGAATTTGCTTATGGATCAGGACAGATCAACCCAACACAAGCAATTAAACCTGGGCTCGTCTACGATGCAAATGAAACCGATTACGTTAGCTTCCTCTGCAAGCAAGGTTACAACACCACAACTGTAAGACTCATCACTGGCGACAACAGCAGTGTATGTAGCAGCACATTGAATGGAAGAGCCTGGGATCTTAACTACCCTTCATTCTCTCTGGCTGTCGAAGATGGCAAGCAAATCGACGGCGTATTTACGAGGACAGTCACGAATGTGGGTTCAGCAAACTCAACCTACACTGTTCAGATGTACTCTCCTCCCGAATTTTCCATCAGTGTGGAACCTGAAGTACTATCATTCTCAACTATTGGAGAAAAGAAATCATTCACAGTGAAAGTTGACGGTGGATTCATTTCACAGCAAAAGATCAGATCAGGTGCAATCATATGGACGGATGAATTAGAGCAGTATCGAGTAAGGAGCCCAGTTGTGGTGTATAATGTTTTACCTGGTTATACTTTCTTCCCTCCACAAACATCAAAGTTCCAGAAGAAACCAACAACATTCCATGATCCTACTACTCCTTCCATGCATCACAAGAATGGAATCCTTGGACGCAACTAAGAACCACTGATTCAAGGTTTTTTAAACTTTTGTTTCCATGATCGTTTTATATATGCAATAAGACTGCAAGCAAGGAAATGTCCTTTTTTTTAATAACGGGAAATGTACTGTTGAATCAAATGCAACAGTTTTGTTTTTTTATTTCTAAAGATATTTTCTGGAACAAGTTCAGTAACCCTTATGATTAATGAAAGAAAAATAATTTAGTAAATTTGTATTTATGATTATAATAATTTTTTTTATTGATTGGGTTTTTTTTTTATCAAGATAATACATCAAAATTTTTGTTGATCAAAACAACACTAAATCGGTCAATTGACACTTATGACCAATCGAAATAGTGATTTCGTGTGAACTCTAAACAGTCTATGGGATATTGTGAAAGGCAGCTGGCATTTTATTTTTGATATAGATAAAATACTTATCCCATGGTAGTATAGTTAAAATACTTTAGTTTAAATCACTATATCCCGTAGTAGTGCTTTATTTTTGTACATAGTAGTTCAAATACTAATATTTTATTGGGTAAATGTACCTTTTAGAGGTTGTTTGGATGAGAATCAAATCTTTTAAATAGAAGTACTTAAAGAAAGGTTTTTTTTTTTTTTTTACATACTTCAATTCAATTTGTAGAAACATTAAGTAAATGTCGACATGTTTAGAATAAAATACATAACACTTAAATCAAATATTGCTTGAAAAGAAAATAAAGCAATCAGACTATAATTTGAAATTTAATATACGACATTTGAGAAGTCTTTATTTGAGCACTTTCGAAAATGTTAAACCCTTATGTGACTATTTTAAAAGGTTTAGTCTTCATTTGAATATTTTTATAAATATTAGGCCCTTATATGAGCAAGGATCAATTTAAGTATTTAGTATATTTTATTATATAAGAGCATTGCGCATATACAAAGTGAATGCATCCGAGTTGACTAACTTAAGATCAAGATCAATCCCCTTGTAATCACTCCTTTGAGAATATATATTCATGAGTAATTGTCTTAAAATGAACAAATTTACACACGTTGTTATTTAACAAATGGTTTACAACTTACAAACTTCAATGAAGCCATCTAATGCTTAGCTAAAAAAATAATCCTTTTTCGTAAGTAGTTTAGATTGTGAGATTTTCTTGAGGGCCCATAAATGAACCCAAAATTTTTCACTTAAAAGAAAGGTTTTTTACGGTACTTCAATTCAATTTGTAAAAAATTAAGTAAATATCGACATGTTTAAAATAAAAGACATAACACCTAGATTAGATATTACTTGAAAAGAAAATAAAGCAATCAGACAATAATTTGAAATTTAATATACGACATTTAAGAAGTCTTTATTTGAGCACTTTCGAAAATGTTAAGCCTTTTATGTGATTATTTTGAAAGCTTTAGTCTTCATTTGAATATTTTTATAAATATTAGGCTATTATATGAGTAAGGATCAATTTAAGTATTTAGCATATTTTATTATATAAGAGCATTGCGCATATACAAAGTGAAAGTATTAGAGTTGACTAACTCAAGATTAAGATCAGTCCCCTTGTAATCACTCCTTTGAGAATATATATTCACGAGGAATTGTCTTAAAATGAACAAATTTACACACATTGCTATTTAACAAATGGTTTACAACTTACAAATTTCAATGAAGCCATCTAATGCTTAGCTAAAAAAATAATCTTTTTTCCGTAAGTAGTTTAGATTGTGAGATTTTCTTGAGGGCCCATAAATGAACCCAAAATTTTTCCACCCACATCTGGGAATGTTTCACAGCCAGGAAGTGCCTTTACCTTGCCCATCCGATCAACTTCCACCGGATACTTCAGAAGGTGACCCTTCATTTCTGTCACCTCATCAGCTATGTATTGTTTCCAGTTTTGCTCACTCAAAGACCGCACCCGCCTTACACAGTCCAGACTCTCTGGTTGCTTGAAACTCTCTTCAAGAGCTCCAATATGCTCTGCCCATAGTGACATCCTATATCCGTAAACCTGCACTCATTTAAGTGAAACCTATTAAGTTTTAATTCTAAATATGCAAACAAGGACCTTAACCCCAAAGAAATGTTAAGACATCCTTACCTGCCCATGTGGATTGTATCGTTTGCTTGAGCAGGTATGGTCAGGCTGATAAGCACCCATTGCTATTTCAGTGTCTCTAGTGCCTTCCATTGAGCGCTGGTTTATGTTAGCGGATCCTATTATGACATACTCATCATCCACTATCATACCTTTAGAATGGATGTAAATCATAAAGCGCCGGTTCTTCTTAGCAAGTGCCTGTGTTACCAATATTTGGTTCATATTTTCTCATGGATGAGCAAGACTGGAATATTAAAGAGAGCTGAAAAGGTCTATTTACCTGAGGAGTATTTGATGCAGTGGCATCTCTAGCAACCAAAGAATCTCCTACTTCTCGATTGCCAAGACAGAAGAAATTTAAAAAATCTTGTGGCTCATATCTATTCTCAAGTCCAGTTTCCACCAATGCCTTGTAAATTATGTCATACATCATTTGCATTGTTTTATGCTGCAGAAACAATTTAATACTGTGTGAATAAGTTTAACATCCAGCAGAAAGTCTTAAAAAGAGTCTTTTTTTCCACCTATAAATAGAGCTTACCTGCCAAAAGAGAATCCTTTGGATAGGATTGCTGGTTGTAACTCCTTCTGGCCACATTGGGATGAGAATGTAAGCACAAAACCTCTCATTTGATCTGATTTTGTTAGCAATTTTCAGAGCGATTTCCATTGGTATTAAATTATTTGCACCTGCAACCAACAGCCAAAAGGCATGCTTAAAACCATATGGTTGAAAGCTAAGTTTCACATCTCGTTTATCTTCATTCCACTGTTATTTATCATAAAGGCTAAGTTTCTTACCTAAATCTGTATGAGAATCCCAATTATATGATGATCCAAGAAAGTATTGATTCTCGATGTAGATGAAGCGTTGAGCAGCACGGATTGCATTCACATAGGCAGTGTGAATGCTCATGTCTATAAGAACATTCTTCCCACACACCAAGTTCTAGACAAAACATAAACATACAAGTCGATTAAACTTTGTTATTCTTTCGACAATGATTGATAAGAACAGCTAAAATCCATAAGCTTCTCTCACCATTTTTATAGCATCTTTCGGGTCATCCGGAAAACCTTTCACAGAGTTGGAATCTATTGAACGGAAAACCTTCATAGTAGGGAAAGCATTAGGAAACATAACAAATAGGGAACGAGAAATTAGTAACACCAAAAGCTCACTAACATGCAAAATACCTGAACATGCCAAGTTTCCGGATCATCTTTGCGCGAATATGGGATTTCTGACATCCGAACAATTTCAGGAATCCTTTCAATCTTTAGTAAGGAATCATCAACGGAAGTCTTTAGTTTTTGAAGTCCATGAGGTTTAGAAGCCTTTAACCAACGCTCCTCAAAGTTGGTGAGTACATCATAAGCAGCTGGACCATCTATTCGACAATGCAAATCATGCCATGGTTCTCTTGGACAACCAGCATCAGGTCCCTACAGAGGGTGAAAGACTAATGCTAGTAAAAAAAAGTGCCTCATGTAACATATGATTCCTCAACACCAGGGAGTATTTTCCAAGTATATTCCACTTCATACCAAATACAACATGCCTGTGCTGCATTATTACTATATATACATTCTTTAAATCTAGTTACAGACTAGTATCAAAACAGTCAATCAAACAATGGGGAGAAGTGACTTAAGTTACCGTGAAGCAAGCGTTGTGGAAGTCATCTTTGTGCACTGTTTCTAGTGTTCTGAAAAGTTGATGGTTTGGAGTATCGTACCGACCCTTGCACAAATCAAGACCACCAACAAATGCCGTAATCTTTCTTTTATTGTTACCGGTATCAGAATCAACAATCACAGTTTTCTGATGATGGGTATAGATTGTTCCAGTTTCCTGGTAAGCAAAGGTCAAATGTGAACAAAGTCCGGGTGCTTAACTGACAGTAGAACCGATTGCACTTGGATCATACACATATTTCTAGTAACTAATTATACCAACCTGCTTTTTTGCCCAGCTTCCTTTTCCAGCAGTTCGAGGGCAGAGTAACACTTGCACTGAAGAGTGCTTGAAAAAACGGCGAGTCTCTTCATCATTTGTATTCATGATTCCTTCCTGCAAATCCTAAAGACCAGTCAGTATATTCAAGCCTAAAAATTATAAATTCCTACTTGAAGATTGATTCTTAAGACATAGAAAACAACATAGCATAAAACGGGTTTGTTTAGTTGTTCACCGTTTTATATCCTAAAATGCTCCTGGAAGTAGGATCATCCCATATAAGGAGCAACACCCGCACACCTTCCTGGGATTTAATTTTGAGAAGATCTCCCAATGTGGTTTTTGATGCCTTATCAGTTTCACGAACAAGTCTAACATTATGATACACAGACCACCCTGCAATGTATATCAAACGACGAGCCTGACCTATAGCATTACAAATGTCCTGCCAGCAGGTCCCATGCTCGTATTGAACATTGCCATCAATCTTCAAATTGGGAAGGAAACCATCGTGGATATGAGCATCTTGATATAGAGTAAGTTTGCAACCTTGTCTAAGAGGGAAGTATGTACCAGGGACCCCATGATATTCAGGACCTGAACCTAATCCCTTATGGTAAATCGCCACTTGCTGAATTGGGATGTACTGAATTGATAAAGTCAAAACAGCACCAGCCTTACAAGGCTTCCCATTGGCACTAAGGATAGGGAATGTTCCTTCAACTTTTGTGCCTGAGAAAAGTTGTTCAATCGGAATACCAACAGCTCCCATGAGCTGTGAGCCTACCACATCACTGTCTTTAACAGCAAAGAGGATTTCCGAGGCATAATGTGCAACAGGAACGTTAAAATGTTGCATCCAAACCGGGTTCTCAGAATTACTAATAACAAAAGTCCTCCCAATTACAGCACCAGCTACGGAGATTGTAACATAAGGATCACTGGTTATCTTAGGCATATGGCTTTCCACTTTGTTGCCAACCTTCAAGCTAAACTTTCCAAACACATCACCTAACTTCTTGTGGAACATATCCATGTTAGGAAGGTTTTTAGCTTCCTTGACCCAAATATCTAAGTTGCCATGTAAGAGCAAAACTTTCAAGGACTCTTTACCGGTCTTAAATGGCAGAATTTGTTGGCCCTGACCATGGCTCGACCCTCCGAAGGACAGAGTTTCGTGGAAAACTGCATTAGCCATTAACTGAATGAATATTAATGAAATCTGACCAATATCCAAAACTGGTACTCCAATAAATCTATGGCAGCTGTTTAGAAATGAACAAAAAAAAAGGATCTTTATTGGATTGAACAAATTGGATGTAAAAGAAAAACAAACTCTGGGTTTTCAAGGAGATTTGAGGGTATATAATATGAAAGAGAAAGACAAGAATTTGAAATGGTAAAAGAAAGTGGGAGGCAATATGCTTTGAATAGGCAGGTTATGGTTGATAAGTACGACAATATAATAAACAATAAAGAAACTGAACGGCATTATTGATTTGAGTTGAACGAAAATGAAGAAAATCTAGAACTACCCAATAAAAAATTAGTCTAAAGAGATCCCATTAGTATTTTCCTGGAAAAGAATATTTAAGAAGGCCAGGGGAAAAACATGTTTTACAAAAACTAGAGAGATGAGAGATGGAGATTTCATTACATGTAAAGTTGCTGTCAGGGCAAGAGCCAATGAAATAAGAGAGACAAATGTTAAGGTAAACGATTTTTTTGCTTAGAAAGTTCCATTGCGTGTCTGGCTGACTTCCATTAATTACTTGTAGTAGTTTCTTATTCACATTGTGGGGTCCGGTGGGTTTAAGTACTCAACACGATGCCGGTCTTTCGTCAACCTTGAACATCGGCAGCCACGACAAGCGACAATGACATTTGTTTCATTATTACAAAATATTGAAGTGGAAAAGGTTGACAGGAAACCCCATCCATCATCAGCCTAACGCCCTAACCCGTTAATGGTAATGGTAGGGGTTTGGTTTTGTATTAAAAAAAGGGAAACAATAATCGAAGCCGCCGCCACCCAATAATTCGTGATTGCAAGGCAGAGTCGATGTCATGACTAATCATCATGAAGCATATAAAAAAGAAAGAACATGTCAAAACTGTTTCACTAGAAAAAAGAATCATCTTTTAAACTTAAAACACATTAAAAATAAGTTCTCTTTTTTTTTTTCTTCTTATAAATAAATCTAAGTTGTATATGGCAAAGTAAGATTCAATCATCGATTTGTAGGATGTTATCATCCAAAGTTAATTATTACATAACGATCGGGTTCAAGGCTCACAGTCAAATGCAATTACAATTTTCTTTCAATCTCAAAAAAGGATGTATGTTATCATCCACTCTTGGAATCCATTTTGCCTTTTTTTTAGGTGGGTCTTTGAGCTATGAAAAGACCAAACGGACCCCATGATCATCTACTAGTCAAGCAGCCAGCCCACTACGACTTTATACAAAAGGAAGTGGCCCAGATGGACTACTATATGAAGAACTGCTTACTGAACAAATTATATTGGTGGATTCATTGGCAGCCTGTAAGTCGGACTCGGACTCTTCTGCACCACTTTTTCCATGAAAAGTTTACCCTTTTTCTCCCATAAAGAGCACAGCAGTCCGATTTCAGTCACTCGGGTCGCTTGGTCCGAGTTAATACAGGAATGGCAATATCCTTTCATCTTCAATTATCTTTAATGTTTCTTCTCTCTCATGCATTTCCCATGCAAATCCCCACAAATCCAACTCTTTCTCACCACCATCATTCCACCTTTATTTTCCCTGCCGACAATTGCTAACATGAACACATCTACTTTCCTTTTGGCAATGAACGGGTGAACATCGATCAGCCTAGCAAGAGAATGAACCCTTTGTCTCTCGTGACTAGCATTTTAATTTCCCATGGTAAGATTTTATTTTTCTTGAATTGAATATTTTTAATTTCATGTGATATATAAAATTTGTTAATTATTATAGTGGTTAAATTAAAAAGGTTTTGTATATGTCTATTAAATTATATATATAATTATCAATATTCATATAATTAATTAAATGTTTAAAATAGAAAAATAGATAAATTAACTTTCACTACATTAGAATTTTAAAATTTACTTAAAAGATAAATTATTTATTCAATAAATAATACAAATTATGGTGACAAATTAAATTTTTGTTAGATATATATCTGAATATCTAAAGATAACGTGTATGTTTGATAAAATTATTTATTTGCCTATTTAAGATTAGTAGCATTTATTTATGATAGCATATATTGTAATATCTACCCAAACAAGAATTAGGATATACTTGATTGTTTGTTTTTCCAAATTTATAAAGTAAATTCAATATTTTGAGAAATTATATATTATTTTACATTTATGTATTATTTTATAGCTAGTTATCTTCATTCGCATGTCTTATTGTCACCTTAATTAAAGGGTTAAACTTTTCTAAAAGAATAGATCAAGTTAAGTTTCATTTAGGTCTCCTGAATCTTGATTTTGTCATTATTAGAAGATAAACTTGTTGTTTTCGTTGTTGTCAACTTATACAGTAAGGAAGAAAAATTATACCATAAACAATGAGAACGATCAAACAGATTGTGTCCTATGCTTTTGCGAATGACTATTGACAACAACATTAAAATTACAATTTCACAAATAGAAAGTGTGAAAGAAAATCTTATATTTGTGGAAGAACGTTTTGGTTCTACAGGTAAGTCACTTGTTGGTATTTTAATGTCACAACTCACAATCATTAAGTTTGATAGAATGCAAGAACATATCAACAAGATGACTAATATTGCAACAAGAAAATTACGTGGAATGTTAATGAATTGACTAGTAAGCTTACATTTAAAAGGAAGTAAGATCAAAGAGTGACTGAAATCATTCCATCAACCTTATGGGTCAAGAAGCTGGCAAAGGAGTTTAGGTAAAAACCAACAAATTAAAAAAAAGAAAAGAAAAATGCACTTGTCCATGTCTCTAACGATGAAATGATAGATAAATGTTACTTTTGTAATAAGTAGGACACTATCATTGCTAAAAAATGCAAAGCTTGGTTGGAAAAGAAAAATAACTTTTAATTTTCTATGTGTTTCCAATTAAACTTAATTGAAGTTTTTAATAATATTTGACTTTAATTGAAGGCATAGAGATATATCATTTGATTTTAGATACTGACTATCACTTAGACCTATTTTAAATTATTTAATAATAACACTATTTTTTCTTCTAGAAATCTTATACATGGTTTATATGATTTGAAACTTGATAATATTTATTTATTATTTTGCACACTATTCTATTTCCAAGATTCCTTAAGAATATTGAAGTTAGTGGGTGTGCTTCCTTTTTTGGTACATTACAAATTGAGAGAGGAAGATGTCATTGCTAGGACTTGAACCTTGGACTTGGAATGCCAACACAAAGCTTTTAACCATTAGCTTTTTTTTTTTGTAAGTTAGTGAGAGAACTTCAGAAATAAGTTGCCAAAAATATTGTTTCAGCAATATTTAATGAATATCCTAATAGTGTTACACAACATTCAAATGATGAAACACTCCTACAAAGAAACTAACTCGAAAAGGTCTAACGAAAATGAGCCACAAATAATATTATTAAAAATATCTCAAAAAGAGAGAAAATTGGTTATTCGATCTTGATGGTTTTATTTACAAGAGTCAGATTTTGATATTGGAATCAATAAAAGTCATAATAATATGAGTTTGCTAAATGGTTCAATGTCATGAAAGACAAGATAAGATTAATGGAACAAAATAAAGTTTGAGATGTCATCAATTGAAAAAAAAGATTCAAAATAAATTGGATGCAAATAAGTTTTTAAAACAAAACTTGACTCGAATGACAATATTGCATACAATAAAACTAGACTCGTTGCCAAAAGTTAAGCTTAAAAAGATGTTATTAATTATAAAAAGACTTTCTCACTAATTTGTAAGAAAGGCTCTTTAAGAATTATTATGGCATTGGTGGCTCATTATTATTTAAAGCTACACCTAATGAAGGTGAAAACAATCTTTATTAATAGATGAGATCTTAAGAAAAAGTTTATATGAACTAACTTGAAGGTTTTTAATTAAAGGAAAACTTGATATTGTGTGTAAACTAAAAAAGTCAATATATGGTGTTAAACAAATTGCATGCAAATGATACACTAAGTTTAATGATGTCATAATATCTTTTGGTTTTCAAAAGAACATCTTGATCGATGTATATATTAAAAGATCAGTGGGAGCAAATTCATTTTCTTATTTTTCATTGACGATACTTTGTTTGCTCCAAAAAAATTAAATATATTATATAATATAAAGGTTTTCTCTCAAATAACTTTAAAATGAAAGATATAGAAGAAACATCTTATGTAATTGGAATTGAAATATTTTATGATAAATCACAAAGATTATTACAGATATCTAAAAAAATCATATCAAACAATTTCTAAAGAAATTAAATATGCATAACCATTCGGTAGGAATTGTTTTTATGTAAAACGGGACAAATTTAGTCTAATGAAACGTCCAAAAAATCATGTGGAATGGAAAGGAATAGTTGAATAAAAGAATTACATGCTCATATATTGAGATCCAATCAATTAAATGTAGACTTTGATTTCATATTTTATTGGATGCCTCGACAATAGAAAATGCACTTTTGACTATTTATTTTTACTCATTGAAGAGGAAATATAATATAAAAGTGCTAAACAGTCTATCATTGCATCATTTATAACGAAAGAAGAGTTTATGATATGTTTTAAGGCTAAAATTTATGTATTATGGTTACAAAATTTTATTTCAAAATTTGGGTAGTCAACACCATTACGAAACTGTTGAAATTTATTGTGATAATTTCACAATAATAATTTTTTCAATAATGAAAATATTCCAAAGGTGTAAAACATATGGAATAAAAATACTTTAATGTTAAGGAGAAAGTTTAAAAACAAAGAGTGATTATAAAACACATTAAAAATTGATCTCATGGTTGCAAATCTATTAATTAAAAGCTTACAATCAAAGGCATTTAAAGAATATGTGCATAAAATAGATCTTTGTTGTATTGAAGGATTTTAGAATGACGTGACACTTGATTTTAATTATGATATTTTTATATAAAATTGACGTATTTTTTTTATTATGATCTTGTACACATAATTTATTTGAAATGATTTAAAGAGAAAAACCTTTATAAGATAGTAAACATGATGTGACCTATAATATTGCATTGTAATATTGTAGTATATGGAAAGAAGTATTTGACTTAAATTATATATAATTGTCATAATTTATATTTGCAATTGTTGTATATGGTTATTGTGATAAGTATCATATTTATTATGCATATTAGATGTTTGTGTTATTAAATTATTTATTTGAGGATGTGAAATTTTAACTCATATTATTATCTCAAATAAATCTAAAATAAAGTGATTCTATTTAAAGTGATTGAGTTATTGATTTTAATATCAAATTAAATTCTATTTAGTGAAAGTGTAAAATTAGAAATCACTCATTTTCTTACAATCTATCACGATTACACACAAAATTCAAACAAAGAGAAATCCCCAAGCCCATTTACACAACACCAAGTTCAAACAACAACCATATCAAGCTTTCCTTTATGGATCCGTACTTGACTAGTACCGTTCTCTTCATACACTTCAACATTCTGGAATATTTCTCAACTTTCCCAAGAACCAACAGAAAAGTACACTCCTACTAGTGTTGCTTTGTCAATATATTTGTAAATAATAGATGAACAAGTAGGGATGAAATCTAAAATTTTCGTACGAAGAGATATAGTTGATACCCTACAATCATCTATTCTTCCCATTGTGTGCGAACCAAATGATGAAAGGATAGATATATATGGATGGGAGACTACACAAGATTCAATCATGAATCGTAGCAATGGCTCACATCACTTCACAACTAGTAAATTTTCCGTAAGCGAATATTAGAAATTAGAGACATACAAGATAATGAGGTCTGATAGGTAGTATGTTTACTTTGTTAGAAACTCGAATCCGATCTACACACTTAACAACATGTAAGCCATATAAAACTCAATCTATGTACTTAGGTTTCTTGAAACCACCTAACTTCCCACATTACCTTCACAAAATGTTAGCCCACAGCTATTTACCGCAAGAAGTTGACATCAACATGCTCGAACTTTCTTCTTCTCCATTTCTCATTGAATTTATTCACCTCTACCGTTTTCGCTTCGACTTTAAAGAGGTGACAGATTGAGAGTTGCTATGCCAGTTACGCTTCCTCTGGTTGATGAACCAGTTGTTGATTTGCTTTAGCTGCAATCCCGTTTCCTCCACAAGTTTGGCCTTGTCATCTTCCTGTAATTGTCAGCATAAAACCATATGGACCTTAAATAGAAATTAAATCAAATTATCATTAGTGATCATTTGAAGTGGTTTGTCTTGTACCAGGCAGCCATATAATGGCAAAAGTGAACATCAAATAAGATTAATGATTCGTGTTGTGTCGATCAAAATGAAACGACCATCTCAATAGGGCATTGGAAGTTGAAGTTAATTGCTTACAGTTGGGTATGGCCACTTTGAGTGTTGTTGCCACCAGTTCTTTAGCACCGTAGTTGTGTCACCTGGTAATTTCCCAGCCCTTCTTTTCCGTAAAATTTCCTCCCTCACATCTTCGATTCTAGATTTAAAACCCTGTATATACAGACATTACAAATTGTGTTACTGTTTTATTGCTTGATTATCATCAAATTATAAATGATTAATCAGCAACAACCACTACACCCGTTTCACTTTGTCTGCATGAAAAAACAAGAAATCACCTGTTTCAATTCAATCTTGAGCTCCTGGCGAACCCTCTCCATCAAAGATCTTTCGGATTCAGTAGGAATCAAGGGACCAAAACCCATTAAATCATGCCCATCGGTGCCGGATTGATCCAAAGAGAAGTCCATCTGCATATCATCCTCATCATCTGACATTGTTGCACCTGTTCCTTCACCCAATGTGACTCCTGAACAACAAAACAAAGAAATTAGTTTAAGTTAAAAAAAGAAGGAAAAAAAAACTCAGTTCCAACACAATGTCAAATAGACAAGGTTACGTTATGTTTTGCAACCAATGTCTTGCCGTTGAAATCATTGTTGGGCTGTAATATCAATGTCATTTTTATTGGGCCCCTATCAGATTACTACAGACTAGGTATGTTCCAATGACATATTTTTAACCATTAATTTTTTCTTTTTCCATGAGATTTCAATTTCCAAATACCATAAAAGGTTTTTTTAAAAATTGTTCATGAAAAATCATTTGATTCACTATTAAAAGAAACAAAAAAAACTTCCTAAGCAATGATAAATATATCCATGATTAATATGTAAAAATTTGAAATGAATCAAAACATATACTTAAACTTTATTTTGTAAAATTCCATTGAAAATAAAGAAAATAATAAACCTTCATTTATTCAAGGAAAAAAGTACCCAACTTTCTTAATTATTTTAAAACATAAATGAAGGTGATTCATTAAAATTTAATTAAAAAAACAAATTGCAAATCAAAATTCTTTGATGAATTACGTGCATAGAAAGTTTAAAGTAATTTTACAAACATTTGTGTTGATATAAATGGATATGTTGCCTTATCTAAAAATTATTCAATGGCCCGTCACTAAAATGTGATTTAATTTTGAAATAAATTATACTAAATCAAATGTATAAGTTTTGTGCAAAAAATCACATATGTGATGCTAAATCAAATCATCTAAACAAATGATATCACAAATTTAGATATAGGGCATGAATATACATTTTTCTTAGATACCTAAAAAAATCAAGCTAATCCAACTAGCAAATAGCCATTATACCCATAGCTCAAAAGGTTTTTCTTTCCTTAGATACCACCAATTAAATCATATTTCTCCAATTCTATTGCATTCCCAAAACTTTTATATATTAGTTTTATCCGAAATTTCATTATATAAAATTTTTAACCTCTATATAAAAAATTCTCTTAAAATGAACAGAAAACAAGACATATGTCTATTCAAATTACACAAATAATTATCATATAATAAAGTCAAAAGATTCCAACTACACTTGTTTAAATTACTACTTATTAACTTTGAGCCCAAGCATGTATATTATTTGAGAGGACAATTGTCCCACTTATATTAAATGAGGCAACAAAAGATTAGTCCTTTCCTACAGGTAATAGCTAGGTAGATCCCATCATAACATGATGTACCTTTTATCACAAGACCATTCATAAAATTACATTTTTATCAACTTTATATATATTTTTTAATTTAATTAAACGTGACATGATCCCCTAACACCATGATTCAGCCTTTGCTCTTTTTATCCACATTCCACACATATATATATATATATATATATATAAAAGATTCACTGAAATTATCTTATTATTTTCATATGTATAAAAGGATTCAAAGTTTTGTGATTGATTTAATGATACCAACATTTTTAAAATATATGTATGCTAGTTAGAGCTAACTAGTCATATTAATGCATATTTAGACTATTCATGGAAGGTCTCAAGAAAAAGGAAAACTAGCAAACATACCCAAACCATCTAAAGGTGCAAACCAAAATGTTTTTATTTTGGCTTATATATACATCAAAGTTGAAATTATTAAATGTAGTGTCCCAAATTAATGCAAAAGTTGTTTAGAACATGTATGTACTTGTGATTGGTAGCGGCTAATAACTAGACTCCCTTCATTACAATTTTGTACACGAGTCGGGAAAACGAACTGGTGAATGCTTCTGCTTTTAGGCGCCATTTGTCAGAAAGGTCTTATGAATCAGCTTTCCCCAAACCCTAAAACAACATAATTTACCACGAAACCAATAATTTCCTTTTTATCTCAAACCAAATGACTAAATTTCTTTTTCTACATTCTTTGGTACTATTTTTTTTATATACGGATAAATAGTTTTACCATATATACATATATTTGTGCATTTATTTTTCTTTCTTCAGCAGTTATGTTTTATTGTACCCAAAAAATTATGCTTTATTAAAGAAAATACTTAGTGAGGTATTAAATATTAATTTTTCTATTTTTCTTTTCTTGTAAATTTTAGCAGCTTCACGTCTCTAAACAAGGTAGAGTTAGGTTATATTAGATTAGCTTCAGGAAAGAGGCAGCAAATTTAAGAAAAGAAAAAGCATATAGTATAAGAAATATTATCATAATGAATCATATTTTATACTTGAATTATCTGATTGGCTCCATGGAAACCAATAGCGCATATTTTATATTTAGAAAACTCAAATGCCATGGAGGAAATTATGAAGGGAATAATAGCAACCTAAGAATCCAATTATTCCTGTATATGCAACCTTGGAATCAATTGTTGGGTATGGTGAGGGTGCCATCTTCCACCAAACTAACTACCCCTTCCGCAGCCACCCTAACTGTAACCTACATATATATATATTATGTGTCGGTCCTACACCACCCACTTCTGGTTAGGGACTCTCATGCTTGCAAGAAACCTAAATATCTATATTTAAGGTTTCAATTACAGTTGTGCTTGCAAATATGTTTTTTTATTGTATCATTTTGATCACAGATCTAACAATGACCTTTCAGTCTTGGTGAATTGCTACGAATCCTTTTCTTTCGTGTTGCAAATACCTAACATTAAGCCTTATCTTTCCCGGTACCAACCGCATCAAAACAAGAAAAGAAAGGAAGCGTTATTATTAATTATTATCTTCAAACAAATAAATAAAGGAAAAAGGTTTGATTCTATCCAAAACCAGCTAATGAGGGTGATGTGTTAGTATTGTTTATATGATTCTATGAACTAATATGTCATTGGAATTGAAGGAAAAATCATCAATTTAATCAATTACGATTACATATAGCATATAATGTTTAATCAATTATCAATTAAGCAGGTCATGATAATTTTGGGAGAGGGGACAAACCAGTAAGAGCTTGCAAGTTATTTTCGATTTCACGGCAAGCCATGACAGCTTCAACGGCATAGACTCTGACATGTTGTTGAAGCTGTTCTTTGAAAGTACACAGAACTATCAAATATTGTGCCTGCACCAAACAAAAGATAAAACCCCAACATAAACAACAAAAGCACTTTCCCATTTCGAAAAACAAAAACAAAAGACAAAACAAACATGATCTGGAATCAGACAAACGAAACTAAGAAAGAAGGAAGAGGAACTGACCAAGAAGTTGTCGAGCTCCTGTCTTTCATGAGGTGATAGGGAATGACCATGTTGATGATGTTGTGAAGCATAAGATCTAAGAAGGTTATGAGATTGTGCTAACTGTGCGTCAATCAAAGGCAACTGGTCGATTGGCGTTGCCACACGGAGACAAGAAACATGAGCTGCTAATAGCTGCTCATATAGCGGATGAACAGCTATCTCAGCCTTCAGCTGTCGGCTCTGCTCACCGGAAACCGACACTTCTCCGCTGCTTAACCCTCCAATTCCACCACTCCCGCCACCACTACTCATCATACCTAACCCTGGTTCTTGCATTTCTCGGAACCACAACCCCCCCTATATATAAATAACGTATTAGAGGAAAACTGAAAAAGGGAGTAAAGAAAGGAAAAAAAATTGGTATTGATATATGTATATAGAAATGAACATCAATCAAGTAGTTAAGGACCACAAGGAAAGACCCTTGTGGTTGAAAGTTGAGAGCGAAGTAAGGTGATCAGAGCCTATATTGTGGAGTGTGTGTGCGTGTTCTTATTGGAAGAAAAAGAAATAATGTTTATATGAGATTAATGGTGTGAGTATATCGGGATCTGAGACAAGATTTTCTGCACCCTCCACTGCTATATATGTTGCAGGGTGTTTTTTTACTTTTACATACACAGAGAAAGCCAAAGAAGCAAAAGCATGAAAATAATCAAAGCTGTATGTACTAATATATATGTGGGGGGAGTTTTCAAAGTTTTTGGAAGAAGATTTTTTATCATAGAAAAAGATGAAGGGAGGGAGAAGGCTATGGAATCATTACTATGAAAGGCTGTTTGGAAGAAGAGAGGTCAGATAAAGCAAAGCCAACATATTAATAAAGCTGTTTCTTTACCCTGACAATTTCTTTGCTTTTTCTTCTTCCTTTTTCCATATATATATTATAAATAAATTTTTTTAAAAAAATGCTGATTTGGGATTTTCTTTCTTTTTTCCCCTTATTTTAGAAATATCTAATTGTAAATAAGCAAGTGGCAAGTTTAGTTTGGTTTGGTTTGATTGGAGTTTGGAGCATCATTTAATTAGTAATTGAGCTTGAAAATCTCTTTGTTAATTCAAGTTTTCTAATTACCGAAAAATTATTCCATATATCATCATAGAAATGTTTAATTTTTATATTTCATCCCTTTATAAAAGTTAACAAACTAATTACGTCTCTTTACTTTAATTTTTCTTATTTTTATTTTTATATATTTTGAACATCGTAAAAGTTAATCTAATTAGATAATAAAGTAAAATATTACATTTAAATCATTGGCTTAAAGTGAACAGTTCAATAATTTATATACAGATGATCAGTAAAATCAACAATTTATATGTACCAAATTAGCAAACCTCAACATTTGAAGTTTGTATATTTACCAATAATTAGATTAATTTATCAATTTTAATAAAATAAAAGTTATCTATGACATATTTTCTGTACAACATTTAAAAAATACATTTATATTATTTTTATCACGGTTATAAAAGTCAAGATGGGGCATCTATAAATCTATAAAAGAAGAAGAATATTTGCTACAGTTTTTGGTGTATAAGTCTCCTATACCGTTAATGAATAATAATATTATACTTTATCATTAAATAAAATAAAGAATATTAGAATGCTTATAAATAAATACTAATAATTTTATTTAAAAATAATTAAATAAAATAAATGTTCAAACCTTAAAACCTAATTCTGAGATCTTAGACTTAAACTCAATACCCTAAATCTTAAAATCCAAGATCCTAAATTTTTAGAGTTACTAATATTTATTTATATAGTAACAATTAATATTTAATTATGTTTAAATAAAATTATTAGTATTTATATACAAGTCCTCTATATTTTTGTTTAATTTAATGATAACGTATGATGTTATTATTCATTGATGATGCATGAGACTTATGCATTACCAATGTATCAAATATTATTTTTAAAAGAAAAATCTTAATATATTTTCTTTTGTTTTTAATATTAATTACCATTTTTGGAATTACAAAATTTACCCTAAAAATATATACCTAAATATTATCAAAATTGAATATATATATATATATATATTAATTACAAGAGGAGGACAAAATCTTAATAATAATATGACTAGTATAACTCAAATTCAAGTCATACTTAGAAGGGTGAACACCAAACTAATATGAAATTATAAAGGTAGAACATTTATAATAACAAAGTTATATGTATTACCTTATAGTTTTAGGTTAACAAGTCTATATCTATCCCCAGACGCAACAGTAATCTGATGTTTTGAGATATTAATTCAACATCCCAATAAAAGAATGTTCTGAAATATTTTACTTCATTTCTTTAACAGCAAACTTTAAGTACTACTTTAATCTCCACCTAATTTTTCAATTATATACACAAAATCTTTAAACTCTTATTTAAAATTAGAAAAATAAAAGAGGAAAATGTAAAATAATAGTAAGATTAAGTATGTTTTAACTGGAAATAACTTGAAAAAAAATAAAATATTATCTATTTTGAAAACAAAAATTAAGTTTTTTGTTTAAAAATAATCGATTTACGTTCGCCAAACAGAGCAAATGATAAAGTCACTTTCCTATAATCACTAAGTTTTTAATTAACTTAATATTTTTTGTTATTTAAGAAAGTCGGCTGAGGATTGAGCTGTCAGTTACGTTGTCAGTATTTCTACCTTTTGCTGGTGCATGCTTTTTAGTTTTTTTTTTTTTATAAATATTTTATCTTTTATTCTATGATTTTTTTTTTTTTAAAAATTGGATGTATCTTCATTCCATTTTAAAACCTGCTTTTTTATATTCTTAAAATATATTTCATATTTTTTAGTGTCAGGTATGTCTATTATTTTTAAAGAAAGGGACAAATGGGATAATAGCTTCAATTAACTCATAAAAAACACGAGTGAAAATACTTGTCTACAAAATAATCTAACCTACTGAAACAAAGAAAAAAGCATTTATGATGTTATTTAAGAGTTAGAAATAAAAAGAAAAAAAAAAAAAAAGTAGATTGGATTTGGATGTTTGTTCGGAAGCAATGCAATAATAATATGGTGGAGTGTTGCGGTTGCCATTGCGAATGGTGATGGTGATGGTAATGGAGTTGATTTGAAGCAATTTAAAAACTAGGAAATGCAAAATATTGTAGGTTTGCTTGTGTTTTTGGTGGAAATGTTTTCCTTAGCAAGCAATTGATGAAGTAAATATGGATTCGCAAGTCTAATATCATTGATCAAATATTGTCTATATATTATGTTAATGATATATATAAAAAAAAAAAGAATTCAGGGATATTATATATTCTGAATCTCATAATTATTTTATTACATTAAAATTATTAACAACCAACCATGATTTTAGGGAGTTTAATTAGAGAAATGGAGCTGTTTCCAAGTTATTTGAAATTTTAGTTTTCCAACTTCATAGCTTTTCTTTGAATGATCATATAACACATTTAGTTATAGTTATTTTTTAGGCTGAAAATGAACAACTATTTTGATTATTTGTGTCTATAATTTCTCGCCATATGGTTTTTCAAAAGTCATGAATGAGTAAATAGACAATTGATATGACAGTCATACTTAATATTTATCTGTCAAAAAAATAATATGACGAAACCTAATCATAAATACAAAAATATATAACATATGTACACTTTTTGTGATTTCTTGAAATTCTGGAGGAATTCAAGTGTGTATTTCTGCACATGAAGGCACCAACTTTAATCGTTAACATTCAAATTTGAAATTTTGAGAGTGACAGATAAAAAGAAATAATTTCTAGTTTTTATGTTAAATTCTATGATATATCTAATCTTGGTGAGGAGTACTTTGGTACAAAATTTTCTAAATGTTTTAAAATCAAGGTGATTGTGATAGAGAAGATTAATGAGTTCATTGGATCCTTGCAAGCATTTCAGATGAATCTTGATGAATAACAACAAAAGAGAAAATAACATTACATCTCAAGCTTTAGTCATGATTGCAATTGAAGGTGACGCTACCGTAGGTAAACTTCTAGAACAATTGGCCATTTTTAAAAGAAACTTAAATAAAGTCATCCATACATATAAATATTGATCTTCGACCATGAATAGAAGCTAAGATGTTATGAAAAAAGTTTAATGTAACGAATGCAAAGGCTATGGACATTCCAAGACTTAATGTGCCAAAAACTACTAAAATGTTGAAGTTTTCTAGAGTTACCTCAAGTGAATATAAAAAAGAAGATGTTGATGAATAAGAAAATACCAACAATTTTGTTACTTTTACTTCTCAGTCGCTGATTGATAATGATGTAGAATCAATAGAAGACTTCATTGTTAGAACATTTTTAAATATTTATAGTGTTTCAATAACTATAAATGAATGCATGAGTGTAATTAATTCAAAGATTATTTTATTTGATTTTTTGAAAAGAATTATAACTATTTAAATAATATTATTTGAATAGTTATAATTAAATGAATAATTATGTGTTTATTTTAAATACATTATTATTCAGAAAGATACCTATTGATGAAAGATGTCTCTATGAAGAGACGTGAAAATTCCTATAAATAGAAATGAGATTTCATTTGGAGATATACCAACAAATTCTAATATTCTATCTTTCGTTCCTTCATTTTCTAATATTATTAAATTATTCTATAAAGTATTACTGCAGAAATCCTTTATAGAAATTGACAATCATACATTGCTTAGTGTGTAGTGAGGCTATTCTCGTCAGTGCAAAACGTAAATAGTCATTGGTTTATGTAACATCCCAAAGTTGGGCCTAGTAGGATTGGGCCCATTGGGCTTTAGGCGTAGGAGCGTTTAAAATTTTTGGGAATAAGAGAACGGCTTTAATGCAAGTTGGATCTAGTAGGTGAGTGATTTTGGAAGGTTAGAGGGTTTCTATGAAGTCCCGGGGTCAAACTTTGGCTTTAGGAAAATTTTGGTTTTAGATGAAAAAAACCCTGGGAGTTAGTAGGTAGGCTTTAAGAATAAAATGTGGAGAAAATTACACAAGTGGAGTGTGTGGTGTAGTGGCAAAGTGACGCCACATAAGGGACAAGGGGGTGACGCCACAAGGAAGGAAGGAGGTCTAAGGTTCAAGTCTTGGATTTTGCATTTTGGTTTTCTTTTTATATGGACTTTAAAATTTTGCCATAGGGTTATATTTAGTTGCGCATGATTTTAAACACAAGAGGAGCTTGTGGTTTAATGGCAAGTGGCTTGAATTGGCTGATGGGAGAGCCTGAGTTCGAATCTCATGATAAGCAAAGGAGTATTTATTTTACGGATTGGACGAGAAGAGTTTGAGTTAGATTTAAACTCTCCTAACGGAGGGATCCCACATCGGTAAGATACAAAGAAGGAAGGTTGAGAGCTAGCTATGAGGAGAGTTAATATACCTTGGTGGGCGTTTGGGTGCAGACCTTGAGATATTAAGTTATGATTAATCATTAGGTGATGTCGATTGTAGGTTCATGACTAAGGGGTTTGCAGCGCGCGTGGTTACCAGGTGTGTACAAACACTACACACACAAAATCGACAATGCCGAAAAGCCAAAAAGTCGAAAGTGGCTAAATGGGCTCGGTGGGCCTTGAGGCTAAGTTTGATGAAATGGTTTGGTTGGTTATACGAATTGAATTAGTCATGCATGATACATGAATTGGATTTGTTTTGGGCCTAATATGCCATATGATGAGATTTGGGCCTAAAGGGCTATAAGGGAGTGATTTGGACTTGATGGGCTTATGGGGACGTAGATATGTATGTTAGGGTTTATGGACCTTAGGCCTAGTTTGAACAACTCTTAAATTCCATAAGACTTTCTAATAATTAAACATGTCTGTGAACAAGTCAGCTGGGTTAGGGTGTGGCAAGGCATACACATGTCTAGGATTGGATTTAGGGAGAGCTTGGTACTTAAGCGACCTAGTGGCCCACCTCCTCTTTTCGGAATCCTATCAGTGCATGATGATCTCATTCACTTTAATAGCATGAGAACTTGTTGATGGGCCAAAGTTCATAACTAAAATCGAGAGGACTAAATACCATTATATTTGTTAAATTACTAAAATACCCTTATATTGGTAAAGTACCAAAATACCCCTATTTTGCAAAATTACCAAAATATCCCCGATTTGTAAAATTACCAAAATACCCCTTGTTTGCAAAATTATCAAAATACCCGTGATTTGTGAAATTACCAAAATACCCCTAGTTTGTAAAATTATCAAAATGCCCCTGGTTTGTAAAATTATCGAAATACCCCTGGTCTGTAAAATTACCAAAATACCCCTAGTTTGTAAAATTATCAAAATACCCCGGATTACAAAATTACCAAAATACCCTTAGTGTGTAATTATCGTTTTACCCGTAAACAATAAAATAATCGTTGTACTCTCGTGGTAGTACTAATGTTGTCTGTGTTAATTGTATGATTGATTATATTTGAGATGCACTGCATACATGGATTAGTTATGAGTAGAATTACCGAATTACCCTTGGTAGGTAAATTACTGAAATACCCTCTATAGGTAAAATTACCGTTATACCCTTTGGGGTTGATTAGCGTGATTATGTGTAACTACTCACACAATCTTTAATGCTATATTAATATGATTATCATATTCTGTTAAATACCAAAAGTTCAGTATGGCTATTGTGACACTTGTGGAGGGTGTAAGCGAGACATCAGGTTAGTGATTTCTGTTCTGATATAATAAAAGGTTATGATGAAATAATTTGATCCATGTTATGAGTATTCCATACACGCATGTGGTAATCTGTTACATTCATACATCTGCATTTTATGTTGCATGGGGTAGGGAATATGTGATGAAAGGGGAAGTGTTGTAGTGGCTCTGCCACGATTTGTTGTAGTGGCTTTTGCCATGATCATTGTAGTGGCTTTTGCCATGATTCATTGTAGTGGCTCGCCACGATCTCATTCTGTGACTATGTCACGATTCGACGATGAGCGACTAAGCTGCGGCATGACTACCATCGATGGTGTGTAGCGGATGGAGGGTTGATTGTAGAAATCCCCACGGTGTGATTGGTTGGTACGGGTGGTGTGTAGAGGATGGAAAATCTAGGTTGGGGCTGAGTTTTCATCGCATTGCATACATTGTTTGCTGTGACATATGATGTGGGTTAAGGCTCAACCGAGGCTATTTTGGGCTAATGCCCAATTGCCACCGTTACTGTAATGGGCTTCGACCTGGATCATTGTGATGCATGTTCTTACAGATAAGGGTTGTACACACAGAGTTTTCGTAAACTCACCCCCTCTTTTTATTAAATGTTTCAGGTGATTCCCAACGATTGAAGATTGAGAGCCGTGGAGGACTCGGGGGTGGCTATACATCGGAGATACTACTCGTGAACTTTAGTAATTCCATTTTCTTTCTTTTATAATCTCGATATTACTATAAGTTTATTTTGATTTGGGACTTTTGTTATGTAATAAGGCCTTGCAAAGTTGTACTTTGGTTTTATTAATTCTTGTTTATATCAAATTCAACACCACGGAAGTTTAAATATTAAGGTAAAAGTGGAGTTTTTTAATCTACACATCGATGTTTTCAAAAGACAACGTAATACTCGGAAAAAGTTTTCTTTCAAATCTCCGATTTTTCTTAAGTATAACTAAGACTTGATTTTACTTCACCCTGTCACATAACAAATTCGGTCGTAACGTATAGGCCGGGTTTGAGGTGTTACAGCTTCTGTCGAAATCGTTTTAAAATTGATTTTTTAAAAATGGGGATTGACTTTAAAAAACAAAATGGGAGTCGCCACCAATCTTTTTTACTTAGGTGTGATTGGATCACCTTGTAAAACGTTTTATTTTAAAACATTTGATTTTGGTCCACAAAACAAGAAAATAAGTTTGAGTCGATTCACGTATGAGGAAGGGTTAGCACCCTCATAACGCCCAAAAATTGGTACCTAATTGATAAAATCATGTCCGAATGTTGAAAATAAAGAAAGTTAGAAAATATGGTCCTTTTATTAGAAAGAAAATCAGGACTTACTTATTATAAAGAAATAAAGTACTTTACCCAATAAGTTAAGGTATAGCACTTCATGACTTTGAAATTAAGCTCGTCTTTATTTTAGAAAATTCCTACCTCGAGATTCAAAGCGTCGAACCCAATAAGTTAAGGCACAATGTTTTGAATTCCCAAGAATAGGTTTTTTTTTATTTAAAACTTAAGATTTCTTTATTCCGAAGGAATACAAACATCACATCCAGTACGTTAAGACACTACATTTTTTTAAACCCTCATAATTAAAGTCATCTCGTGATTTACAAAATTTATTAAAAGGGGTATTTAGTTATTTAGCCAAACGGAAAATCGCAATCCAGTACGTTAGGGCACTATTTCCCGAATTTCTAAATACCAAAACATTGCCTTATTTTAAAATCTAATGAGCTTGTAAAAATGTATTTTTATTTTGAACAATAATCCATGTATCATACACAAATATAAAAAAAAGTTATAGGATAATAGCATACAACATAAAATACAACTAAAATAACTACACTATAGTAAATAAATAAAAGGCATTATATAAACAAATAAAATATATAAAGCAACATAAAACAAATCAAAATACTAGGTAAATATAAGCTTTTCATGCAAGATTAAATAATAAAATAATTAATAAAAGAAAACATATATATAAAATGAATAATTAAACAATATATAAAATCCTTTTTTTTTGAATATGTATAACATGCTAATTAGTATAAAAATATGTAATAAAAATTATATTAAGTAAAATAATAAATAATGAAAATATATGTCTATATGTAATACATTAATTATAAAATTATATATAATATAAACAATATAAATAAAATAAATTAGATAATATAAATAAATTTTATATAAAATAAAGCTTTAGAAATAATATATAATATAATACTATATAATATACAAAAATATAATATATAATAAAAATATAATAAAATATAAATTATTAAACAAGTTGAATATTAATTAAAATTATGATTAAATATATAATTAATACATATACAATATATATAAATTTCGTACTATTAATAAAATAATAAATATAAAAATAGAATATTTTAATGTGATAAAACAATTAATTATAATATAAAATAACAAAATAAAATAAAAGAATAAAATAAAATTAAAATAAAGAAAAAGGGTTAAAAGCAGTAATTAAATAGATTAAAAGGATTAAATTTAAATGCGCGTTAAATTAAAGGGAGCAATTGGTAATTATACCAAAGTTTAAAATGACAACGTTACGTGTTTAGCCTTTACGAAATTCAAGGTTTAATTGAAATAAAAACAAACTTTTGGGGTTAATTTTATAAAAATTAAAAAATACGAATTGGGATAATTTAAAAACATTAAAATTACGGAAGGACTGAAATGGAAATTAGGCCATTTAAAGAAAACACGCAGATCCTGAAGGTCGGGTCGGGTCAACGCGCAGATCCTATGGCCCAAAACGGCGTTGTTTTTAAACTGTTATATAAATAAGAATTCGATTAAAAAAACATTTGTAAAACAGTTTAAAAAAAAAGGGTTAAAACTCTCTGAAATCCCCTCGTCCTCTCGCCTGGATTTGCCATCGGACCTCGTGCTACGCGTTCCACGCGCCTCCGTGGCCAGTGGCCGGAGGTCAGAAATTTCAACTCTTAAGCGCGAATCAAAAGGTAAAAGTCTCTTTTCTTTGTTTTTGTATATTTTTTATAAAAAAAATATGCTTGTATGAAAAGAAAATAAGGAAAGCGTAAATAAAAAAAATAACCTCTGTGTTGCAAAAAATCTTGTTCTTTTATTTCTGTATTTTGTCTCTGTGTAACAGTGTGTTTTTTCTCCCCCCATTTTGTTACAAAAATCGGGCTTTTATAGCCTTGAAAATGGAAAAAATAAAAAAATATTTCGCTGCTGTTTGGCCATTTTTGCTACGATTTTGTTTCCTTTTCTGTGCAGGAGTGGAGATCCTGGAGTGGGCGTTATTCGGGCACGGATTAAGGCTGGACGAGAGCTTGATTGGTGGCACTATCGAGGGATCACGGTGGTGGCCTTGACAGGCGTGTAGTTGATCTCCTATCATAGCGGCCTTGAGAGGAGTTGAGGTGCGATTGCGGCACAAGGAAAACCCTAGGGTTCTCCGAAATTGTTTTAGGCTTTGGGCCCTTTTGGGCCAGACTTTGTTTAGGTCTTGTTGGGTTATGGGTAGTTTAGGATCTGTTGGGTCTAGTTTTTTAGTATTTGGGTCAAGGTGTAATTGGGCTTTAGGTTTAATTTTGGTTTTGTATTGGACTAAAAAAAATGGACATTATTCTGTTTTCTGGGCCGGGCAAAATGGGCTATTACAGCTGCCCGTCTTTGCTTATTGTTGTGTAACAAGAATAGAGTAAAGACTATAAAAGGACCAATTTTGCCTAGTCTTGGCCGAGCCTCGACTTCTTGATCCTTATTTTCTTCAAATGGCGTCCAACTCCTCTGTGACTTCAATGGCATTGGAACCTCCTCTTGATTTGAGTAAGTTTGATAGCTTCAACTTCATGAAGGCAGTATCCACTATCTTTTGATCTGATTCGCTACAAACTCAGGGAGACCAGATCTGATATTTTCAATCTGATCCCTACAAACTCAGGGGTTACGGTGATGTCTTCAATCATTTCTGCAAAGCTCGGGAATGCAGTTACTATTTTCGATCTGTTCCTTTGCAAACTCAGGGATGCCAGACTGGTGGTTTAAATTTGTTCCACTATTACTAGGGAGACAAGATTTGTCGTTCGATCTTGGTCCATTATTGCTTAGGGTGACAAGATCTACAATCTTTGACCTATTTCACTGCTAGTCAGGGAGATAGGGCCAGTGGCTTAAATCTGTTCCACTACTACTTGGGAGACAAGATTTGTCGTTCGATCTTGGTCCTCTACTGCTTAGGGCTACAAGATCTATAATTTTTAACCTATTCCACTGCTGGTCAAGGAGATAGGGCTGGTGGCTTAAATCTATTCCACTCTTGCTTAGGGAGACAAGATTTGCCGTTCGATCTTGGTCCTCTCTTGCTTAGGCGATAAAATCTACAATTTTTTGACCTATTCCACTTCTGGTCGGGAGATAGGGGTGATGGCTTAAATATGTTCCCTCTTGCTTAGGAAGACAAGATTTGCCGTTCGATCTTTGTCCTCTACTGCTTAGGGCGACAAGATCTACAATTTTTGACCTTTTCCATTGTTGGTCAGGGAGATAGGATTGATGGCTTAAATCTGTTCCACTACTACTTAGGGAGACAAGATTTTTCGTTCGATCTTGGTCCTCTACTGCATAGGGCGACAAGATCTATAATTTTTTTGACCTATTCCACTGCTGGTCAGGGAGATAGGGCCGGTACTTAAATCTGTTCCACTATTGCTTAGGGAGACAAGATTTGCAGTTCGATCTTGGTCCTCTACTACTTAGGGCTACAATATCTACAATCTTTGACCTATTCCACTGCTGGTCAGGGAGATAGGACTGATGTCTTCGATCTACTTTCTTGTATCTTCAGGAAGAGTTCATTCTTCAGTTTGCTCCACCAACATCTCTAAGGAACAAAATCTGAACCTTTTGGTTTGCTTCCTTATTATCTTGAGAAGACTTCAATCTTGATCCGCTCCACTAACATCTCTAGGGAACAAAATCTGAACTTTTTGGTTTGCTTCCTTATTATCCTTAGGAAGACTTCAATCTTTAGTATGGTCCACTAACATCTCTAGGGAACAAAATCTGAACATTTTGGTTTGCTTCCTTATTATCTTCAGGAAGGCTTCAATCTTTAGTTTGCTCCACTACCATCTCTAGGGAACAAACTCTGAACCTTTTGGTTTGCTTCCTTACTATCTTTAGGAAGACTTCAATCTTCAGTTTTCTCCACTACCATCTTTAGGGAACAAAATCTAAACCTTTTGGTTTGCTTCCTTACTTTCTTCAGGAAGACTTCAATCTTTAGTTTGCTCCACTAACATCTCCAGGGAACAAAATTTGAACCTTTTGCTTTGCTTCCTTACTATTTTTAGGAAGACTTCAATCTTCAGTCTGCTCCACTAACATCTCTAGGGAACAAAATCTGAACCTTTTGTTTTGCTTCCTTACTTTCTTCAGGAAGACTTCAATCTTTAGTTTGCTCCACTAACATCTCTAGGGAACAAAATTTGAACTTTTTGGTTTGTTATATCGTCCTCTGAGGGACATATCCTGTAAACCTAAATGTATTATGGATGACTTTTGCATGAATGCATAATGATGATTAGGATGCATGATTGGAATGAATCTGATACTCTTAACTAAATGATGTTAGGGATGATATTTGCATGAATGCAGGATGTCATGATTTTTTTTATACAACGGTTAGGACAGAATGATCGGCTGAACCAAATGCTCCTAATTTGAAATGAGAGAATAATCTCTATGGGTTGTCATTGCTCATAGTTAATCAATGTTCTATCACTGATGCGCTACCATGCTTTCTCTTCACTTTGGTATCTTGGACTGAAAACTCAAAGAAACCATCATTCATTTCAACAAGCTTGCCCATTGTAATTCGAGTCGACCAATGCAACTTCGGGGAATGACATTTGGTTTCTTTCATATTTATTACCACTCAAAGTCTGAACTTGTATCACTTTCAATCATTACACCATTCCTTGGGTATAATGACCGGATGTATGTGTCTGAATGGATGCAGGGTATCCCAACAATGATCCCCTTTTACACTTGGATTGACCTTATTCGTCATTTGCCGATATGATATCACCAACGAAATTGTCTTATCCAATGAGAATTTGAAGAGATAATCATTTTCCAATGTTTCCAACCCTTAAGCTTGGTGAGTTATGAACAATAGTTATGTTTCAGATTCCTCATATTATTCAGAAGCTTCTAGAGTAATATACGAAACTCCTTTTTATGAAAGTTATTAGTCCATAGATCGTTATTTCAATAAATGCTTGAAAAAGAACACAAAGATAGATGAGAAAGAAATTAGTCAGGAGCATAGCTCGGAAAAATAATTTAATCAAAGATAACCCAGGCAATAAAAGAAAATTAATTTGGGTGTATCTCAAAAAATAAAGCAATCAAAGATAAAGAATTCAAAAATGGGTAGGATAGAAGCTAGATGCCCCAGATATCGCAGCCTGAGCTTCTTTGTTCCAACTTCTTGAGGACCATTTTAAACTCCATATGTGTTTAGTGGATCCGGAGTACTTTGTCGATGCCCCAAGTCATAACATACTTCCTTATTGCTAATTCAGACGTAGCAAGGCTACTATATGCCCCACTTTTATTCAAAATTTGAGCCGCTCTTTTCGAGTTTTCAACTCAAAGCCCTTTTGGTCTCAAAGCGCCCTTTGTGGGTTTTTGCCTTAGCCTCTCCTTTTCTTCTTTTCTTTTTTTTTTTTTTTTTTTTTTTTGGATGAATTTGAGCTCAAGGCGCCTTTTGTAGGTTTTCATCTTGACCCTTCCATTTTCAGGTAAAATCCTTCTTGACTGAACCTGAATTCGCCAGATTGGGCAAGTCTCCACCATTCATCTCGGTCAATATCAATGCTCCTCCAGAACAGGTCTTCTTTGGCATCTTCTTTCTTCTAAAATCATTTTATAGAAGAAAGGTCCTTTTCAACATCTGGTTCCCTTGTAGAATTCTCTAGGATGGACCTTTTATCACAAACTTGCATCATCTGGTCATGATGGGTAACTTTTAACCTCTTTTTGGTTAGGTTCAATTGGCAAAAATGCTTCAATTCCATAATGGGCAAGATGTTGCCCAGTGAAGGTTCTAGCCCACGTTTGATAATCATAAAGAGTAGTGATAGCTTCTTATACCAACCTTTACAAGTCTTAGCCATTTTCCTTTTCTCTTTTTTTTTTTTTTTGTTTTGTTTTTTTTTTTTTTTGGCAACTTTTGTTGCACTGTGATATGTTGCCTGATCTTTGGACAAACTGTAAACTTTAACTTTTTACAGTTATTTAAACGCGATCCTTTATGGCATTCTGCTAGCATTTAATCTTTTCTTTCATCATTTTTTTGATGAATTTGATGACTTCAACCTTGTAACATTGGCATATGAAGCTACTTTCACTCTCTTAGTGAAGTAAACGATTGCTATGTTGATGAGTTGATATTGGCTAAAAGCTTCTAACGTGATTGGCCCCATTGCATCCATGCCCCACATATGGAAAATTTGTGATGAACTGGAGTAGGCATATGAATTTTTGTTTCCTTAAATTCAACATTTGTAGTATGACTGATACAATCCCCTTTCATGGTGGATCAACAGTGCCCGATCCTCTTTGTTTAGCCTGCTTCTCATTAGCAAAGGCATGTCCTGATATAATTGTGCGAAAACATCTTTGAATTTTGAAGATAACTCAATAATGTCTCGCTTTATTTCTATGATGGGTTCAGCTGCAATCTTCACTCCTTTCATAGGCATGCAATATGTAATGACCCTTTGTAGAGTAAAATTTATTTTTCATCTTGTTAAACCATTCTTAACAAGTTAGAAGATACGTCACAAACTCTGTCATCTTCAAAATCCTGAGATCCTCTAGACCCATATCTTGTTCAAAAAGGGAGTCAGTAACAATGTCGCTCATGACGTTGATATCTAGGTACCTAAGCAAGAAATCCAAAGAATAAATGATTCTAAGGATGATTATTGGTAGTATGGTCATAAATAAAGAATGAAAGAATATTGGTAAAAATGTACATTATGAAATGTAAAGAATAAAAGAATATATATTCAAAAAAATACATTTAATTGAAAAATAAATTTCGGACACGAGCCTATTTCACAAAAGAATTCTTATTGCCTCTAGGCTTAAGGCAACAAGCATGTTTTGAATATTAGTTTAAGTCTACTTCTAAAAATACAAGAATCTCTTCCACAGTTCCTATTGTTTAAAACACTCCTAAGTACGCAAGGTTTAAAAAGTTTATTCCCCGGTTCCTTCTCCGCTTTTGATTTCTTCAAGAAGTAGCAACTTTCTTGTCTCCATGACTAGGTGTATCATCAATCTTGATAACTCCCATCTTAAGAAGTCTCTCAACTACCTTTTTGAAGGCAGTGCAATTTTCTATTGAATGTCCCATTACTCCTGCGTGGTATTCACATTGAGCGTTGGAATCATACCATTTAGGATATGGGGGTTGTAATGGCTGAAGATAATATGGAGACACCACATGCACGTCAAATAAACTTTTATATAGCTCCTTATACATCATTGGGATTGGTGTAAATTGGAGCTTTTCAGAGTTTTGCTTTGGAGAAACCTGATCGTTGGTAGCTACCGTCCTTGGCGGATTTACTATAATCGGCTCTGAATGATTCGTTTTCTTTTTCTTCTTCTTTAGGGCTTTTGAGGTCCCTTCTCCTCTTTCTTTCGTTTCTACCATAGAAACTGATTTGGCTTGATCTTTGCTCGATTTAACACCCATTGGAGAGTAAACGATGTCTTCCTCATCATCCTCACTATTGTCCACTGAGCCACTCCTTTTTCCAAGTCCTCCAGCTAGTAACTGGGTTAGCTGGCTTATGATATTCCTTTGAAATTCCCGCATTTCTTGTTGAATTTCAGTCAATTGCCCCTGCATCTGTATTTGCATTTTCTCTATTCTTTCCAATCTTTGTTCCATGTTTTCTAGGTTAACTGAAACATTTTTACCTAATTAGAATCCTCTTGTAAAAGTCTAATGCAAATAATGCAATGTAATGTAAATGCATGAATGCAAAGAAAGAGAGGCGTTGATCCTGAATTCAGTTACATTAAAAAAACTTTACTAGAAAATAAATTTCTTTACACAAAATGGATCGCATACACGGCCTTGTCCTCATAGTCCAAGTGAAAACATGAATCCCTTCTTTGCAAAAGTCAAGTCTTGCAAACTTCTAATAGATACCTCCTTTAGCTCCTTTTACTTGATCTGGACTACGACTCCTGTTCACTTGTTAGCTTCTTCAAGAATGTCAAGCCATGGTAATCTTCAAATAGTCTTGTCAATTTGAATCCTTGGGTGATAAGGTCTTGTATTCCTTCACAGACTATTAGCCTTCTCTCGTTGTATTCACTTGGACTATATTCGGACGACCGTGTTATAATCCACTTTGTCAAAAAATCCATTTTCTTATGACCAACTTTTCTATTTAGTAATCAAATTTGAAATCAACACCTCTTTTCTATGATGGGAATACAATGCAATCAAAACAAAAGAAAACCCATTAGCATAGGAAAATAAATAACATAGAACCTATCAGGGTGACCACTAGGGTTTAACATGATTCTACCTAGGGTAGGCTCTTAGGTTTTCTACATGTGGTTTAGTTCTAAAGTTGAGGTACACGAACAGTGATTTCTCGATCCTCACCCATTATAGGCTCATATGGATGAGTTCGGTTCGGGGAATACATTTCCTATGGTGCGGAGGTGAAAACCTCACGAAGACATAAATACGGATGTATCCGGCGATTCACTATCCTGCATGGAGGTGAAAACCTCACGAAGGAGTAGCTTCTCGCTCCCACTTAAGGGTGTGACCACAATGGTCATACAAATGCAATGCAAAGATATTTTATGTAAATAGAATCGCATGCAAATAAAAAGGAACCAGATTTTTAAAATCGAACAAAGGACATGAAATTATCAATTTTATGGCCTGACTCTCTTATGTCCCCAGTGGAGTTGCCAAGATGTCGAAACCCTTTTAAAATCGAAATTTTTAAAAATGGGGATCAACTTTAAAAAACAAAAACGGAGTCGCCACCAATCTTTTTTACTTAGGTGTGATTGGATCACCTTGTAAAACATTTTATTTTAAAACATTTGATTTTGGTCCACGAAAACAAGAAAATAGGTTCGGGAGTCAGTTACGTATGAGGAAGGGTTAGCACCCTCATAACGCCCAAAAATTGGTACCTAATTGATAAAATCATGTCCGAATGTTGAAAATAAAGAAAGTTAGAAAATATGGTCCTTTTATTAGAAAGAAAATCAGGACTTACTTATTATAAAGAAATAAAGTACTTTACCTAATAAGTTAAGGTATAGCACTTCATGACTTTGAAATTAAGCTCGTCTTTATTTTAGAAAATTCCTACCTCGAGATTCAAAGCGTCGAACCCAATAAGTTAAGGCACAATGTTTTGAATTCCCAAGAATAGGTTTTTTTTTATTTAAAACTTAAGATTTATTTATTCTGAAGGAATACAAATATTACATCCAGTACGTTAGGACACAACATTTTTTTAAACCCTCGTAATTAAAGTCATCTCGTGATTTACAAAATTTATTAAAGGGGTATTTAGTTATTTAGCCAAACGGAAAATCGCAACCAAGTACGTTAGGGCACTATTTCCCGAATTTCTAAATACCAAAACATTGCCTTATTTTAAAAGCTAATTAGCTTGTAAAAATGTATTTTTATTTTGAACAATAATCCATGTATCATACACAAATATAAAAAAAATAGTTATAGGATAATAGCATACAACATAAAATACAACTAAAATAACTACACTATAGTAAATAAATAAAAGGCATTATATAAACAAATAAAATATATAAAGCAACATAAAACAAATCAAAATACTAGGTAAATATAAGCTTTTCATACAAGATTAAATAATAAAATAATTAATAAAAGAAAACATATATATAAAATGAATAATTAAACAATGTATAAAATCCTTTTTTTTAATATGTATAACATGCTAATTAGTATAAAAATATGTAATAAAAACTATATTAAGTAAAATAATAAATAATGAAAATATATGTCTATATGTAATACATTAATTATAAAATTATATATATAATATAAACAATATAAATAAAATAAATTAGATAATATAAATAAATTTTATATAAAATAAAGCTTTAGAAATAATATATAATATAATACTATATAATATACAAAATATAATATATAATAAAAATATAATAAAATATAAATTATTAAACAAGTTGAATATTAATTAAAATAATGATTAAATATATAATTAATACATATACAATATATATAAATTTAGTACTATTAATAAAATAATAAATATAAAAATAGAATATTTTAATGTGATAAAACAATTAATTATAATATAAAATAACAAAATAAAATAAAAGGATAAAATAAAATTAAAATAAAGAAAAAGGGTTAAAACAGTAATTAAATAGATTAAAAGGATTAAATTTAAATGCGTTAAATTAAAGGGAACAAATTGGCTATTATACCAAATTTTAAAACGACAACGTTCTGTGTTTAGCCTTTATAGAAATTCGGGTTTAATTGAAATAAAAACAAACTTTTGGGGTTAATTTTATAAAAATTAAAAATGCGAATTGGACTAATTTAAAAACATTAAAATTACGAAGGATGAAATGAAAATTAGGCCATTTAAAGAAAACACGCGGATCACGAAGGTGGGTTGGGTCAGCGAGATCCTATGGCCCAAAAGCGGCGTCGTTTTTAAAGCATTATATAAATAAGAATTGGTTAAAAAATCATTTGTAAAAGCAGTTTAAAAAGGGGTTAAAACTCTAAAATCCCTCGTCCTCTCGCTTTGGATTGCCATCGGACCTCCGTGCTCGTGTTCCATGCGCCTCCGTGGCTAGTGGTGGAGGTCCAAAATTTCAACTCTTAAGCCGAATCAAAAGGTATGATCTCTTTTCTTTGTTTTGTATATTTTTATAAAAAAATGCTTGCATGAAAAGAAAATAAGGAAAGCGTAAATAAAAAAATAACCTCGTGTTGCAAAAAATCTTGTTCTTTTATTTACGTATTTTGTCTACGTATAGCAGTGTGTTTTTCTCCCCATTTTGTTACAAAATCGGGCTTTTATAGCCTTGAAAATGGAAAAAAATTAAAAAAGATTTCACTGCTGTTTGGCCATTTTTGCTATGATTTTGTTTCCTTTTCTGTGCAGGAGTGGAGATCTGGAGTGGGCGTTATTCGGGCTCGGATTAAGGCTGGACAAGAGCCTAATTGGTGGCGCTATTGAGGGGATCCTTGTGGCTGAGGCGCGAACGGCGTGACCGTTGATCTTCTACCATAGCGGCGCAGAGGGAGTTGGGGTGCGATTGTGGCACAAAGAAAACCCTAGGGTTCTCTGAAATTGTTTTAGGCTTTGGGCCCTTTTGGGCCAGATGTTGTTTGGGCCTTGTTGGGTTATGGGTAGTTTAGGATCTGTTGGGTCTAGGTTTTTAGTATTTGGGTCAAGGTGTAATTGGGCTTTGGGTTTAATTTTGATTTTGTATTGGACTAAAAAAAATGGACATTATTATTATCATTTTGGTTTTTATTCTGTTTTCTGGGCTAGGCAAAATGGGCTATTACAGCTTCATTGTATCCTCGAGGTTAATTTGCTTGGAACTCGTTTGCACACGAAGATAAGTGGGGGCGAATATAACCTTAAAGATAGTGGTTTGATACACACCTTGGAGCCTTGTCCTATTTCTTCTTCTGTTCGAGTTTCGTTCGTGTGTTTGAGATTTTCCTCACCGGAGATTTGTACTAACAATTTTAAGGTTATATTTTATGATGACTACCACAACTCATGAAAGTGGAACACTAAGGGTGTTGGCTTTTAATTTTTTTCAAACTTGATCGGCTTGATGGTGGCAATTTTCGACGATGGTAGAAAAAGATGCACTTTTTATTATCAAATTTTAAGATTGCTTATGTTTTGGATACTCTAAGACCTGATGAGACTGAAAATGAATCTGTTGCTACAACCCGAGAAAGACAAAAATGGGGCAATGCTGATTACATGTGCATGGGCCACATATTGAATGGTTTATCTGATGGTTTGTTCGATACCTACCAAAACGAGGTCACCACTAATTAATTATAGGACAAATTGGAGATAAGATACATGACCAAAGATGTTACAAGTAAGAAATTTCTTGTCAGTCGTTTCAATAATTATCAAATGGTTGATGGTAGTTCTGTGATGGAACAATTCCGTGATATTGAAAAGATGCTGAATCAATTCAAACAATATGATATGAAAATGGATGAAATGATTGTTGTATCCTCCATAATAGACAAACTTCCTCCATCTTAGAAAGACTTTAAAAGAAGTGTAAACATAAGAAAGAGGAAATATCTCTTGAGGCTTTGGCAAATCATCTTCGTATTGAAGAAGAATATTGAAAGCAAGATCAGAATCTAAATTCTGAAAATGCCAAAGTGCATGTTACAGAGGAAGTACAGACTACTAAACCATTCAAGAAAAAGTTCAAACAGACTGAGAGAGCACCTAAGTTTAAAAAGAAACAAAAGGGCTCATGCTATCATTGTGGTAAGCGGGACATTTCAAGAATGAATGTCAATTTTTAAGAAGAAATCATCTTCTAAGGCTGATAATAACGAAAAGTTCATTGCAATAATATCTGAAATTTATATGGAACAAGATGATAATACATGGTGGATTGATACCGGAGCAACCAAACATGTGTGCAAAGTCAAAAACATGTTCACAAAGTTCACACAATGTGAAAATGACAATGTCTTGTACATGGGAAATTCTTCCACTGTAGCAATCAAAGGCAACGAGTCTGTTGAACTACAATTCACTTCTGGAAAGGTTTTAACCTTAAATGATGTATATTCTGTACCAGAAGTTAGAAATAATTTAGTGTCTAGAAGTACATTAAATAAGTTTGGTTTCAAACTTGTTTTTGAAAGCGATAAGTTTATTTTGTCTAAGGGAGGAATTTTTGTAGGAAATGGTATATTTATGAAAGTATGTTCAAACTAAATATTATTAATAAGAATGAAAATACTATTTACATTTATATGGTTGAATCTTTTGTTTATGGCATTATAGATTAGGTCATTTGAATTATATAAAATTGAATGACATGTATAAGTTAGATTTAATTCTATTTTTAATAATAATATTGAAAAATGCAATACATGTATCTTGATAAAATTACAAGAAACCCTTTCCTAAGGTTAAAAGAAAAACAAAATTGTTTGATTTGATACATAGTGATTTATGTGACATTCATAATACTCCTACAATAGGTGGAAAGAAATATTTTGTTACTTTTATTGATGATTGTTCTAGATATTGTTATGTATGTTTATTGCATTCAAAAGATGAAGAGCTTGATAAATTTAAAGTTTATAAATCGAAGTTGAACTTCAATGTGAATCATTTATCAAGTGCTTAAGATCGGATAGAGGTGGAGAATACTATAATCCAAGTTATTTTGAATCCACTGGGATTGTCCATCAAGTTTCAGCCCCTTACACACCACAACAAAATGGTGTAGTTGAAAGGAAAAATAGAGTATTGGTTGAAATGGTAAATTCAATGTTATCATATTCAAGTCTTGGACAAGGTTTTTGGGGAGAAGCTGTTCTAACAGGTTGTCATATATTGAATAGAGTTCCTAATAAGGAAACTAAAATAACCCCTTATGAACAATGGACGAAAAGGAAACCAAACATTAATTATTTCAACGTTTGGGGTTGTAGAGCTATTGTCAAAGTTCTAACACCTAAACGTAAAAAGTTAGGTGAAAGAGGAATTGAATGGATATTTATAGGATATGCACATAATAGCAAGGCATATATGTTCATGGTAATTGAATCAAATGATTCAATTTCAATTAATACTGTTATTGAATCAAGAGATACTATTTTTGGTGAAAATAGATTTAATTCTGTATTAAGACAATTACAGCCACAACAATTGATTCATTCTTCAATTGAGAATGAGATTCCATTGGAACAAATTGATAATAATGATGAATCTTGTCAAGAAGTAAGAAGAAATAACAGGATTAAAAAGCTCAAAGATTTTGGACCAGATTTCATTATGTTTTCTATAGAAGGAAAATGTGAAAGTATATGCAATAAGATACCTTATTGTTATAATACAAAATTTGATCCTATTACATTTGAAGAGGCAATGAAATCTCAAGACTCTACTTTTTGGAAAGAAGCAATAAAGGATGAGATGGATTCAATAATGGGAAATCAAACTTGGATCTTAGTTGATCTTCCACCAGTTTCCAAACCAATAGGTTGTAAATGGATCTTCAAAAAGAAAATGAAGGTCGATGGAACCATTGATAAGTTTAAAGCAAGGTTGGTAGCCAAAGGTTTTACACAAAAACAAGGTATTGATTACTTTGATACCTATGCTCTAGTAGCAAGAATTGCTACAATTAAACTCTTAATATCACTTACCTCTATATATAATTTGGTTGTTCACCAAATGGATGTTAAAACTGCATTTTTAAATGGAGAATTGGAAGAGGAAGTGTACATGGAACAACCGGAAGGATTTGTTGTTCCAGGACAAGAGCATAAGGTATGTAAGCTTGTTAAATCTTTATATGGACTTAAACAACCACCAAAAGTTTGACAATGTTGTTTTAGCTAATGGCTATAAAATAAATGAATCCGATGAGGGCATATATAGCAAATTTGAAAATGGAAAAGGTGTCATAATTTGCTTATATGTAGATGACATGCTCATTTTTGGCACGGATTTGGAACAAATAGAAAACACAAAGAAATTCTTGTCAAACAACTTTTCTAGGAAGGATATGGGTGTAGTAGATGTTATTCTTGGGATTAAAATAACCTGAGATGAAAGCACTATAGCTTTATCACAATCACACTACATTGAAAATGTGCTTAAAAAGTTTGATCTTTTCAACTGTATACTAGCATCTACACCCATGGATCCTCAAATAAAATTAGTATCTAATGCTGGTAGGAAAATTGACCAATTGAAATATGCAAGTCTAATTGGTTGTCTTATGTACATAATGACTTGTACAAGACCAGATATTACATATGCTGTTGGGAAATTGAGTAGGTACACAAGTAATCCAAGTAGTTTGCATTGGCAAGCTTTGAATAGAGTACTTAGGTACTTAAAGAAAACTATTAACCATATAATGGATATCCTCCGATTTTAGAAGGGTATTCGGATGCTAGTTGGATTACAAGTTTGGAAGATCATGCATCTACTAGTGGATGGATCTTCATTCTTGGTGGAGGAGCCATTTCTTGGAGTTCCAAGAAACAAACATGTATTACTGATTCCACCATGGCATCAAAATTTATTGCACTACCCGCTGCATCTAAAGAAGCAGAATGGTTAAGAAATTTACTTTATGATATACCTTTATGGCCTAAGCCAATTTCACCTATTTCTATCCGTTGTGATAGTGAGGCTACTCTAGCAAAGGCATAAAGCCAAGTATATAATGGAAAGTCTAGACACATTGGATTAAGACATAGTTATGTTCGACAATTAATCTCTGATGGAGTGATCACTATTAATTATGTGAGGTCAAGTGAAAATTTGGCGGATCCTTTGACAAAAAGTCTTGCTAGAGATGCAATAAAAAGGACCTCAAAAGGGATGGGCTCAAGCCCATTAATTAGAGTCATCCATGATGGAAACTTGACTCAACGACACTTAGTATAACGTCAAGTCTTGAGTTCAATGAGACAAAGTACATCATTAGTATGTGACTGTTAGCACTATAAATAAATCCATCCTAAGATTAAAGTGCTAGGTACCCGTAATAATAAGGGAAGGATGAGTAATGTACTCTTAATGGACCCATAACATAAATATGTTAGAGTGTTATAATTACGGGAGCACTCTTGATGGGATCTACCTATGTGAGTGGAAGTGTGGCCACTTCTAGGAGCTCAAGGGCTTGGCTTTGACAGTACTCATGAAAAGAGGACACAGACACATGGCCATAATAGTGTCCCTAGATACTATGCATTGACCGATGTTGAAATCATTGTGTGAGATGTGTTCGGTTAATCAAATGAAATAGTTGGTTCAAAGCTTAGTCTATCATGCAATTTCGATTAACTTTAACATGTTTTCACTAAGTGAAGGTTCAATCATAAGATACCTTCATTTATGGAAATTGATTTCCAAGAATATCAAAATCTAAAATATTTTGAAAATGGGGGGAGATTGTTGGAACATTTTCAAATATTTATAGTGTTCCAATAACTATAAATGAATGGGTGTAATTAATCAAAAGATTATGTTATTTGATTTTTTGAAAAGAATTATAACTATTTAAATAATATTATTTGAATAGTTATAATTAAATGAATAATTATGTGTTTATTTTAAAGACATTATTATTTAGAAAGACACCTATTGATGAAAGATGTCTCTATGAAGAGACATGAAAATTCTTATAAATAGGTATGGGATTTCATTTGGAGATATACCAACAAATTCTAATGTTCTTTCTTTCCTTCCTTCATTTTCTAATATTATTAGATTATTCTATAAAGTATTACTACATAAATCCTTTATAGAAATTGACAGTCATATATTGCTTAGTGTGTAGTGGGCTATTCTCGTTAGTGCAAAACGCAAATAGTCATTGGCTAAATTGTATCCTCGAGGTTAATTTGCTTGGAACTCGTTTGCACACCGAAGATAAGTGGGGGCGAATATAACCTTAAAGATAGTGGTTTGATACACGCCTTAGAGCCTTGTCCTATTTCTTCTTACTGTTCGAGTTTCATTCGTGTGTTCAAGATTTTCCTCATCAGAGATTTGTACTAACATTCATGGAGACATACAAGACCATGTTAGACAAATTGAGTCTAGTAGTAAAGTTAATGAAAAATTAACTAGTGAAAATTCTATTATCAAACATGAAAATCACAATCTTTTGAAGTATTTTGAAAAGAAAGACTCCTTGTTAATAGAAAAAGAAGCTAATCTTAATGTTGCTCTAAAGGATTTTGCAACAACCTAATCTACCTTGAAAAGGATAGGATCGAGAAATAAGAAACCGGGCAAGATTCTTTTTGTTGGCAGACGTGATTTAGGACATAAAGGCCTTGACTATGTTGATACTAGTAAGAAAAGTATTGCTCCAACTGTGCTTGTTAAACAAAAAGAAAGCTTAGAAAAGCCAATGAGTTCCAATAAAGATGCGTCAACACACTATAAGGAGAAGATTTAATGACCCAAAGTTGGATTTGTGTGCCATCATTGTGGAGTTTTAGGTAGACCTGGCCATGGGCTGGGGTAGCTCACCTGGCCCAATAGGCTCGATCCAACATCTGTTGAGATTGGGCAATGATATTTATATATCGATCGACCCAACCAACCCAAATTCATTTTAAATAATAACAAAATTTAAAATTAATTGTAATTATGAATATATAATATTAACATGAAAAATATTTTAACATTGTATTACTTTTTGAACAGTAAAATAAACTATTTGAGTGGGGTAGGCCTATCTAAAAACTGGTTTAGGCTTGTAAGTTTTTTTGGAATTGGGTCATGACCAAGCCGACTGGTAGGCTGTTGAGACATACAAAAACAAAACCTACTTGAAAAAAAGTAATTAGTAGAAGAAACAAGTAGGGTCGTATCTACAGAGATTGGTAGTAACTTTATTTCTTGAAGCAAAAACAATAAAACTAATTGGAAGGGGGTTTTATGAAATAAAAAGATAAAATTAAATTAAAACCAAATTTAAATTGAAAATTTAGATTGAAGAAAGCAATAATTAAAAAGCGTTGTCAGAAAATATTGAATAACTTGAGATGAGGAACTCTTACAATGCTAGTTGCAACCCAACCAAGATACAACCAAAAATATATATGGGTGAGAAAATATCATCAATTGGTTAATACTCAAGTGAAACATGAAGTTGCAATTGACATAGCAACTACTAGAAATCATAATGAAAATATTTCAAACATCATGAATACTTGTTCAAGGTTTAGTGAAAAAGATCATTGTTACTTCACGAGTTACAACTCCTACTTACAAAATTGTAGAATAATTAGAATTCCTTGCCACCTCATGTTCAAACATCTTATTGAGAGGGAGTGTTGATGCTACTACTAAGGGAGAGTTCTTTAGCATGCTTACTGTTGTTATTTTTTCTAATTTCCGTGATGCTTTTGACTTGCTATAACTTTGTATTGCTATTAATTAAACTTCAACTTATGAAGATGTTCTTCCAATTGCATCTACCCTGAGGTACTTTGGGTTTTGTCCAAAAAATTAGGATAAGCTGAGCTTGAGGGAGATTTGGAACTTGATTTTGTTGATGTTGCTTTTACTTCTTCTCCTTTTTTTTGCTACTAAAACTTTGTATTTTTGGTTTGTTTACTTTACTTTTATGAAGAAATGATGTTTGGATTTTTTATGAAATTTAAAGAGAGCTGGAAATTTTTCATACATTCCTGACTTGAAATAATTGGTTATGGGGTTTTTGGTAAAAAATGCCAAAAGGGGAGAATTGAATTTGATACATTGACAAATAATGCCTTTAAGGTGCTAATGGTTAAAATTTTAATATGAAACATGGTTTAAAACTATTAAAGAGATAAAGTATTTGAAACTTGTGTATTTGTAAAATTAGATTATAAACTTAAATTGGTAAGCCAAGATGATAAGTGTTTAAAACATTCTTAAATGGCACCTAATATAATAATAAGAGAAAGTGGGTAAAATGGAATTTAGTTGGGGAATCACTAAGCATATTTGAATGCTTGGCACATGGAATTTCATTTCCTTGCATAGGTTGAGGGTCGAACTATGAAGAGAATCGTTGAACCCTACACCTTCAAAGTCATGCCAGAGCCAATAAAAATATCACATTTTGGCTATATGTTGATAGTTTGGCATTGTAGGTATTTTGCAATTTGATAAACCGTAATTTACACATATTTTAACCCCATGCTTAGCTTAATTTTGGATGAATATTCATTAGATTTGATGAATTCAATGCAACTAATCTCTTAATTTCATGTTTTATACTCATGATCATGTGTCAAAGTCTTAAAAATTTATAATATGAATGATCGAGCCTAGAAACTAACTACTACCACGATTGAGGCAAGCGCACCTAATGAACAGTAGTATAGTTTAGTGGCAAGATCGGATTGTCGAACCTAAAGGAACCAAAAGTACTAATACTAACTTTCTTCTTATTATTTAGGCTAAGAATTAAGAGAATGGTTGTCTAATCTAAAATTAACTAACTACTAAGCTAAAGATGCTAAGACAAAAAGAAGGAATTAGGGAAATACTTGGGGGAAAAACCAATTGATTGAGACAATACCCGAGGAAGAATCCACCTAGACTTCACTTGTTATCTAACTATGAACCAGACGATTTATTCACTTGACTTGATCGATAGGATTCCCTATTTTATATTAATACCCCTCTCGACGCTACTAACGTCTAACCCTATGTTTATTAATTGAAATCTCTTTCTAATTAAAACCCCTAGAATTGTATTCACTCGATCTATGGACTCCCATATTAGGTTTGGCCCTAATCCGGCAGATTTTCGTCATCCTATCTCTAGGGTTGCGATCAACTCCGCTTAACTATGCTAGATCTACTTTTAAATAGGGACTTTTGCTCTACTGCCGAAGCACATCAGTACTTGAATTAATATCCTGGAATATCAAAGTAAGAATTAAGAACACATAATTAAGAACAAATCAAATATTTATCATATAGTTCAAAAAACAATAACAAGATCCATATTTGGTTTCATCCCCCTCAAATATTTGAGGGGTTTAGTTCATAATCATAAAAGAAAACATCTCAGAAGACAATATAAAACAAAAAAATAAGGAAAAAAAAACCCTAAAACCCCTTGAAGGAAATTGAAGGAAGATCCTCCGTCTTGAGTATGATTCTGGCTTCTTGAGATGGATCAACTGGCTTTCTTCGAGTGAATCCCACAATTCTGGCCCTCTGGCTTGGCTCTTTGGCCTAGCTGAACGCCCCCTTGAAGGTTGGCCTCTAGGGTGTTTATATAGGCTTTTGGAATGTCTTTCTTTGCCTCCAAGCACCCTATTCCGAATAGAATTCAAACAGGTCACGACAGGGACACGCCCGTGGCACACGCCCGTGTAAGTCGAGGCCAGGTCGTGTTCGGGTCTGTTAATGAGGCACGGTCATGTGGTCTTAGGCCCAAGCCATGTTGAATTCGTAATTGGGCCCATTTACTCCATTTTCAGCTCGTTTCTCGCTCTTTTCATCCTCCGGTGCTCTCCTGAGTATAAAACATGAAAACAAAGGATTAGGAGCACCTATTTCCATAATGGGATAAATCATCCAAAAGTATGCTAAATGTGGGATTAAAATATGTTCATATTATGGTTTATCAAATACCCCCACACTTAAGCTTTTGCTTGTCCTCAAGCAAAATTCTCAACTCACAATTAAAACGAACTTCCTTAATTCATAATATTCATTGATAATGTTTCATCATAGTTCATAGATAATTTATACATGGCTAAATTAACTCAAAGAGTCATAAACATTCAAACAATCAAAGTCATAGTTTTTAGCACGAAAAATATAGGTGTTTCCCTTATCTAAATAATTACCTTTAATTCAAAATTGACAAGAGTTGACATCCTCACTAAAGATTCACTCAAAGCACTCAAAGTGTTTAAGGTTCAAAATAAAGCACTCATTAGTCAAACAAGAAAATTTATTACCATAGGCTTGCTTGAAAATCAAATCTCCACCACTATAAAATGAGATGATACACAGATCAAAAGGTCTTTAAAGGTTGTAATGGGGTTTAGGTTAAAGGTGTGGATAAATGCTGAATTAGAGGGTTAGAATCAAGATTGAATTGACAAATTACCTAACTAGAAAAATGAACTAATCCTGAGAATTTTCATCAATTGAAAACTTGAAACTAATAATACAAGCTTCTTCTTCAAGATGTTGAATTTAAACGTATAAGCTCACTTAATCACGAACTAATAATAAAAATACTTCGAATTTTTTTTTAAAAACAAATCAATAAATACATAATAAAATAAAATTTCAACTACTAAAATAAAATAATTTGGTAACTGATCACATCAAGTCTCGATAGAAGGGTAGTCAAAAGGAATGGTGATAACAAATACAAGATGGGTTTTGGGTTAATATTAGTGGGTGAGTTAATAAATGGGGTGATGAAAATCTACCGGATTAGGGTCAAACCTAATATGGGAATCCATGGAATCAATTAGTGAGACAATAAGGGTTTTAATTAGAAAGAGATTTCAATTAATCAACCTAGAGTCAGTTGTTAGTAGCCTCGAAAGAGGTATTAATATAATTCAGGGATTTCTACGGATTAAGTCAAGTGAATAAATCACATGAATCAAAAGTAATAAGTGAAGTCTAGGTGGATTCTTCCTTAGGTGTTGTCCATCTCCTATAAGTTGTCCAAAGTATTTTACCAATTTACTTTCTGTCGCTACATTAGTTAGTTAAATTAGTTAGTTAAATTAGTTAGTTAGATTTTAGATTAAAAATAAATCTCTTTTAATTATTAGGCTAGATAATAAAAATATAGTTATTACTAGTACTCTTGGTCCTTGAGGATACGATATTCCGAACCCATCACAGCTATACTATTGTTCGATAGGTGCGCTTGCCTTTGTCAAAATAATAGTTAGTTTCGAGCTTATCAAGTTTTTGGCGCCGCTTCCAGGGACTAAGATATTAGTAACACTTGATTTTTATTACTTTAGCCATTTTTATTTTTTATTTACAATTTTCTCCTTTGCCTAATCCATATTTAATTCCATCACAAGTCCTTATTAGAACTACTATCACAATATTTAATCGTTAATTCTCATTATAACATTAAGATCTTGCATATAATGATCAAATCTAATAGAAATCTAGGAAATCTTCTTACCTTAAAAATCCCAAAAGTGGAGACTAGCTATTTTCGACTTTTAGATCTAATTGACCAAGCTTCCTTCAAATCCAATTCTGCCCAAAATAGAATCATTAAACTATTAATTTTTGGCTTTTGCCTTTTAAGAACCGAAATAGAATATGAGATCTAATGAAATCGGCACTTACCTTAGTATAGGAATTTGGCTAACACTTGGAAAAGAGATTCGACAATGCCAAAGGAAAGTTTTAAATCTTGGGAAGAATAGAACTAATTCTCAAATAGGATGAATAAAAGAAAAGACTATATATGCTACGCTTTTTAGAAATCGGCACAAGGGGAAAAAATGGAGAAAAGTTTGACTTTTGAAGAAATTGGAGAAAAGAAATTGGAGAGGAGAGGTTAAGGAATTTGGCACAATGGGAGAAGAGATTAGGGTTTTCAATGTTAGAATCAAGGAGCTATCCCTCTATTTATAGATATTTCGACACCTCATGTATAAAAGCGAAAACACCTTCCTAATTAATTAAAATTCAAGCTAAATGAGAGGAAAATTGGCACCCCTTTGCCATGCAATAGCCGATTTCTACATTCCTCTAGGTGATGGATTTTTGGCCATCACCTCCCTTGTAGATAAGCTCCTAACTTTTCTCCTTTTTATCTACTATTTTATCAATTATAAAATCCATCTAAATCTTCCTATTTTTGAGCCTTGTAGCCGTCCACCTCATCAAATCTTAATGCCTAAATTTAACTCACTTAAATTAAAAGATTTGGGCTTTATTAAACTTAAATTTTGGACCCCTAACTCCTTGTGTGTGGCGTCATTCCCTGCTTCATTTTAGGTGCCGAAAATGGCCTTAAAAACATGGGCTCCTTGCGGGCAAAACTTGGGCCTCTTTTATTGTTAATGACGCCACCTTAAAATAATTCAATCAAGGCCTTTGCTTAATCCTAAGCCTAATTTTGAACCCCTATCACATAAATTAACAAATTAAACATATCCTCACACTAAATGCATAGGCCCATAAATTTAGGATGTTACATTCCAAAACACCGAAACAACACTCAAAAATCAGCAAGCATCGATTCAAGGGATCGAAAACCAATTAGGAAAACTTGCTAAGATCATATCTGAACGGCCACAAGGCAGTTTGCCAAGCAACACTAAAACTAACCCAAAGGAGCAACTTCATGTCGTTACTGCCCACGATAGTGAAGGGTTAGATGAGCCAGAATTGAGGAAAGAGAATGTGGTAGAGGAAGGTAAGGTTGAAGTAAGCCATGATCAACCAAAACCGGTAATTACAAAGTACCAACCTCGTGTGCCATACCCCAATGAGATGAAGAAAGACCGCACAGATAAACAATTCAGTAAATTTCTTAAACTATTGAAAAAATTACATATTAACTTACTGTTTCTTAAAGCTCTTTCGTAGATGCCCAATTTAAGAAAATTTTTAAAAAAGCTCTTGACAAACAAACGGATGTTAGATGAGGCGTCACATGTGGAGCTAAGTGTAGTGTGCTCTGTAATCTTACAAAATAGACTACCTCAAAAGTTAAAAGATCTAGGAAGTTTTACGATTCCTTGCTTAATTGGTAGTTTATCTGTTGATAATGCTTTAGCTGATTTAGGGGCAAGCATCAATGTTATGCCTTATAAAATGTTTAAACAGTTACGTCTCGGGAAACCCAAACAAACTAGGATGAGCATTTAATTGGCTGATAAAACTATTAAAGTTCTTAGGGGTATAATCGACAATGTACTAGTAAAAATGGATAAATTCATATTCCCAGTAGACTTTGTTGTTTTAGACATGGATGAGGACAACAATGTCCCTTTAATTTTAGGAAGACCCTTTCTAGCAACTGCTAAAGCTAGAATTGATGTTGGTACAGGTGAACTCACACTTTGTGCAGGTGATGAAATGATCACTCTTCAGGCTCTTGACTCGACTAGGAAATCGACTAATAAAGGTAAGAACATAAATTATATTAATGACCATTTAGTTCAACCTTCTTTTCAGGAAGCACCACGAAATTACACAACTGAGCCAAATCCTAGACCTCGTACTAACAAAGAAATAACTCATGAGGAACAAAGGCTTCAGATCGATGAACTAGACGAGTGGAAAACACATTTCAAGGAGAAACTAGGAATACACAAAGCAAAACCGAGGTAACTCCATGAGAAACTTAAAGATGGGACATACCAATTTCAGATCGGGGATCAAGTATTGTTGGATAAGACAGACCCTCGAATCGCCACTTCAAACATTGATACAAAAAAAGAGATCCCTCTCACGGTACTCAACATTTTTCCATATGGAACGGTCGAGGTAACTCACTCTAATCTCGGCACTTTCAAGGTAAATATTACTCGAATCAAACCATACAATGTTAATAGAATTGATAATGAGAAAGAGGAGCCTCGACTCCACGAACCACCATGAAAACACGAATAAAAGGTAAGTCAAGCTTAAGACTTTAAACGAGCGCTCCTCGAGAGGCAACCCAAGCACTAACCCTACTAATTAGTTTAGTTCATTTCTTTTAATGTTTAGGCGTAGTTTTTCCATACCCACTCGGCCTTACACACGGCCGTTGCCGTGGCTGTGTGGGCACCACAGGTAGGTACATGGGCGTTGCCATAACCGTGCAGTAATAGGACAAAATTTTCCCCAAACATGGGCTGTGGTAAAATGCCACGGCCATGCGACGTAGCCGTGGCCGACACTGATTAAACCACACAGGCGTAGAAACCTCCACACAGGCATGGAAAAAATGAATGAGCCATTATACGGCCGTTCGATACGGTCGTGCGACCTAACACGCCCATGACAAATGGGCATGGGGATGTACCATATCTCAGATTTTTATTTAAAACCCCTCTTCTCACCTACTCCCTAATTTCCTCTTCTTCCATAACCCTTGAAACTTTCCCTTCTCGTTTTCCTTCATTTTTCCATCCCCTCACTCTACACCTTGTCACCATGTCGAAGAAGCGAAAGGATTCGAGCATAGTTTCCCTGTGCGAGACCGATCTACATAAGTTCATGCCGGCCTCTTTATTAACTCAATAGGACAAGGACCTTTGAGTCCATTTACTTTTTCTTTTTCTTTTCTCTTCTCCTTTATTTCCCTTCTCTTTATCTCTCTTGTGCTAAATCTATATTATTATATTTTTATTTTGTTTATTTAGGTTCTTCAGGCTGCTTGGGAATCACTATACCATGGCCTTAGTGACCACCACCACCGACGCCTCCTCCACCAACTCACTCGAATTTCCCCCTTTTTTTTACTCTACCCAAACTTCAGAAAGTTTCACTTCTCTCCCTACCTTATGATTTTCTTACTATATTGTGAATATCTATCTTTGTACATTGAGGGCAATGCACATCTCAAGTGTGGAGAGGTGAATTTCAAAATTTCCTAACTTTTTGCATTATTCTCAAATCCCTAAATGATATATTGTCTTAAGTAATTTTCTCATATTACTAATTAGAATGAAACTTCTATTGATTTATGATTTTTATTGATATGTTTTGGATTAAGTCATAGTTAATTGTACATTGATAATTTAAACTTTAAGATATTAGAGAATTAGGCATGATAAGTCTATTTTCAGAAATAAGAATTGGCTAGGTTGTTAACCTAAATTTGAATATTACTTTGAAATTTGAAATTTGCAAGGTTGACATCAAAAACCATAATTTTTGTGAGACTTTGAGCCTTTTAGAGTATATATTTTTCTTGCTCACGTTATTGATCATGAGTGTGTCAATATTGATTTGTTATTCTAGAACTTGCTTCGATTAACCACACTTGTGATTTGATATACTGAAATGATAAAGGCACTTAGGATTTAACCCACTTACTCCATAAAAAGCCTACCTCCGTAATTGACCCCTAGTGAACCACTTTTTAGCCTAATCATCCGTTTCTTGATTTACCACTAATACTAACTCGAAACCCCGTTATTAACTTATTTATCCCATTTTCTTGACTCCCCTTTTGTCAAGATTTGATTTGATCGGTTGCTTAATTATAATAGTTGAATTCATCTTTTATTATGTACTTATTCTTAGAAAAAACCTTAGAAAATTTATTCATCATTAGTTCTATGTTCTATGAGCTTAAATAGTTAAATTCACATCTTTAGAAGAAGCTCGTGTTATTGATGTAATTATTCATTACCAGTTCATTATTTCTAGTTAGGTAAATTTAATCTTGATTCTAACCTTCTAATTCAGCCTTTATCCACACCTTAAACCAAAGCCACTTTACAACCCTTTTAAAGACCTTTTGATCGATGTATCATCTCATTTTATAATGGTGGAGATTTGATTATCATGCAAGCTTGTGGGATTAACTTTTCATATTTGACTTATGTGTGCTTAACTTGTACCTTAAACACTTTGAGTGGTTTGAGTGAATCCTTAGTGGGGATGTCAATCCTTGTCGGTTTTGGATCAAAGGTAATTATTTAAATAAGAGGAAACACATATAATTTTCGTGCTACAAAAATATATGACTTTGATTGTTTGAATCTTTAGGACTCTTTGAGTTAAATTATCCATGTATACATTATCTATGAATTATGATGAGACAATGTTGATGAGAATTATGAACTGAGGGAAGTTAGTTCTAATTGTGAGTTGAAAATTTTACTTGAGGACAAGCAAAAGCTTAAGTGTGGGGGTATTTGATAAACCGTAATTTACACATATTTTAACCCTATGCTTGGCTTAATTTTGGATGAATATTCATTAGATTTGATGAATTTGATGCTCCTAATCTCTTAATTTCATGTTTTATAGTCAGGAGAGCTTAGGGAGTCGAAAAGAATGAGAAACAGGCCTAAAAGGGTCAAAATGGGCCTCATCAGATCACACGGCCGGGACTATCGACCACGGGCAGGTCATACGGTTGTGTGTGGCGAGCAGGATCTAACACGACCAAAGGAGTCCACCATGGGCATGTCACATGGGCGTGTCCCTGCCAAAACTAGGAAGAATTTTATTCGGAATAGGATACTTGTGGGCTAAGTAAGGCATCTCAAAGCCTATATAAACACCCTAGGGGGCAGCCTAAAATGGGAGTTCGACAGGACATTGAATAGATGCCGATTAGAAGGAGAAAATACTCCAAGACAACCATTAGGAACAGCTTAGGAGAAGGATTTCCATCAAGACTGAGGATCTCCCATCAAGTTCTTTAGAAGTTTTTGGGTTTTCTTATATTTTGTTGTTTTCCTCTTTTATGATGTTTTCTTCTTCTAGTATGAACTAAATCCCTTAGATACCTAAGGAGATGAAACCTATGATAGATCTTATTATTATTTGATTTATGAGATAAATACTTATGCTTATTCTTAATTGTGAGTTTTATTCTTGTTTTGATAATTCAAGCAGAATGTGCTTATTCAGTGGAGCAAAAGTCACTGTTTAAGAGAATATCAACACAATTAAGCAGAGTTGATTGCAACCTTAGGAATAGGGCGACAAAAATCTATCGAATTAGGGTCAAACCTAATATAGGAATCCATAGAATGAATTAATACGACAATAGGGATTTTAATTAGAAAGAGGTTTCAATTAATCAACCTAGAGTCAGTTGTTAGTAGCCTCGAAAGAGGTATTAGTATAATTCAAGGATTTCTACGGATTAAGTCAAGTGAATAAATCACATGAATCAAAAGTAATAAGTGGAGCCTAGGTGGATTCTCACTTAGGTGTCGTCCATCTCATATAAGTTGTCCAAAGTATTTTCCCAATTTACTCTCTATCGCGCTCATAGTTAGTTAAATTAGTTAGTTAGATTTTAGATTAAAAAAAATCTCCTTTAATTATTAGGCTAGATAATAAAAAGATAGTTAATACTAGTACACTTGGTCCTTGAGGATACGATATTCCGGACTCACCATAGCTATACTACTATTCGATAGGTGCGCTTGCCTTTGTCGAAATAATAGTTAGTTTCGAGCTCCATCACAATTCACTCTATGTTTTGTGTATTATGCTTTTAAATTGGTTTGTATAAGAATTAATATATGTGTCACAAATATGTATGTGTTTGGTATGGTTGAGTTTGGAGTATGCTAGTAGAAGTATGAAATGAACCTTAATAGTCATAAATTGGTTTGTGATTGATAGTATTTGTAAATGGTCATTCATGATAGATCAAATTGAAGAATTTATGCCAATATATGACTTCAAATGTTTATGCATGACGAATGTGGTTAGAATGGTTTTTGGTATGTTTAATTTAGTGTTTGGGAAATATTTTTAAGTTGCCATAATGTTGGATATTGATATATCCAAACTAAATATCTAATTGAGATTTCTATAGGAACTTGGTATTGATATCTAGTAATGTGGTATCAGTACCACAATGGTTAAGTATTGATACGTAAAAGGAGGGTATCAATACCCTCTAGAACTGTAACACCCCAAATCCAGGCCTAAACGTTATGGCCGAATTTGGAGTTGTCACAAGGAATGGGTTTGAAAATGATGTTGACTTAATAAGCCATGTAATAGCCCATTATTGCTCGGGCTTAAACAAACAGAAGCAAAACAAAAACAAAATAAAAATAATAATAAAATGTCCAGTTTAAAGTCCATTTTACAGAACTAACTTAAACCCAAAACCAATTAATGACCTAATACATTACTGACCCAATTACAAGCCAAATACCCAAAACAGATTACCCAATTAGACCCACTAACCCCATACCTAAGACAAAACCCGATTAGCCCAAAAACCAACCCAATCCTATGCGGCCTAAAAAAGGCCCAACACCTAAACAGTTTCAGAAGCCTAGGGTTTTGAAACCCTAGGCGCCACAAGCCCCAGCAGCCCTTACCCTCGCACCGCAAGCCTTAATCAGCCCCTCTTCAAGCCACAATCAGCGCGGATAGCGCCCCACATTGCCGCCGTGTTTCTCGTCATCCGCTGTAGAAAAGGAAGGAAGGAGCAGCAAACATGGCAAAACAGGACAAAATATTTGTATTCCTTTTTTATTTTTTATTTTGGGGGTTATAAAAGCTCTACAATAATCTTTAATAGGGGGATACAAAAATATACATGCAAATATACACAGAGAAATACAATATACAATCAAAAAGAAATCAGGCAAAGGTTTTTTTTTTCTTCCCGAATCTGTCTATTTAGAATTTGTGTTATATTTTTTTTTTTTTTACCATATATATATAAATAAACCGTAAAAAAAGAGGAAAATTTATATAGGCACCTAAATTTGGCCGGAAATCGCCTAAGGGGAGAGCATTTTGAAAGCTTTGAAAAAAAATTCTGTTGGGGTGAGGAATGAAATTTTTTTTAAAAAAAATTGGTTTATATAGGCACCTAAAAGCAGTATTTGTTTTAGAAATTTGGTTACTATATATTAAAAAACGTCGTTTCATCCCTTTTAGCCCAGCGTTGACCCGGCAGGAGGATCGCATGGTTACGTAAAATGGTCTATTTATCGCTTTAGTCATACGCATTTTATGTTTTTAAATTCGGTTCATTTCTTTCTTTTGTGTTTTTTATTTTGCCCGTTATTTTTACTTTTGTTTCATTTCAATCCACGGTTAAAAAAAAAACGCACACGGAAAAGGGAAAATTTTCCTTTCTAGTCCTTACACTCTCGCATGCATATTAATCAAGCCCTTAATCAGCCCTATCTTTTTGCCTATTTTTAAAATCCGCCCTAAAATAGTAATCAAATTATAATTTCGTCCCTTCTTTTTTATTTTTGGTTATTTTATTATTAAATTAAATAGCTTAATATTATTATACTTTTTTTATTTATATATTTGTTTTATTATCATACTATTAAATTAATTTGCTAAATACTTAATATTTATTCGTTTGTTTATTTACTTATCATTTTATATATAAATTCATTTTATTTTCATTTTACAAATTTCTATTTTATTTGTTCATTCCAAGTTTTACATAATATCTATTTCAAATTCTTATACATATTATTATTTAAATGTTTTTATTGTTTATTTTGAACTTTTCTTCATGTGATTTATTTTGCTTTTTTATATACATTATTTATTTTAGATTTTGTCATATTTTTTATAAAAAATCATTTTGCATATTATTAATTTTGATTCTTTTCTCACATTATTATTTTGAACTCATTTATTATTGGTTTCAAATTGTTTTACATTTCATCTCAATTTGATTTGTAGATTTAAAGCTGTTGTATGTCTTTTGATGCATTTGACTTTGGTTATTAATATTAGCTTCTTAGATAATGTATATTATGTGGTCATTTCCATTATGTGTTCAATAAACTATATATCTATATTTTAATATTATTTTTATTCATCAATGTTTTTTATTTTTTCATCATTTTGACGTTGCATCACTTTTTTTCCCTCAAATTCAAAAAGAAAACTTTTTTAAATAAATAAAGAAAAGCAATACTCAGTATTTGGGGAGCTTTGAGAAGATTGTGCCCTAACTTACTGGGTTCCAATTTTCCTCGTTGAATCTAAGTAATCGAGCACCCATTTCAAATCAAAACATATGAGTTTCAAATAAAAACTTATTCTTGGGAATTTGAAAATGTCATGTCCTAACGCACTGAATGTGACATTTCGTTATCTCAAGTTAAGGATTTCAGAAAACAAGGCAATATTTCGTGTTTGGAAGTTCAAGAAATTGTGCCCTAACGTGCTGGGTTTCAGTTTTTCGTTCGTCCAAATAACTAAATATCCTTTTAATAAATTTTTAAATCATGATATGATTTTGGTTACGAGGGTTTAAAACATCATGTCCTAACGTGCTAGATGTGATGTTTGTATGCTTTCGGAACAAAGGAATTTCCAACTCCAACTCAAATTGTTCAAGTTTTTAAAGAAATCATATTTTAAATCTTTTCAAATTTTCAACATTAGGACAATAACTAATCAATCCGGTACCAATTTTGGGCGTTACGAGGGTGCTAATCCTTCCTCGTACGTAACCGAATCCTGAACCCGTTTCCTTAAATTTTGATAAACCGTAATAGTAACATATTTTAATTCCACATTTAGCATACTTTTGGATGATTTTTCCCTTTAATTATGGAAATAGGTGCTCCTAATCCTTTGTTTTCATGTTTTATACTCAGTAGAGCACCGGAGGATGAAAAAAAAGAATAACGGGCCGAAAACGGAGAAAATGAGCCAAAGTACGAAATCCACACGGCCTAGGCCTAAGACCACACGGCCATGCCTCGCAAGAAGAGTCGACCACGGCCTGAACCCCGAAAAACAAGGCCGTGCCTCATCAACAAGATCGACCACGGCCTGGCCACGATTTACACAGGCGTGTGCCATGGGTGTGTCTCTCCCGCAGATAAGAAGAATTCTATTCGGATTAGGGTACTTAGAGACAAAGAAACATATTCCAAAAGCCTATATAAACACCCTAGAGGCCACCTTTAGGGGGCGTTCTGCTAGGCCAAAGAGCCGAGCCAGAGAGTTAAATTCAGGGATTTACTCGAAGGAAGCCAGTTGATTCATCTCAAGGAGCCAGAATCATACTCAAGACTGAGGATCTCTCCTTTAATTCCTTCAGGGGGTTTTAGGGTTTTCTTATGTTTGTTTTATCTTTTCTTCTGAGATGTTTTCTTTTACAATTATGAGCTAAACCCTCAGATATTTGAGAGGGATGAAACCTAAGACGGATCTTGTTATTGTTATCTGAGCTGTATGATAAATACTTGATTTGTTCTTAACTATGTGTTCTTAATTCTTGTTTTGGTATTTCCGGGATATTGATTCAAGTATGATGTGCTTAGGCAGAGGAGGAAGAGACTATGTCTAAGAGTAGATCTAGCATGGTTAAGCGGAGTCACTCACACGCCAAGAGATAGGGTGACGAAAATCTATCGGATTAGGGTCAAACCTAATATGGGAGTCCATAGATCGAGTTAATGCAATTCTAAGGGTTTTAATTAGAAAGAGATTTCAATTAATCAACCTAGGGTTAGACGTTAGTAGCCTCGAGAGAGGTATTAATATAAATTAGGGAATCCTACGGATCAAGTCAAGTGAATAAATTGTTTGGTTCAGAGTTAGATAACAAGTGAAGTCTAGGTGGATTCTTCCTCAAGTATTGTCTAAATCAATCGGTTTTCCCTCAAGTCCTTCCCAAAATTTCTTCTTTGTCTTAGCACCTTTAGTTTAGTTGATTAGTTAATTTTAGATTAGATAAAAATTCCCTCAATTCATAGGCTAAATAATAGAAAAAGAGTTAATCTTAGTATTTTTGGTTCCTTTGGGTTCGACAATCCGGTCTTGCCGCTAGCTATACTACTGTTCGATAGGTGCACTTGCCTCCATCATTTTCTTAGTTAGTTTCCAGGTTCGATCATTCTTTTTATAAATTTTTAAGACTCGACAGACACGATCAAGTTTTTGGCGCCGTTGCCGGGGAACTAAAATATTAAGAACGCTCAATTTTTATTACTTTAGCCATTTATTATTATTATTATTGCAATTTATTTTCATTAATATTTTTATTTTTATTTGTTTTTACTTTTTTAATTTTCCCTTATTTGCCTTTGGCAGATAATTTTAGTTTATAGAGGAGATGGCATTGAATAATTATCAGTGACAATTCATGAGGACAAAGCCTACTAAGCAGCCAATGTCTTCAACCTTGACGCGGTCACCATGCTATCAAATCAGGTAGAGATGATGAATAAAAAGATTGATGGCATATGTAATTCTTTGCAGGTACATCCGGTAATACAATACGATATGAATGGAAGAGGGGTGAACAACACAGAATATCTATCCTACTACCCTAGCAGAGAACGAACAAGTCCACCATATGGCTACCTATTCTAGACCTCAAAATAATTCTTATAGTGACACTTATAATGCAGGTTAGAGGTACCATCCCAATTTCTCGTGGGATGATCAAAGTAGTCAAAGATCGGAACTTCCTCCAGATTTTCAACAACCACCTCACCAACAGGAACAAGAGTCGAACCTTGAGGAGATGCTGACAAAATTTATAGCGGTGTCAGAAACTCATTTCCAAAACACCGAAATAGCACTCAAAAATCAAGAAGCATCGTTTCAAGAAATCGAAAACCAATTAGGGCAACTTGCTAAGCTGATCTCAGAAAGACCACAAGGTATCTTGCCTAGCAACACCGAAACTAACCCTAAAAAGCAACCTCAAGCAATAACTACTCATGATAGTGAAGGGTTAGATGTACCAACATTGATGCAAGAGAATGTGGTAGAGGAAGGTAAGGTTGAGGTAAGCCATGATAAACCAAACCCTATAATTATAGAGTACCAACCACGTGTGTTGTCCCCCAGTGCGATAAAGAAAGACCACACAGAGGAACAACTCGGTAAATTTTTTGAACCTCCAAAGAAATTACATATTAACTTGCCATTTCTTGAAGCTCTTTCGTAGATGCCAGATCCTAGACCTCGTGTCGATAAAGAAGAAATTCATGAGAAACGAAAGCTTTTGATCAATGAACTGACAAGTGGAAGACATACTTCAAAGAAAAACTAAAAATACATAAAGCAAAAATGAGGCAACTTCACGTCAAACTTAACGATGAGACAACCCAGCTTAAGATTGGAGATCAGGTACTCAAAATCTTCCCAGATGGAATAGTCAAGGTAACTAATCCTAAATTCAGCACTTTTAAGGTAAACACTACTCGACTCAAACTATATATCAATAACCAAATTGATCGCATGAGAAAAGATTTCCACCTCCTCAAACCACCATGATTGTGCGAATGAGAGGTAAGTCTAGCTTAAGACTTTAAACGAGCATTTCTCGGGAGGCAACCGGAGCACTAACCCTATAATTAGTTTAGTTTTATTTATTTCCATGTTTAGGAGTTGATTTCCATACTCACACGGTCTTGCACACGGCCGTGGCCATGGCTGTGTGGGTACCCCAGGTAGGAAAAAGAGCATGGCCGTAGATGTGTAGCAACAGGACAAAATTTTTCCAAAACACGAGCTGCATCTCTATTTAAACCCCCTTCTTCCTTTTTCTTTTCCAGTTGTCTTTCCTCTTTTATTTTCCATTATTTACTTTTATTTTTATTTTTATTTTTATTTTTTGTTATTTTCTTTTTATTCTTTATGACATTTAGATTTAGCTTAGGATACAATAAAATTCGTCCAGCTACTTTGAGGATTCAAGTTCAAACGGTTCGAGGCACATCCTACGTTTCTCTTCAACTCCATCCAAAATTCAGGAAGTTTCACTTCTCTCCCCATCTTTTGATTTTATCACTATATTGTTAGTTTATCTATCTTTGTACATTGAGGGCAATGTACATCTTAAGTGTGGGGGGTGAAAGTTTATTAGAAAAAGTGTCTAACTTTTTGCATTATTCTCAAATCCCTGAATGATATTCTGTCTTAAAGTAATTTTCTCATATCACTAATTAGAATGAAATTCTTGTTGATTCATGATTTTTATTAATATGTTTTAGATTAAGTCATTGATAATTGTGCAATGATGATTTAAACTTTAAGATAATAGAGAATCAAGCATGATGAGTCTATTTTCAAAAAAATTAAAATTCTATTAGGTTGTCTACCTGAATCTAAATTGTTACCTTGAAGTTTGAAATTTATGAGGTTGACATTAAAATACCCATAATTTTTGTGAGATTTTGAGCCTTTTAGAGCATACATTCTTTTCATGCTCACTTTGTTGATTATGAGTGTGTCAACATTGACTTGTTATTCTAGAACTTGCTTCGATTATACATGTCGAGACCACACTACTGATTAGATATACAGAGATGATTAAGGCACCTAGGATTTAACCCACTTACTTTACTAAAATCCTACCCTCATAATTGACCCCTAGTGAACCCCTTTGATCCTAACAACACTTTTTATTGACTCAACCCACTAATATTAACCCGAAACCCATCTTGTATTTGTTATCACCATTCCTTTTGACTACCCTTCTATCGAGACTTGTTTTGATTAATTGCCTAATTAGATTATTTCAGTTGTTCAAGTCTTATTTTATATTGATTTTTTCTTAAAAAAATCAATCAAAAATCAAAGTATATTCATTATTAGTTATGTGATTAAGCGAGCCTATACATTTAATTTCAACATCTTGGAGAAGAAGCTCGTATTATTAGTATTACAAGTTTTTATTTGATGTAATTATTCAGGTTATTAGTCATTCTTCTAGTTAGGTGATTGTCAATTCAATCTCGATTCTAACCCTTCTAATTCAGCCTTTATCCACACCATTAACCTAAGCCCCGTTACAACCCTTTTTAAAGACCTTTTAATTTGTGTATCATTTCATTTTATTGTGGTGGAGATTTGATTTTTAGGCAAGCCTATGGTAATAACTTTTCATGTTCGACTTTTGAGAGCTTAATTTTGAACCTTAAACACCTTGAGTGATTTGAGTGAATCTTTAGCAAGGATGTCAACTTTTGTCGATTTTGAATTAATGGTGATTATTTAGCTAAGGGGAAACATCTATCTTTTTCGTGCTACAAACTCATGACTTAGATTGTTTGAATCTTTAGAACTCTTTGAGTTGAATTATCCATGTATAAATTATCTATGAATTATGATGAGACACTATTGATGAACATTATGAATTGAGGAAGTTCGTTTTAATTGTGAGTTGAGAATTTTCTTGAGGACAAGCAAAAGCTTAAGTGTTGGGGTATTTTATAAACCATAATAGTAACATATTTTAATCTCATATTTAGCATACTTGATGATTTTTCCCTTTAATTATGGAAATAGGTGCTCCTAATCCTTTGTTTTCATGTTTTATACTCAGTAGAGCACCGAAGGATGAAAAGAACGAATAACGGGCTGAAAATGGAGAAAATGGGCCAAAGTACGAAATTCATATGGTCGTGCGTCACAAGAAGAGTCGACCACGGCCTGGCCATGATTTACACGGGCGTGTGCCATGGGCATGTCTCTGCCGCAGATAAGAAGAATTCTATTCGGATTAAGTACTTAGAGACAAAGAAACATATTCCAAAAGCCTATATAAATACCCTAGAGGCCAACCTTTAGGGGGCGTCCAGCTAGGCCAAAGAGTCGACCCAGAGCAGTTAAATTCAGGGATTTACTCAAAGGAAGCCAGTTGATTCATCTTAAGAAGTCAGAATCATACTCAAGACTGAGGATCTCTCCTTCAATTCCTTCAGGGGGTTTTAGGTTTTTCTTATGTTTTTTTATCTTTACTTCTGAGATGTTTTCTTTCACAATTATGAACTAACCCTCAGATACTTGAGGGGGATGAAACCTAAGACGGATCTTGTTATTGTTATCTGAGCTGTATGATAAATACTTGATTTGTTCTTAACTATGTGTTCTTAATTCTTGTTTTGGTATTTCTGGGATATTGATTCAAGTGTGATGTGCTTAGGTAGAGGAGGAAGAAACCCTGTCTAAGATTAGATCTAGCATGGTTAAGCGGAGTTGCCGCGCCTAGAGATAGGGTGACGAAAATCTACCGGATTAAGGTTAAACCTCATATGGGAGTCCATAGATCGAGTTAATACAATTCTAAGGGTTTTAATTAGAAAGAGATTTCAATTAATCAACCTAGGGTTAGATGTTAGTAGTGTAACATCCTAAAAATGGGGTTATTTGTGATTGAATTATTTTTCTTGTGTATGAATTGTTGTGATATTATTTGTAGAGCTATAAGACTTAATTAGGGGTCTTGAGTAGGCTCGGTTTAGTAGAATAATTTTTAGTTTGGTTTATTTATTGAAGTGGAGCAAGTGGCATTGACACATAAGTTAATTAAAGTGTCAAAGTGTAGTATAAGATGTGTTAATGGCAAAGTGGTGTTGTCGCATGAGTTAGTGCATGAGGAGAAGGTTTGAATCCTTGTTTAGCATCTAGATGAATTTTATTTTAAATTTTTACGCACATGTATAGCAAGTGTCGGCCAAGTGCATATATGGTAAGTGTTGACCATGTTATTTTTGGTTAGTATATCAAAGGATTAAGGAAATTGTTAACTTAAGGAAGGAATCAAGAATTTAAGAAAAGGTATGAAGATATGGGGCAAGTATCAAGGAAATTATTATGGAAACAATATCATGGCCATTTGACCATGCATAGGGACGACAATTTGGACTATAGGGGGGCAGAATTTTGGTGATAGTTTGGCTAAGAATTGAAGTTTCTTTTTGGTCATTCCTAGCATTTGGTACAAAAGTTTGCAATCCTCTCTCAACCTCTTTTCTTTTGGCCGAATTTTACCTTTTGATAAGCCTAACTCTTTTGACCATTTGTCATTTTGCTCATCTTCTATTTTCTCCTTCTCATTCTCTCAAAACCGAAACCTTCATCAACATCTTGCTCTCCTATTTGTTTTGCTTAAACACCAAAAATCTCCTATACTCTCTTCTTTGCCAAAACTCTATTCCCTTTTCCTATTATTTTCTTTCTTCCACTACAACCAAATATACTTCTTTAGGTGTGCCGAATTCTTTTCTCCCTTCTTGGCTAGTGTTGGCCGAATCTCAAGCAAAGGTGCCTATTCTATTTTTCTTCTCCAATCGGTTTTTAAGGTGAGTGTCCAAGGCCGAATATTTTTCTTTGTTTCTCTTGTTCTTGTCAACTTCTAAAGGAGTAAAAAGGCCAATTTCGGCACTTGTAGCAAGGATGCTAATCCGATTTGTTTTAGGGCCTTCTGGATTTGGAAGCGAGCAATTGAATCCATCATCTTTGATCAATCGATTTTGGTAAGGTGGTAAGGGTTTATTTTAAAGGATTATTCTTTTAAGTAATCGAAAGTCAAGGCTAATAACCTTAATGATGATGGTTGATTGTAGGGAAGTGAGGTGATTCACATTTAGGAGTGTGTTGGCTAGTGTTGAAGGCATTTGGGTAAGGTTTGTGGTTCACAAGGAACCCTTCTCAATTATTTTGGTTTGGCTGAATAGGCCATGGCACTAACCTAGTGTTTGGCGAATATAGGGCAAGGAAAACTTGTGTGGCGATTTGTCTATTGGGATTTAGGACTCTTGTTAATATCGGTGTGTACATATACACCTTATAACTTTTTAATATGCTAAGTGTTATATTATGCCTAATCGGTTTGTGTAGATATGGATGTAATACCATCATGGTATTAACAAGGATTGAGGTAAGTCTTTATTGCTATGAGATTTCTATTTGATGCTTTTGGGAAGCATGACACATTTGGTATGTGCAATATTTGATATATGGCAATGATAAATCTATGAATGTTGTTAAATAAACCTTTTAGCATGATTCTGTAAAAGTATGTAATTGATTGATGTGGATTAAATGAGTGGAGGGGGCAGTGATATTCGTGTCGATGGACACCAGTGTTTTGGTAACACATTGTGACTACGGTCACCAGAGGTTTGGTACCTCAGGAGGTTTGGCACCTCATAGCGTCTCGTCCTCGTGGCTTAGCACCACCGTGGGTTGGCCCCACTTTGAGATATGGGATTGACGCCATGATTTGGTATCACACGATGGGTTGGCCCCATCATCCGATTTGTGTCCTCGGACACCAGAGATTTGGTATCTCCGGTGATTTGGTATCACATTTGTGACTATATGTCACCAGTGGTTTGGCACCACCAGTGGTTTGGTACCACACGGGGTAGAGAAAGGCGTTTGGATGGTTAGGATGGGTGCATCTTAAACTTATGCATATTAATTGGTTATGATTTGTGTATGTTGTTGCACTAAATCGGGAAGGGTTACACATTGAGTCTTGGTGACTCACCTTCTCCTTTAATTTTTCGTGTGACTCGTAGATTGCGGATGAGGAACCAGGATGGACTCGAGGTGGCCATGCGTGGACATTTGATATAAATGAACTTTGAATTTTAATTATTTTTTCTCGTTGGTTTGTTTTATTTAAGATGTAATAAGGCCTCCTAGAATTATTTTTGTTATTCTTTGCATGTTTTGAATGTTTTGTTTAAACTATTTGATGATGTTAAAACGGATGCATATGTTTTCTCAAATTAAAGCATAAAATGTTTTAAAGTGCCATCGGTACATTTGAAGTCTCAGTAAACAATTCGACTCAATAAATATTTTTAAACAAATTAAGTATGGTTTTAACAAAGAGAATTGAAAATGAAAGGCATTTCAACAAAATTTTGAATCGATTTTAAAATGGTTTTCAAAATGTTTTCTCTGTAGCAAAACAAATTCGGTCGTAATGTTTGGGCCGAGTTTAGGGTGTTACAAGTAGCCTCGAGAGAGGTATTAATATAAATTAGGGAATCCTACGGATCAAGCCAAGTGAATAAATCGTCTGGTTCAGAGTTAGATAACAAGTGAAGTCTAGGTGGATTCTTCCTCAGGTATTGTCTAAATCAATCAGTTTTCCCTCAAGTCCTTCCCCAAATTTCTTCTTTGTCTCAGTACATTTAGTTTAGTTGATTAGTTAATTTTAGATTAGATAAAAATTCCCTTAATTCATAGGTTAAATAATAGAAAAAGAGTTAATATTAGTACTTTTGGTTCCTTTGGGTTCGACAATCCGGTCTTGCCGCTAGCTATACTACTGTTTGATAGGTACATTTGCCTCCATCATTGTCTTAGTTAGTTTCAAGGTTCGATCATTCTTTTTACAAATTTTTAAGAGTCAACAGACACGATCAAATTTCGTAGGCCAAAATCAATGTTTTGGAAATAAAATGTTTTATAAGGTGATCCGATCACACCTAAGCAATAAGGGATTGGTGGCGACTCCATTTTCGTCGATTATCGTTTTCTAAAAAAACTTAAAAATGGTTTCGGCAACCCATAAATATTTCAAAATTCGCATACATTTATAAAAATTACTGAAAACACTGGTTAGATTTTTATTTGCCAAAACTTTATTACAGCGGAATCTTTAAAACCGTTATAATTTTAAAAATGCAGACATGTTTTTAGGAAAACCTTTGTTTGTGTGAAATCGTCATTTTTAAAGAAAACATTTTATCGAGGCATGCACATTATCTAGAAACCGAAATCAAAACAAACTGTTAAAAGTTCATACAGTCCAGAGAGTCCCAAAAATTACAACTCTCAATTGAAACTGAAATCTTAAATAAAACTAGGAAATAATAACGTTAAGCCGTTTACAATCGAGTGGTCATAGCTGAGTCTCTACTGCACCGATTGACCTAAGTTTGTAGACTACCTGACAAAACAGACAAACAGATGTGAGTTTACGTAAACTCAATATGTAACCCTACAGAATTAAGCATGCAAACATATAGAATCATATGCATAGTCAGATATAGACATAGATTCAGTTCCAGTTTCAGATATACAAAATTCTACCACCATCCTCTACACACCAACTCCGACCATCCCATCACACCATGTAAGGTTAAAAACACCCACTCATCCCTACACACTACATTGTGCCAATATGACACATATCAAATAATATGCATCCAAGCTGCCAGAATGAAGGCGTTTAACGTTGAACAGAATACTTCCTCCACATATACATATCCTACCCCCAATAACAGATATGAAATTTAGATGAAGATATACAAAATAAACATGCTCAACATGCTTTATACAGTTAACGAATATGCATACATTAGTATAATTAGGCAAACGTTTAATATCATACTCAAATCAGTCTATCAGAATATCAAAACAAGAAAGTTAGGGTTAAATTATCCCTTACCGACCCTACCACAGGCCCATAGTCGATTGAAGCGACCCGTGTGACCCTAGGGAAAATTTTCAAAAAATGGGCCCACATGCCCGTGTGGGCCCACACGCCCAGATTGGCCTTTGCCCGTGTGGCCCACACGGTCTGGTCCAAAATTTACACGCCCGTGTGACATGCCTGTGTGGCCCAAACGGCCACACTTGAGCCACCACACTGCTATGCCTTCGTCGACCCCACGGCTGTGTCTCGCATACAACCATCCATAAGGACGACCACACGCCCGTGTGGCGTCGACAGATTTGGTTTTTGGCTTTTGCCGAAGTCTCATTTTCCATGTTTTGGCTACACACCTGGTATTGATTTGATGCAAAAACACACACGAGCCTTTCGAAACCTAAAAACAAAGTATTTCAATCCTATTAGCAACCAAACCACGAGTCTAAAATGATACCCAAACATACATAACTGACTTACCGCTAATGAAAATGATCCCTACCTCGATTCAGTCACTAAAGTAGGGTTTTCTGCTTCACAACCTTCTCCTGACCACAAAATCCACCAATTAACACTACTGCCTAACATCGCTACAATCGTACCATAAGTTTAAGGGAGTGAAAATTACTTACCCAACGAAAAATGAACCAAGAAGAACGCAGGATTCACCAACCGATTCAAAAGAACGAAGGAGATTTACCGAAAAGAAGAAGAAAACGTCAGAAGATAGAAAAAATTCAATGTCAAAATTTTGGGGAGTTTTCTTGGAAGTGAGAGAAAAGTAAAAAGATGAAAAAGAAAAGTATACAAATATGATACAAATCCCTTGATTTTCTCCCACTAACCCACTACCTCATACTTCAAATACAACCGAAACACTAACGTCAACTGAGCAAAAATAATACTCACGCTCACATAGGGATTCAAACACAGGACCCTAATACACACCAGTTCCCTTACAACTTGAACTAGGAAGCTCATTCTGGTATGAATTTACTGGCAATTTAATATAAGCCCACTGATCAAGGATAAGGCTTGATTCAAAAATAACAAATTTAACAAATGTAAGAATTGAACCCAAGACCTCATACACATACCCAGAGCACTTAACCACCGAAGCAGATACACACTTGTGTTAGATTCTACAAGAGTAGAAATAAATTATTTAGGGCATTACAACTCTACCCCTATAATACATTTTGACCTCGAAATTTACCTGATCAGAACATATGAGGATACTGCTGATGCATCGAGTCCTCATGTTCTCACGTGGCCTCCTCAGCACCATGATTTCGCCACAGAACCTTCACTAAAGGAATGGACTTCTTTCTCAGAACTTTAACATCTCAATCTAGAATCTGAACTGGCTCCTCCTCAAAAGTCAAGTTTGGCCTAACCTCGATCTCCTCAACTAAGACAATGTGAGATAGGTTAAACTAATACCGCCTCAACATTGAGACATGAAAGACATAATGAATACGATCTAACTCTAAAGATAACTCTAACTGCTAAGTGATCGATCCCACACGTTTCAGAATTTGGTTCGGCCCGATAAACCTAAGGCTCAACTTGCCCTTACGAATGAATCTCAGAACTTTCTTCCATGGAGAAACCTTAAGAAACACGAAGTCCCCCACAGAGTACTCAACATCTCTCTTCCTCAAATCTGCATAAGACTTATGCCTATCAGAAGCCGCCTTCAGATGATCCTGAATCAGCCTAACCTTATCTTCGGAGTCAAAAACCAACTCCGGACCCAAAACCCAACGCTCAACCAACTCAGTCCAACATAGCGAGTACGACACTTACGACCATACAAAGCCTCGTAAGATGCCATCTGGATGCTAGACTGGAAACTGTTATTATAGGCGAACTCAACTAACGGTAGATAATCCTCCCAACTACCTCCAAAATCTATTACACAGCTCCAAATTATATCCTCTCGTATCTGAACCACCCTCTCAGATTGACTATCGGTCTGAGAATAGAACGTAATATTAAAGTCTAATCTTGAACCCAGCGCTTCGTGCAATTTCTTCCAGAACCGAGATGTGAAGCAAGGATCTCTATCAAAAATAATCGACACGGGAACCTCATACAGCCTAACTATCTTGGAGATATAGAGCTTCGCTAACTTCTACAGAGAATAATCCGTCCAAACCGGAATGAAGTGAGTAGACTTGGTCAAGCGATCCACGATAACCCAAACAGAATCTTTCTTAGTGGGTGTCAAGGGCAACCCACTTACGAAGTCCATCGTTACTCGTTCTTATTTCCACAAGGGAATCTTAACCAACTGCAACAACTCCGAAGGCAACTGGTGCTCAACCTTAACCTGCTGCCACGTCAGACAACGAGCCACAAAATTTGTAACTCACACTTCAAACCCAACTACTAATACAACTCACGGAGATTACGATACATCTTATTACCGGCGAGATACATAGTATAAGGGCTACTATGCACCTCCCTCAGATTAGACTACCTCAAATCAGTATCATTCAGTACATAGATTTGTCCTCAAAAATATAGAACACCATCATTATTTAGCCTAAAATCTGAAGTACTGCCACCCTCAATCTGACGAAACTACAAACCCAAAGACTCATCCCCCAACTGCTTATCTTAAATCTACTCCACCCAAGTTGGCTTAACTTGTAACTCAGCTAAGAAACCCCTATCATCAAACAGGCTGAGTCGAGCAAACATCGATCTCAAATTAGACATCGCCCTACGACTTAGAGAATCGGCCACCATATTGGCTTTACCAGAATGATACTCTATCGTGCAGTCATAATCCTTAAGCAACTCAATCCATCGGTGCTGCCTAAGATTCAACTCCTTCTGTGTAAAGAGATACTTGAGACTCTTGTGATCGGTGTAGATAATACACCTTTAACCATACAGATAGTGCCTCCAGATTTTCAACACAAAGACCACAGCAGCTAACTCAAGATCATGCGTCGGATAGTTCCCTTCATGTGTCTTACGTCGATGGTAAACATAAGCCACAACATTTCCATCCTGCATCAATACACATCCCAACCCGACGAGCGATGCATCGTTGTAGACCACAAGCTCTTTACCAGATTTTGGTCAGATCAAAATAGAAGCCTGAGTTAGAACAGACTTGACCTTCTCGAAGCTTGATTACTGTGCATCAGTATAGATAAATGGAATACCCTTACACAAAAACTTAGTTAGAGGAGCTGCAATCAAAGAGAACCCCTCAACAAATTGCCGATAATAACCCGCAAGACCTAGAAAACGGCAGATTTTTGATACATTTTAGGCTGTTTCCAATCAAGCACAGCTTAATCTTCCTAGAATCCACTCGAATACCTTCAGCAAACACCACATGCCCCCAAAAAGTTACCTTTTGCAACTAGAACTTGCACTACCTCAACTTAGCATAGAGCTATTTTTCACGTAGGGTTTACAGTACTACTCTAAAATGTTCATCATGCTCATCCTCGGTCTTAGAATACACCAGAATATTGTTGATGAAGACCACAATGAACTGATCCAGATAAGGCTGAAAGACTCGGTTCATCAAATCCATAAATGTCACCAGAGCATTTGTCAGATCAAAAGGCATTACTAGGAACCCGTAATGTCCATAATGAGTCCTAAATGCAGTCTTATGAACATCCACCTCCTTAACCCTTAACTGATGGTAGCCAGAATGAAAATCTATCTTAGAGAACAATAAGGCCCCTTGAAACTAATCAAACAAGTTATCGATCCTCGAAGCGGATACTTATTCTTCATAGTTAACTTGTTCAACTGTCGATAATCAATGCACATCCTCATGGTCCCATTCTTCTTCTTAACAAACAGAACTGGTGCTCTACGGTGACACTGAAACGGATGAAACCACGATCCAAAAGCTCTTATAGTTGAGCCTTAAGCTCTATAAGCTCCTTCGGTGCCATTTGATATGGAGTGATAGACATCGGAGCTATACCCCGTAGAAGCTCAATTCTGAACTTGACTTTCCAATTCGGAGGTAAACCCGGTAACTCCCCAGGAAAGACATATGAAAAGTCCCTCACTATTTTGATATCTCTAATAGAAGAATCCCCAAAATTAGAAACACTAACGTAAGCCAAGTACGCCACACATCTTTTCGAACCAATTTCTCAGCCACCAGAGCGGAGATCACATTGGACAAGTAATCTCGAAGCTCACCAATCACGACCAGCTCCATATCCTCCTTGTTCCTTAGAATAACCCTCTTAGATGCACAGTCCAAACTGGCTCGATGCTCAATCAACCAGTTCATACCCAGACTTAAATCAAACTTCCCAAACAGAAGCTCTATCAGATTTTCTAGAAAAATAACCCATTGTACCTCTAACAAAACTTCCCTATAAAGTTTACTAACCCGAATTAACTGACCAAATGGACTCAGTACAGTAACCTCACAAGTAGTACTCTCAACAGAAATTTTCAAGGTTTCAGACACAATATTAGCTACATAGGAGTGAGTAGAACCTATGTCTATCAAAGTAGTATAAGGCACATCAAATATAATAAACGTATCGGTGATGACATCAGGAGCATATTAGTGCAGGCTGCCTCACCTTAGTGTGACCAACACCTTTGTCTGGTGCTCTCCACCCACAACCCATACCATTACCACCCCATAGCCTGCCCACGGCCCCTAAGTGTCTACAGAACTGCCCTCTGAGGCTGCGCAGAACCCGATCCCGTAGCTTGTATCTGATCTACCCTCCATGGACATTCTCTAATACGGTGCTATAATGACCCACACCTCAAACAAGCCTCAATCTTCCTCCAACACTTGTCCGGATGGTGCTTGCCACAATCACTACATGGCAGAATCCAAGTAGGAGAACCAAGAGCCCCTACTCTAACTGGCCCATCAGATCTGACTCTTTTGTTAGGCCTCTGTACAGAACTTGAGGTCTCGAATCCCTCTTGTTCCTACCCCTCTCTCGATCTTTATTCTAGCACTCCACACGCTTAACATCCTCGGCGATCTTCGCATTCTCTACCAGAACCACGAACTCCCACTCCCTCGGAGCAATCAGAACTCTCAAGTTGTCCCTTAGACATCTTCAAAGTGGATGCACCTCTCATACTCAGTCGTCACCATGCCTCGAGCATAGCTGCTCAGCCTCATACTTGGCCACATATCTATCACCCTGCGTAAGATTCATGAAATCCCACCTACGAGCATCTACATAGCTCGCTCCCACATACTTGCCCTAGAAGGTAGTTTTAAAGAAATCCCAACTCAAACAATTAGGCTGAGTACCCTCCTCAACAGAAAACCACCACTGGTAAGCCTCATCGCGAAGTAAAAAGACTGCACCGTTCAATTTCTACTTAGGAGTACAGTTCAGATCATTCATGATTCTCTCGGTGGCTTCCAACCAATACTCAGCCACACTAAGGGAGACTCTAGTGACACCCCTAAACAACTCAAGCACCATTAGGCCGGAGTCATTTAGTTACCGACACTCGACCCCCAGCTCCAGAATGGGGTTCAGCAACCCTCTCCATTATCCTCAACATGGCTTGGGACAGTGCGTTGTCCCCAACCGAGCGACTTTTGGACCTAGTCTCAGTAGCAGGTGAAACTAGTGTCTCAATCGTATCCAAATTTGGCATACTACCCAAAGAGGAATACTTAGCTCGAGCCCTCCTACGGCTTCTACCACGGCCACGAGTACCATGTCTGCGTGTTCCATGAGCGCTCATCGTAAATTTGAGTTTAATCTACATTAAAAATTTTATGCATCAGTTTCAGTATTTATTAGCAAATGTTTTATGCATAACTTATTAGAAGTTCAGATTTGTTTTCAGAAGTTTTAGTCTCCTAGCTGTCTCAGTACAGTTTTAGTATGTACTGTTTATAATATTTCGGAACAGTTCAACCTAAGTATAGAGATACTTACAGGATCGGTACCAGAGACTCGGTGTACCACATATTTCTTCAAATTATTCATTTAAATAATTTAAATACTAATTCATTTTGAAACAAAATTTTGGAACCCAAAATTCACAGTCGAGTTTTGCAACCTGACTCTAATACCACTAAAAGTAACACTCCAAACCCGGCCTAGACATTATGGCCGAATCTAGAGTTGTCACAAGGAATGGGTTTGAAAACGATGTTGACTTAATAAGCCATAAATATTTTTAAATTCGCATACATTTATAAAAATTACTCAAAACACCAGTTAGATTGTTCATTTGCCAAAACTTTATTACAGCGAAAGCTTTAAAACCGTTATAATTTTAAAAATGTAGACGTATTTTAGGAAAACCTTTGTTTGCGTGAAATCTTCGTTTTTAAAGAAAACATTTTATCGAGGCATGTACATTATCGAGAAAACAAAACCAAAACCAACAGTTAAAAGTTCATATAGTCTAGAGAGTCCCAAAAATTACAACTCTCAATTGAAATCGAAATCTTAAATAAAACCAGGAAATAATAACATTAAGTCGTTTAAAGTCGAGTGGTCACCGCTAAGTCTATGATGCACTGGTCCACCTAAGTCTATAGATTACCTGACAAAACAGACAAACATATGTGAGTTTACGTAAACTCAGTGTGTAACCCTACAGAATCAAGCATGCAAACATACAGAATCATATGCACAGTCAGATACAGACACAGATTCAGTTCTAGTTTCAGATATGCAAAATTCTACCCCCATCTTTACACGCCAACTCGACCATCACATCACACCATGGGGGGTTAAAAAACCCACCCATCCCTACATACCATATTGTGCCCATATGACACATATTAGATAATATGCAGCCAAGCTGCGATAATAAAGGCATTTAATGCCGAACAGAATACTTCCTCTGCATATACATATCCCACCCCCAATAATAGATATAGAAATTCAGATACAAATATATAGATTAAACATGCTAAACATGCTTTATATAGTTAACGAATATACATACATCCGTATAGTCAGGCATACATTTAGTATCTTACTCAGATCAGTATATCAGAATATCATAGAATGCAAGTCAGGGTTAAATTAGCCCTTACCAACCCTACTGCAAGCCCACAATCAATCGAAGCGACCCATGCGACCCTAGGGAAAATTTTAGAAAAATGAGCCCACATGCCCGTGTGGCCCACACGCCCAGATTGGCCTTTGCCCGTGTAGCCCACACGGCCTTGCCCAAAATCCATACGCTCGTGTGACATGTTTGTGTGGGCCCACACGCCCAACTTGGCCATGCCCGTGTGGCCCACACGGCCACACTCGAGCCACCACATGGCTGTGTGTTGTGCACGGTCATGCCGTCGTCGACCACACAGCTGTGTCACACATACAGCCACCCACATAAGATTTATTTTTTGACTTTTGTCGAAGCCTCATTTTTTTTGCATTTTGGGTACACACCTGGTATTGATTTGATGTGAAAACACACACGAGCCTTTCGAAATCTAAAAATAGAGTATTCCAATCCTATTAGCAACCAACCCACGAGTCTAAAATGATACCCAAACACACAGAACCGACTTACTGTTAACAAAAATGATCCCCACCTCGAATTCAGCCGCTGAAGTAGGGTTTTCTACGTCAGAACCTTCTCCTGACCATAAAATCCACCAATTAACACTACTACCTAACATCGCTACAACTGTACCATAAGTTTAAGGGAGTGGAAAATTACTTACCCAATGAAGAACGAACAAAGAAGAACGTGGGATTCACCAACCGATTCAAAAGAACAAATGAGGTTTACCGAAAAGAAGAAGGAAATGTCAGAAGATGGAAAAAGAATTCAACGTCAAAACTTTTAGGGATTTTTGTTGGAAGTGAGAGAAAAACAAAAAGATGAAAAAGAAAATTATCCGAATATGACACAAATCCCTTGATTTTCTCCCACTAACCCACTACCTCAGACTTCAAATACAACCGAAACACTAATAGTCAACTAAGCAAAAATAATTCCCACGCTCACGTAAGGATTCGAACACAGGACCCCCAACACACACCAGTTCCCTTATTACTCGAACTAGCAAGCTCATTATGATATGAATTTACTGACAATTTAATATAAGCCCACTGATCAAGGATAAGGCTTGATCCAAAAATAACAAAATTAACAAAGGTGACTTGAACCCAAGACCTCATACACACACCTAGAGCACTTAACCACTGAAGTAGATATACATTTGTGTTAGATTTTACAGGAGTGGAAATAAATTATTTGGGGCGTTACAAGAACAGTACCTAATAAGGTTTTTGAAATGAAAATTTACGAGTAACCAAAAGTTATCACTATTTATAGTGATAAGTTATGTCTTTTAAATATAAAAATTTGTCATTTGGTTATTAACCAAGAGTTGTCACTATTCATTGTGATGAATTATGTCTCTTGTACCGAAAGTTATGTTGTTTGATTATAATAAAGAGTCATAATTATTCAAGTAGATATCTATTGAATAATTGCATTTATTGTTAAAAGATGTGACTATCCATTTGGATAGTTATATATCTATGAAAAGACATGAGAATTATAAATATGAGTCAAATTTCATTAGTTTGATACTCCAAAAAAAATCAAAAAAGTTTCATTTTGTTCTCTTCCATCTCATAATATTCCTAGATTGTTCTATAAAGAATTACTACAGAAGTTCTTTACAGAAGTTGATATTCTTACTATGCTCCACGTGATGCTCAGTGGACTATTTCTATCAGTGCAAAATGTAAATAATTATTGAGCTTCATTGTATCATCGAGGTTCATTTGCTAGTCACTCTTTTGCAAACCATAATATAGATGAGAGTAAATTAAAACCTTAAAGAAAACAACATTGATACACACCTTGAGGCCTTCGTTATTTTCTCATAGGTTCATTGTTATCCCCTGCACACTAACATTGAGTAGTGGTATCAGTACCACTACTCAAGTACCGATACATGGGTTTTAGTTATCAATACCTACATTGTTAAATGTTTGGATGAGTTGATGAGAGTTCAAAATCGAATGTTAGATGTATCTACCTGCATAATTAGATCATTTAATGGTGGAATAAGTCTGATAAGGTCCATATATTTATTATTTGAAAGATCGGTAGTTCCTTTATGTGTTGAATGTAGCATCTCTTATCTAAAATTGTTGACAGGCCGAGTAATGGGTGTTACAACAAGTTCTTCTATGTCTATACTTTTCGCCAAGTTAAAAAAGTTTAAAACATTACAAGTTCTACTTTTTTTTAAATGTTCATAAAATGAGCGTAGGAGGCATGTGATTCATAAAATTTAAGGGTACTTAGCAAATTACTAGGTACGTTATATTATCCTATTTGGTTAATTTGATTGAAATTTAAGATTTTGTTATTCGTGAACAAAATGTAAGATTACCTAAAACATATTTTATTAAATTATCCTTGTTATAAAATTTGGTTTTCTTTTTAAATAAAAGTTTACTTCCTTATATATGGATATTGATATGAAAATTCATGGATTCTATTAGACTTTAAACCTTCATATTCTCTTTTTGTTACAAAAAAATCTATATATATATATATATATATTACATTTAACATGACATTATTATGATTAAAATATTAATTTTACTTTAAAGTATAAACCTTGTCCCATTATTTATATACACTAATCTCGATTTTTTAATTTTATTACTAAAAAATTTTTATTTTTATCAAAAAATATTTTAGATAATTTTTTAAATTTGATTAATATACTATCTATATTAAATATGATTGTAGGACATGCATTTGGTTCGTAGGAATGCTCCCCACTTTTGTTGCCACATTTTGCTGTCCAACTTCCACATCTTGTATGTGTAATAGTGGGAAATATTTTGATGGTTTTTTATGGGGAACCACCACTATAAATACTCCAAGCATCAGGTCTCTAGCTAAATTCGTCGTCCTCTTCGATTATTTGACACGCTTGAAAGTGGTGTTACAACGTCTAAATTTTGGCATTTGGTTCAGGCAATGGCTGGAGGTATTTATGTTCGATCTTTTTCGCTACACTTTAACGTTTAAACTGTAATTTATGCTTACATTTGGTATTAGAGCATGATTAATCTTTGCCTTGCCCAGTTTTAAAAGTTTATAAATTTTCTAAAAATAATGATGCCATATTTCTTTGATTTATTTTTAAACATTTTTTTGAGAATTTTTATTGCAAACTTTTGTGCAAAATCGTTGATTTTATTAAAGTAAAATTTATGAAATTAATTATGTTATAAATAATTTAATGAAAAATTTAGAAATTTGTTGTTTGAATATTTTTTTATATGCTTGAAGTAAATGTTTATATGTGAATTATCGGTTATTAGTTACATACATTTTTAGGTGCACAAAATTTTTAGACTTATTGCATAATATATTTAGTAATAAAGCTGTATAATATATATGTCTAGGGGTCAAAATAATTTTACTTAATTAGAAAATTAGCCACAACAACTTTAATTAAATGAAATTATTTATTGTAGTAAAGATCTCATAGGGTTTATAGACATTAGATGTTGCATGATGGCTTAACAACAATCTTGAATAAAGTTTATTTTTAACATCTAGCTAAGTGGTTTTCATAATTTTATTTAGTTAAAGACTAGCCACAACATTTTTAGTTAAATAAAATTATTAAAGTTAAAAATCACATACAAGAAAATATGTATTAAATCCCATTTCATAATTTATTAAGATAAAGTTATAAATGGTTTTCATAGTTACCCAGTGAATTATGAAAATAAATTTAATAATTTTTATCAAATGGATAGTGAATGATTCTATCATAAAATGGATCTAATTGACTTAAAAATTTAGCCCACAAGCAATTTTTATGTCACTAGATTCATTATTTACATAATTTGCATTGGTAACTTATGATTTATGTTTGCCTCCAACTTTTGTTAAGCATGTATGTTCATTTATTTTACAGTTTTACAACCTGTGAATATATTTGATAATAAAGTAGATATCTCTGAATTAACTAGTAAGAACTTTAAGTTCTAGAATGAGAGAATTCTTCTCCAATTGGTATGCTTGGACATTGACTATGTCATAAGGAAATCTGAGTCACATATTACTGAAACTAGCACCCAAGTTGATCTTGCTCTGTATGAAAAATGGGAGCAATTTAACAACTATTGAAAATGACCAAGAATTATTAACAGCTATTGAAAACCAATTCAAAACTTCTCAAAAGTCATTATGTCACATCCTGAATTTGTGGGGCTTTGCATTTGATGTGCTGCGATGTGTTGTTGTGCTTAATATGCTAGTTAGAGTGTTTAGGGTCCAGAATGGGCTCGGAGTTGGGCCGAGGCCTTAGTAAAAATTTGTTATTGGGCACTCCAGTGGAGAGCCAGTAGGGGTAGGACATAAAAGATATAATTTTGCTTTAAGACATAAAAATGGGCTTGTAGCCCAGTGGAAGGTGGCGTCACATAAGGGTTATAAGGTGGCGTGAAGGGGGTCCAAGTTTCGAGTCGCCTGTTACCCATTCATTTTAATTAATTTTGGCATTAGCAGGGAGCAGTAGTGGAGTTCGGCTTGGATGCTTGAAATTAGGGAACTAAATGAGGTGGATAATGCGGATAATATGGTTGATAATGTGGCAGATAAAGGGGGGAAAAGGTGGTGTTATTTAGGCCACTTGTGGAGGTGGGATCAGATAAAGATAAGGGAGAAAGGTTAAGACTTATCCAGGGAGCAAGGAGGTGGCTGAATTTCCAACTCTTTGAGGGAGGAAGGAATCGGTTTTGATGTGGCTAAGGGGTTCCGAAATTTCCCTATTGATAGGATGAGTTTTGAGGTTTCAGAATGGGCATTTTTGGCTTTTGTGTAGTAGTGCCGAAAATTGTGTTTAAGTGAGGGGAGTATCTCTTCATTTTCGGCATTTAGGTCTTTATTCTCCCATTCTCTTTTCTCATTATTCTGCTAAAGCCGAAC